>JAVIWB010003169.1:0-432080 GCA_031893035.1 Dermolepida albohirtum | reverse complement strand
TTAATCCTCATTGGTTGAGAGCAAGGCAAAATCACATAGTCGTATCTATAATGACGTACTATTTGAACTTTTTTAAACTAATAAACAAAATTACAGGTATTTTCTAAACAAATATCTTGTCTACACACATAAAAACTAGAATTTTAATGGATTTTGTAACAATAGTACTGATTTGTTTAGCTTTCTATTCAAATTTTATAGGTTGTAATTTGGGATTTGGGTCTGTTCGGAAATTTGTTTCTCTCTTTTTGAAACACAGTATAGAGAGGTCTGTTTCAAAATTCAAAGAGATATTGTGCCAAAGTTAACTATTAATTGCAATAGTAAGATTTTATGGAATGTAGATAGAGTTTATTTTGGTATTTAAGATAAATATGAAGGTCGCTTAATTATCATTAATACCATTAAATAAGTGCTATTGATATTTAACAAACAACTGATTTTCTTAATCTAGTAGATTGCACGCTATTTATGGGCGTAATAAAATTGAGCCAATATTAGAATCTTCTGACCTCTATCTAATCTAGATTGTACTCACCTGATTTATATAATCAAGTATGCCAGATGATAGAGCTGCTTCGATCATTTCTGAATATTTGGTAGAATCATGCAACAAACATGATAACGTCACAATCAGATTCAATACGCAAGACAGTTCAATTTGAGTAACCTCTAAAAATTCCTTTTCTATTTCCAGATCTTTGGTTAAATCTATAATATCTTGGAAAGTGCTTTGCAGCAAAGTATCCAAATTGGATAACGGTGTTGGATTCTTTTGTTTAAATTTTGCCAATAGACGTTTTTGGATTAGCCTATATTGAGATGATAGTAAACTCAATTCGTTCTGCGAATAATCGAAAATATATATTTACTATATAATTTACTAAAACATAGAAATTATAACGTACTTGTAAATTTTTGACCTTCTGAGCACTCTGAAAATGATTGTTTATGTATTTGATACCTTCGTTAACTGGTAGTGGTGAAGTACATGTTAAAATAAAACTCGAATTATTAACGAAAAGATTTTTCAGCCTTCTCAGTACTTCTTGAACTATTAAATTTAGAGTAAAGATGTCATCAGATTGAAGGCGATATCTTTGGGAAGACTTTGCAGCCAATATAGTCACTACAGGTGAATTTGGATTAAGATATTTAAAACCTATTGCATTACTAGTTATGGATAAAGAACCTTCTCCAATAAATTCTACAAAAAAAATATATTCGATGTGATCTTTTAAATTATGTTTGCATAATTATAATATAGTATAATGTGAATAATGAATAAAATGTAGAGAGAGGACTAAGAAACCAAAAGATGTGCATGCTAGATTTGAAATAGCGACAATATTTCTTTGGGCCTATAAATTAGTGGTACACTTTAACAAATATTCTTAACAATATATTATTGTGAACACAAATTGGTGGGCATTTAATATCTTTAAAAAATAATGAGGAAAATTAAAATATATCATTGTTAAAACTTATTGCACTTAAATTTATATATCTTCATTAACTGGTAGTGGTGAGGTACATATTTAAATAAAGCTTAAATTATTAACGAAGAGGTTTTTCAACTTTTTCAGTACTTCCTTGTACTATTAAATTTAGAACAATGATTTCATCAGATCAAAGGCGATATCTTTGAGCAGACTTTGCAGCCAATATTGGCACTATAGGTGAACATAGCTTAGGATATCTATGAAAAATAATTATTAACGAGCGTTAATAATTTTAATTGATCAATTTTTAAAAAACTTCTCGTTACATTTGATGCGTTGTTCACATGGTACTAAATTGTTATGAGAGTAAAGTACATATTTCACTGCGAATTATCAATTTTTGGTAATTACTTTCCTTAGTGTTTACTGTGAAATAGTTAAAATGACTATGAAGTTGAAGTGAAATGTTTTCGGTCTGATATATAGATGGCAATTATAACATCAAAGATAATTTATTTTCTGAATTTGTTATCATATCACGTGTCAATTATCATTCATGTACTCTACTTGACCAAATCTAAAGAAACTCAGTTGTGTTTTTAAAATAAGTATTTATTTTCTACATGGCCTTTTTATAGTCGTGCTAAAGCTTCTATATATCCTCCGTACAGTAATGTTGTTAGAGACCCTCGACATATAGACATCAGTTTCAGATCTCAATATTTGAGCCAAATCTCTTTCCAAGTAGGGAAAGCAGGAGCCACCAAGTAACGTAGCTCAAACGCTTGCTTTTCCAGTTAATAATGAATGAGTTGGTGGGTTGTTATAATGCAACAAAATTTTTCTTTGTCAAATGTTGTTTACTTTTGAGTGTCCAATTTATCCATCAACGCTGAGGGAGAATCATCACATCAAGGTATATATTCCAAAAAATAGTAGCCATTATATTTTCCGCTGATGGAGCTGCTTTATCTTCTTCGTTTCAAGTAAATAACCTTTAACAACAAATATTCAGTTAAAGTAAGAGTAAACTATGGAAAAAAATTGGTTCTAGTGATTTGAAGAAGATAAAGCAACTCCATAACAATCCACTAATTCAGTCATTATTAACTGGAAAAGCAAAAACATTTGAACTACGTTACTTAGTGGCACCTGATTCTTCCTCAATTTCAAAAAATGCCTACTTGGAAAGAAATTTGGGTCAAATACTGAGATCTGAAACTGACGTCTATATGTCGAGGGTCTCTGACAACATTAGTGTATGGAGGATATATAGGAGTTATAGCATGACTATAAAAAGACTATGTAGAAAAATAAATACTTATTTTGAAAACAAAACTGAGTTTGGTCGAGTAGAGACTATTTCGCCGTATGTAAATTATAGATATCATAGATTTATTCTTAAACATATGTTTAAATAATTTATTCGATTCTATTGCACCAAGAATTACCAGTTTCCACACGCTAAAGGTAAGGGAATTTGTGATATACTTTGCCATCAACTGATATAAATTGATTAAGAAGTATTTCATGAAATTTCATGAAACATTATAGCATAGGAAGAATATAAATTATTGCAATCATATCTGTCTGGGACCATTGAGCAGAAGCAACGGAACAATGAAAGTTGGTGCATTAGAAACATAAAAAATAGAATTCTATACCATGTTTGGATCATTCTTGTTTAGTAATTCTATTGATTGTATTCGTATTAAAGTTTATGAAGAGAACAAGTTGAGGATTCAGAGAACATTTTTATCAAAAAACACAATTGGCTTGCCATATAAAATCAAAACAATAATAACGATTTATTAAACTAATGGGTTACTTTCTTTAAAATAATGCTTATTCAGATATTGTTCTATAACTTAAAAAGTACAAAGTAGACTATGATGGGTGATATTTTCGTAATTAACATATGATTAAATATCCTAACAACAATAAAAATATTAAAAATTAGCTTATATTTCTATGCACATATATTTTGAAAAGAATAAGATGCAAAAATAAAAAAAATAATAGAAGGAAAGCCGTCTGGAAATTAACCAAAAGGAAACGTCAAGAAAAGATAAACTAAGTAGAAAAAGACAAGTTTTACTAGCAAAATTTAAAGTTGAGACAACGAAAAGGTCTAATCCAAAGTGTAATATGTATTACTATCAGCACTAGAGTTACAAATTAATTACGCAGATTCACGTTTAATTCATAACTCTCCAAGTCTTCTGAGATATCTGCTAGAAGTGTTTTTGCCATCTTACACAAACGCATTCAAATATGTCTAGGTTTGTGCATGCTGTTTTCTGCGTTTGCTAACACCAGGTCAAAAATTGAATAAAGTTGTGATTTGTGAGTCCCGTAGAGTAGTAAAAGTAGTGAGTAGAAAAAATATTCAAGAAGAAAGTGAAGAATAGCAAAAGATGGTTACTATTGCGAATTAAACCTTAGTTTATTATTATAATTTGGAGATGAAGTAAAAAGCACAGAATGGGCAGAAACAGGACCACCACGAAGAGCATGACACAAAAATCTACCACTAAAATTATGGTCAGAATATTTTTTTGATGACAAGGAGAAGATATGTAGGCTTAAGGTCCCGCATAATTCTAATGTAACCGCCAATTACTTTATAAAGAAGTTTTTCAGTTAGTTACATACTTTATATGATTCCAATTTACAGAAACAATACTCCCATATTAGTATGTTTTTGAAGGTTAGTAGAGTATCAGGTATAGTATATATAGTAACTGCGATATTGTAGGCACCCAAGATAATTTCTTTACAATATTTAACAAATCCAGGAATTAAAATATAATTTGCTAAAGAATCATTTAGAAAAATAAATTTATCTCACTAAGCTGTTGCATTTATTATTATTAGTTCTGCATATCAAATCTCAAGTCAAGCACACACTTTTCTCCTAAAATTCGTTGACCAATAATCTCCAATAACAAGGATGTTTCAGAAAGAATAAAAAAAAGTGTACAAAGACAAACCTGCGAATAATTCTGATAAAGGCACTGAATTTTGGTTCAAATTCAAGGTTATTTTGTGTTGGCCTTCTTTCGAAGGAGGACAAACTTCGTATACAAGTCGTAAAGGCACGATAGCTTTTCTATAACAGATCCTAGGCACTCCCAAAGAAGTCACAAACGATACTGTGGCTTCCAAATCTAATGACGGAATTGCGTAGGTACTCGCAGAATAGGCGAAACAAGTGAAAGTGGTTGTATTAGACAAGTTATTATAGAGTTCAGATGACGGTTTGATAATTAAAGGTTTTTGAACTGATACTGATAAATGAACTTCTTCGAAAATCGCATTTGGAACGATTTCAATGGAAACTTTACACCGCTTTTGAGATGCCGTGGTTTCATCTGTATTATCTTCTATATGTTGATTTACAGATATTGAGAGAACTATTTCTCTTTCGGCATTCCTGTTCGTTAAATTCATATCTGAAAGGATTGCTTTTAATAATAATTATTATAGTTGGTCTTGAACTCTCAGATTTTTTTGTTCATAACCAATCTTAGAGTTCAAGTTTATTACTCTTCTCTGTCCTACCATCATCTATTCGATAAGATTTTATAACTTTGTTCAACCTAGACAACTCCTCGTCCACTTTTTCGAAGTCGACGTCTTGATTTTTTAAAGGTGGCGCTGTATATAAATTCGGTTCCGTTCCCAAATAGGCAAACTCCATATATCCATCCTCAGAGAGCATAATCATAGCTCCATTTATATCATTGAAGAATGCTCTTCCAACGTTTATGGGAAGAAAATTAAGTTTTGCCGACCATTTTAATGCCGTGCCTTCATACAGTAACAAAGTGTTCGTCTCAGAAACTATAAGAAACATACATTTTCCATCATCTGAAAACGCGAAAGAGTATTGATTGATTTTTTTTCATTTCCACAAAGCAAACCTAGATAATAAAACAGAAAGCATTGAGGAAGATACTCCAATTTCTTCATGAATCTCAATCTGTAATCATTGAAACAGTACAAATTTTTTTCACCCAAAACGGCGATATTGTTTTGCCTTGTGATATCATCGTATAACGTTTGCATATCTAATACACCTTCGCTAATGTTATATTCCCAAACGCTATCAATTTTACTATCAGATTTTTCATCGCTTAATATATTTCCCGCTGATTCACTTAAAGTTTTGTACTTGTAACTTTTAAGTATCCAACCCGAACCGATTGTTACAAATAAATCACAGGATTTAGCGTATACTAGAGGAGCAGGTAATAAAAAATCAGGTAAGAAACAAGTAAAATTTAAAGTTTCTTGCTCGAAGAACGTCAGCATCCCATCTAGCGACTGGACGCAGAGAAAATCGCGATTTTGGACACCGCCAAAAGGACCCATTGCGAAATTAGCAGCGCTTCTCTTTAATTTGTGTTCGTAGAGGAGGTTCAAAATATTTTGAGTACCTAAAAAAACGCAAATTTGATTAAAAATATTTTAAGAACCATTTATTTGAATACCATGTTCTGCCATTCCGTCTTTAGTGAAAAGTGTGTAAACTCCTATAGATCTTGGGTGTAGTATTGCTATTTGCTTAGATTGGGATCCACTGGAACATCAAAATAAAATATTCATCATTCATCAAAATGAAGTAACGCCATATTTATTAAAGCCAGAGCCATAGTGGCGCTGGATTAAAAATTTAATGTAATACAAATACATATATAATCTGAACAGACTAAGCTGAACTTAAACTATGTGCATTTTATTAAATGAATAACTAAAATGGATGCTGTTATACGGAAGCCTGTCATGCACGCTGCAAACTTAGTTAATATGTTAATTTTGGTCGAATGTTTTTTTGCAATGAAATACATCAATGTTTACAATGCTTGCATTACATACAACTTGTCATATATGACTGCCAGTATACTGCAAAGTCGGAAATTTATGTATAAATTGATTATCTTTCACAAAAGGAATTGTTCCTCGTTTACGAGGCGATGTTATATGCGATCACACTCAACTACATTCGAAAACAAATTGCTTGCCAAGGAGTCACTGACATGAACATTTATTAGAATATTCACCTCTCGACCCTCGTGCGCCTAGACTTCCTATTATATATTCGTTAATAAAGCAACCATATTTAATATAATCAAACACTTAATCATGAAACATATTAATGCTAATGAGACAGATGTAGATACTGTATGGTGTTAATTTTACCTGTTAATACTCGATCCCGTTTTTGCCACACATGGAAGAGTACAACTTCCTTTAATACTATTGGATAGTAGAGTTAAATTCAAAATTACTTTGACTAAAAATTATTTTTTTCCAAATAATGAAAGAAGTTATAACTAATTATCCACTCTGTAACATTCGAGGTGCTACAATTACATAACAAGATGTTTTCTTCACTTTCTAATTTAATGAAATTTAGATTATGTGCTTTCACTATAGATCCTTCTTCAACGCTTTTAACAACCCACACAACTCAAAAACTAGCAGTGGATCTCATTAGAAGTTTTTTTTGCTTAACAGCACGGGTCGCAGTCATTTAGACATTTTCAACACCTTCGAGCGGGTTCCTTTAGTCTACTATTCATCTTGAGAAAGAGTAAGGGGTCGTAATTGGCGAATGTAAAGTTGTACGAAAAATGTACAAATAATCAACGCTGACTGCAATAGTGCCAAACTTTGGATGATCGGTTGGTACAAATTCCCAATAGTTTACACTTAAGATATAAAGAAATGAGTGTCGTTTTGTCCGTTTCTGAAATGTTTTGTTTATTCGTAGATATTAGCATAAACATTCATCACCATATACAGTTTTGAATTTTCATAAAATTTCAACCAGTGCTTCTCCTACATATTTTACAGTGCTTATTGAATGCAGCAATACAGTTGACAACGCGACAGTATTGCCGTCTCAGATATAAAAAAGTTTCGTGAATTAGTTTCCTTATCTTTTGACCAAAATTGATTCTTGACGTAAATATTAAAAAAATGCACCGGCATCAGCGTTTTTTCCAGTTCTGGAAAATATTCAGGAGGTCGTTTTCTGTGGACGAGTTAAATACTGTTTGCGATTTCTCTTGAATTTCTTCAATATTATCAAAACGTCGACCTTTTATCTACAGTTTCCTTCTCAGGAAAATACTAAAGTCGGAGTGAGCCAGATCTGTTCTGAGGCGTTCGTGCCTGATATCCTTACAGTGCCGCCTCAAAACACTGCAATAGAACCAAAAATGATCGTCGGACTAGTTGGAACGAATTCCTTGTGCACTGTGCCTTTCATGTCAAAAAAAAAACAATGCGCATGCTCTTCATATTGCTTTTCACTTGTCGGCATTTCTTAAGTCTTGGCGAGTTTGAACTCTTCCACTGACTTGATTCTTGTCTACTTTCTGGATCATAACCATAAATCCAACTCTCGTCGCCAGTAATCACTCTTGACAAAGTTTTCATTGTCCGCAGCAAGTTGTTTAAGCTCAGCGCAAATGTGAATTCGTTCTTGCTTTTGATGGTAAGTCAGAAATCTCGGAACAAATTTTGCAATGTCGTAAATGCCCATTTTTTTTATAATTCACTGACATATACCATATTTAATTCCAATTTTATCGCAGATGTTAAGAATAGACCGGCAACGTTTTCATAAATGAGCCATTGAACTATCGCTATGTTTTCGAGCGTGGTAAACGTTGAAGGTCTATTGTTTGATCACGTTTTGCCGTTGTTAAAATGCGCAAACTACTTAACCACTATTTGGCTCATTGATTGTTCAATGAACCATGTTCAGTTATAATATAATTCACTGATATGTACCATATCCGATTCCAACTTCATCGCAAATGTCAAGAATAGTCCTAACCACCATTCGTGAATGAGCGAATGAGCCATTGAAATGCAGCGATGTTATCGGGCGTGACAGATGGCGAAGATCTCCCTATTCGTTTGTCACCTTTAATGGACGTTCTACTGGTCTAAAACGCGCAAACCTCTCAAAAGTTTGTGTTCGGCCCATTGATTGCTCACCGAATGCTTGCTGAGTCTTTGTATATGTTTCAGTAGCCGTTTTTCTGAGCTTAAAACAAAATTTAATGCACGTCATTGCTTATGTTCTTATCCATTATAATGATCGTGGCAGGACACAATTACCACTTTACGCAATCGCACGTATTACACACACTCCTCTCACTATTTATCGGTGCGTATCGGTATTATTTTGGATTTTAGTGTTATAGCATCAGTCCGGTAATATCTGGATCTCACCTCGTATAACTTTTCTGTGTGGTAAATATATTAAAATAATTTCTATAGTATCAAACTAAACGAACTATATCGTCAGGGGAAACCAGAACTAAAACAATGAGCCTCCTAAAATTGGATTAGACATTGGGTTACTTTATCCAATACCAGAAAAATTCATGGAATCATCTATTAAATTTCAGAGAAATTTACAATTTGAATGCTGTGGGCGGGGGCACGAGGAAAATGTTAGATGTAAAAAGTTGAAAATGAACCTCAAGGTTTAAGGAGGAATGGAGAGAAAAAACGAGCAAGAACAAGGCTCGAGCTTGGGCTGCAAACCATCAATCCGCTAGTAAGTGCAGTCTTGAGTTCTACGAAAAAAATTAAAAAATAGCCTCTCTTCTTTAGGATGCCGTTACGACTCCACAAAATAAAACGAGATTCTAATCTAAGGGTACGATGCCGACTAGTGAGTGGCAGGTAGTATTAGCCTTGTACAATAAATCAACCCAAGCGATCGAATACGATAAAATATGATACGAATTGTTATTCTATGGCGTAGTTCTGTCAAACAAGCATTTTCCACAGGTCTTCGGATACTATACCGGTCTCTAAAGACAATCAATGTTACTCTCTAATTATTTTCCCGTACGGTGATTCTTCAGGTCACCCAGAGCCTCTCCTACAATGTTGCTTACCTTTTCCAAATCAATTTCTCCAACAACGAGAAACTAGTAATATTTCTTTGTATCCTTCTAGCGATTTAGCGAAATGCAATACCTATCTCATGTAGTCCAACGATATGACCCCTTCAAAATCGCTCAAGCAATGATAATTTGGTTGTCTTTAAACTTTTGACATTTTAATTCATAACTGTAGATGGTTACAATCTAATAACAAAATAAAATTGCTCGAAAATAAAGAGAGAATGAGCTTTTCGTTAGCTTCTGCTAAAAACGACACAAGGGTTTATTGCTTTGTTGCTATGTTTCGTCATTTATTATTTTCAGCACAGTAAATATATGAAAAAAATTTGGTTTAAAATATATACTTTTACTGAATGACTCATTTCTTTTTTGTCACGTAATATACAACTAAACTGTAGAATAACATTTTATATCATAATATCGCCTTCACAATAATGAAAAACTAATCGAAATAAATGTAAACAAACTTACGACACCAATTTTCCAACATCAATTTGCAAAATCGGATTTCCGAGATTCGTTTCCAAATATAAATCGTTTGCCTTATACCCAGCATTTTCACCGAAAACGGTCCCAGTAGGTTTGTATATCCTCAAATATCCACTGTGACTACCTATCAATACGTAATCGCTGTCACTGTTTATTCGAGATACTTTCAAGCTGTTCTGGTCATATTCTTCCTCACTAGAACATTGATTCGACCAAAATTGTTTCGTGCGAAATAGTGACATACCAAGAAAGAGTAAGCACACACAGGTGTTTCTAACTGATGAGTATATTAATAATTTAGAACGAGAATATGGTCACAATTTTCTGGTTAGAAATATATTGATTCGGTCAGTGAATACATTTTGTGTAAACGTAAAAAGATCAATACTACTTGATAGTAGTAGGTAATTAAAGAAAATAAGAATGTACAGGGTGTAAAACTGAAAAATGTTTGCGCGAATTAATACACCCTTTTAAATTTAAACAAAGAAAATTAATTATATTAACTATATTTTTGCATTTACCCTAAAATATATATTTAAAATTATATATGTAAAATAACCAATTAGTAGAGCTATACTGCAGCATATTACCAACGTTTTATTGTCATTTAAATATCTATGTAAGTATAGCAGTGGCGGCTCGTAATAAGAAAACTAGGTATTGCCAATATACCTGCAAAAGGTAATCAGATCGATTATGACATGATCCTTCTTTTTTTGTTTTTAAATATAGTTTCGTCCAAAAAATATTTGAAGACGTTTTAAACTGTAAATTAATACGCGATTTATGTTTGATATACTGAGTTGTCGGAAATGTCATGACGGTAAAAAATCAATTAATTTTATATTAGTCGTTTCTTTTGTTAATCTTTTACCATCTTGCAGTTAGATTAATAATTCCTCGTTCATAGAACTTCTTTTCATCGGCGAAATATTTATAAGGTGCTGATTTACAGCTTCATTTAAGGCGGACGTTACGCCACACGAGAAGTTTTGGAGTGAATAAAATAAGTGAAAGTCTAAAAGCGTAAGGTCCGGTGAGTATAGTGAATGTAGCAAGACATACCAACAAAAATTCTATAATTTTCGACGGGCGATAAAACTTATGTGTAGTCTCGAGTTGTCGTAATGAAATACCACTCCTTTACAATTAACGAGCTCAAAACGTTTCTGGACAGATTCGTTCAAACTGTCCAATTACCGACAGTACAGACTTTAATTAGTTGTTTCGTTCTTTGATAAGAACTCGACCATACTTCTTTAAATCATTTCAGTGCGATGGGTTGAATGTTTACCTTTTATAACGTTTAAGACTAATCTTCAGATCGTCACCAAGACCATTTTCCTACCATATTGTTGTAAACAATCCACTTCTTATCACCGTTTTTCAGTCGCTTCAAAAAAGAACTAATGCGCCTAATGAGCACGTCGCAAATGTTTATATGTACTGTCAAATGAATTTCTTTGAAGGTCATGAGAAACTCAAATATCGATCTTGCTGAGGTATTCGAATTTTTTCACGTGGTCGTGAATGCTTGAATGATGGATGTTTGATGTTTCTGTAGTCTCTCGTGTCCTGTGCTTGACTCGATCAAGACCTTTACATTGTTATCTACATCAGAGGGACTTCCTGACCAAGGGCCATCATTAAGAATAAAATCTTCTTTCCTTTAGAGAAATTTGATATTAAACCGTATTACGTTTGCCGTAAAAATTCGTTTGTCATATTCTTTTTCAAGAAAACACATTAAGTACAGGTTATTGAAAGATTTCTAAGCACTTCTTATAATGGGATTAAAACTACATAGGTAAGTATATACCTCTATACTTACAATATACTCAAAATTCTTAATGCAGCCATTATACGTTGTATTTGCAGGCCAGAAAAATGCTTGACCATTAAATTAATTTGAAACGGAAAGCAATACGTAAATTGCAGTGAAAAATTTGTGCTGCGTTTTTGAACTAAAAGTTATAAATGTACATAGATGATTTACTATATTTGAGAAGGTGAATTCAATTCGTACATTCGACGATTGATAATAACGTTTTACAACTAAAATTGGTTGTGTTCAGTGTATTGAATTTAATAATTTTAAATCATTCGCACTTTCGGAAATATATTAAGTGTGAATGTTACATAAATTAATGGAAGACAGCATTATGGATCGGTTTGAAATTTATTCAACGCTAATGATACTGAATAAAAGTGATCCATTTTTGGATCGTTTAATTACAGGAATGGATTAGAATTCGTTTTGAAATATATTAGGTGGATGCCGCATGAATGAACTCAGTAGAAATTATCAAAACTCATTCATCGCTACTGGTGCTAAATGAAAATAGCCCATATTTCAATAACTTAAATCAAAGAAATATGATTTACAGTAATTCTGCAAGAAACACAGCATATGTACAGTCCGGATAATTAGCTTATTTGCATGAACAAAATATCAAGGATTTGGTGAGATAAAGAAAGCTCTGTTTATTATGAAGTTTTGTAAATGTAGAAACTCTTAATTCTCATAAGTATTGCTAACTGACAAATTTAGGTGAAGTAATCAGAGAAGAATGGACTTTTAATATATTGATTAAAACTCCATTCTTTTATTGGCAACGGAATGCTTAGATAGACATCAGTATGTTTGATTCTATTGCTTATGTTTCAAATAGAAAACTACAATCTTATTACTTAAAATATTGTTGGGAGGTATAGCCCCGCCAACAACAGATATCAAATTGTTCATGATTTACTAGGAAATGTAAATATAAATTTATGAAATTGTTAAAATTGAATTAATGATTAAAAATATTTTTTTAGTTTATATTCAAATAAAATAACAAATATAATACTAAAAATATCACATTTATTACTCACATATGATCATACAAGTGGAAGAATTCTAATACTAATAGTAATCATAACAATACAATATGCTTAATTATGCTTACAATAACCTTACAGATTGATAACTGTTTTCCAGTTTTTATTTTCAATAATCACAATAAAAATGGTAAAAAATAAATATATGTCAAAAACAATTACAAAAACTAAAAATAAAATAATGTGGAGACAAAATTTACATATAGAAAAAATATCTTACAGAACTTACGTACTCCAATGGTGAACACAAAAGTTACAACAAATCGAAACTCTAATAAATATTAACTTTGTAGCCATATAAGTACAAATATTTGATTCCCATAAATTATAAAAACAGTCACATACCATTCACTTTGTAATGTAGGAACATAGTATTGATTATTGAGAATCTATAGAATTTATTCTGGCTACATTTTTAGGTGCCTATGAATTAAAAAGAAATTAAAAATCAATAATGATATATTAATATAGGTACCTTTTTAATAGGTGGATTTAGGCTAAATGGTGGTACTGTTACATCATTACTTGGTGACAACTCATATAAAATATTTGCATTGGATAACTTCATACAATCTTCTAGTGTTTTTATAAAAGTATCACAAGTAGCACTTAATAAAGCAGTAGCTTCATCGATCTTCTAAAAAAAATAATATATATTTTAAAATCTAATAATTTTGAATATCTTACCTCAATTTCAGGCCCTTCTTTTGCATTTGCAGCAGTTTTAACTACATGAACTTGCTGCATTAACAAATCACAATATAATCTCAACTCGGATTTTTTAGTTTTGAGAGTATCTGGATTTGATTCAGCTATTATGAAGCATAATCATATTATCGATAATTATATGCTAATGATATATAAATTACTTACTAGACTCCTTTCGATTTTTATTTTGCACACATGCTTTAGCAGTGCCTAGTGCTACTAGCCATTTTTGTCTCTCTTGTGATGTAGATGCCCTTAAGTACATATGTTGTTCTCCAGGTATAACTAGATCCATTCTTGTTAAATCTATATTACTAACTGCAAATTGATCTACTTTATGAGAATTCAGAAATAAGATTATAAGAAATACCATTTATTTCACAGGCCTGCACCTTAATAGAACCTTTACAACCTTGGTTTACTTCATCTTGGGATTCGTAATATGTTAAAACTCCGTTTTCTAAAACGAACCATCTCGTTTGCCAACCTGGAATGTAAATAATTCTTATTGGCAATTTCTTTTTTATTTTAATAAATTTTTCATACCATTCCAATAATTTGTCCATTTCCATAATATTCCTTCCATATTACATCACAATAATCAATGTTTTAAGTCTATCTTAGACTTGACATAAAAAAAATATCTTCACATCTGTGACATTTTCCAGAGACAGCAATACAAAATTTACAATCAAAATTAATCAAAACATCCTGATGTAAAAGCGAAAATTTACATAAACACGGATCTGCCAACATTCGACTGCGTATAACACTAAAGGAAAGGTTTTACTATCTATCTTTTTTTTTATAGACAGCAAACTAATGATTAATTTTGGCCCCAATATTGTAAAGAAAAGGTTACAAGACTTTGATATTACTATTTTTATTATTAATTTAAAGAAAGTCTAATTTAAAGATACGTATTTATCTGTCATTACATTGCCAACATATTAAATATAAACATAAGTATTTCGGTATTGTTTGTTTTGTGATAAAATATAAATTTGCTTTTTTGAATATTTGTACTATTTTACGTTGGCTTTATATACACAAGCAATGAAAGAATAAAATAAATAAGGCTTATTTTTCAACAATTCGATTGAATCTAGAATTTAAAAATTTATTAATTAAATATTGGGTGTGTCACAATGAATAATAGCTTTAACACAAGTTTACCATTGAAAATGTTTAATTCCAAATTATTATTAGTTATAAGCTTAATAATAATACATGTTCATTTAAGTGAGTACAAGAAAACTAACACAAAAAACAATTGCTGTTAATAACTTTTAGGTTATGTACGAATCGATCCAAATAATTTCTTAATTTTTAGGTATTCAACTTGAGTGTTATGTTTGCGAAAATCAGGAAGATAACTTCGGAAAATGTGTTACCACAATAAAGACTTGTCAACAAGAGGAAGACGTGTGCCTAACAGAAGTAAAATGGGGCAGTAGACCATATTGGTCTGAAGGAGCACTAAAACAATTTTACATATCAAAACGTTGTTCAAATAAGGAAAAATGCAGAAGGCAGCGTGAAGCCTATATGAGATACTGTACACATATTTGGTATGAAGATTGGAGGTGTTCAGAATGTTGTAAAGGAGATAGGTGTAATTACTATATTATTGTAAGTATGGAAAATGGGAAGTATAATTTAAATGGTATTAATTTTTTTCAGTCTGGAACTTATAAGAATATTTCAACCACTCCATTAATACTCTCTGCATTTTTGTTAATTTTTTATGGATATTTATGATCTTGTTAATTTTTTAACTAAACAGCATTTGTTATTACAAACACTGTTTATGAGTGCCTTTTAAAAATTTTAGAATCTCAGGATGATTACTTTTAAATGATTTTTGGCTGTTGAATTTATTATATTTCCTAGTTTTTATGTATAAATGAATCTTATTTTAAAAATCTCAGTTTTCAAATCTTTTATTTTGCATGAAACTAGGTATTTTTTGTTATATTTGAATGATAATGTATTTTTAAAAAATGTATATTTTTGTTTATATTTTTAATATGGTAAAAATCATGTGTTCGTTAGATATTTATGGCAACTAATGCATTTTATGCACTTTTATAGTACTTTTAAAATCCGTCCTTTGTTTTAAATATTTGTATATATTTAATTTTATTTAAGTAACTTTTAATATTTTTATATATTTAAGAAAATTAGAAATATAATTATATTATATGAACATCGAAATAAAAACTGTTTTTTAACAAATGTATAGTTTATAATAAATTATTTTCCAAATAAAATAAGACAGTGGGGTATACACAAGAATGATTTGATGGGAAGTCAGGCTCAAAATAAAACAAATGCATCAGGGTATTAAGTTTTTTATTATATCAACATATTCCTTTTTAACTTTAGCATCCCTGTAAGAAAAAGTTTTAAGTTTGGGAAATCCATGGAAGCCTTTTGGAGGTTAGATCTAGCAAATAGGGTGAGAGAAGCCCAATATGAAATCTTGATTCAATTTTTGGTGTGATATAACGTGAAAAAGAACTTTTTTATGGATCATTCAGTATCTTTTCTCGAAAATTTCTCTAAATTGTCTAATAGAGCGGCATGGTGCGGTCTATTAATGGCTTGGCCTTTATAAAAAAAAAAAAGTCTGAACATTGTCCCTTTCGAAGTCCAAAATCCTCACATACACACTGTGTGTCTTTGGCTTTTGACGGCTAAAGTCTGGTACGGACTGGTTTCGCGACACTTATCAGCTGATAGTTGTCGAACAATACGTACACACAATACGAACATTATTGTTGAAAAGGGGTTTTATTTACATTTTTTAATTAATTCAATCAACCACTGTTTCTATTAAAATTCACCTTGCACTCTGGATTTTCCTTAAGATACCCGAAATGACCATGACCATTTTTTAACTGAACGAAAATGGTGAGTATGCCTCGAAGTTACTTGTTTGACTCTGATCAGGCCCGAGTAAGTTTAATCCTCAAGGTCAAACAAAATTATAGTTTATTACACCAGATTAGGAGGGCACTGCTTGGACGAATATTATAGAACCCTTGAAATGGCAACAGTATTTTCGTTCTTATTTCCTGTTGAATCGGTTAAGCTGGGTTAAACTTCATACGTCATTTGCATGTTATTTGGGTTATTTATTGGTTATTGTCAATTGTTGTTGGTGTTTGTTATTTTTGTCTTTTTTTCTTACCTTTAAAGCTTGTTCGTTGTTATAAAACAGTACTTTTCAGTACTAACGCCGCATCAATTTTGTTGCACGTGCTTTGATTTTTTGAGTTAAACTCAGAAATATCAAAAATGGGGTTTAAGTGTTGCGTTCCTGGCTGCAGTAATTACAGCAATAAAATTAAGTTTCATCGTATATCATATAAAGATGAAGAGGTAAGTATACTTCAAATTGTTGAAAAATGTTTATGTGATTTAAGTATTCCTTATATAATAGATGTACAATGAATGGCTGCGGAGGATAAACAATCCAAAATTATG
Organism: Dermolepida albohirtum; assembly: GCA_031893035.1. Taxonomy (NCBI): domain Eukaryota; kingdom Metazoa; phylum Arthropoda; class Insecta; order Coleoptera; family Scarabaeidae; genus Dermolepida; species Dermolepida albohirtum. Next base: position 415,123 of record JAVIWB010003169.1, on the reverse strand, counting down.
GGGTTTGCATCCAGCCAAAGTAAGCTTACAGAATTTGTGATGCTCATTTTGCTGAAGATTGCCATATTCCAGAGCCATGCAAAACCTTGACAGGATTAAAAGCCGGAAGCCTTCCATCATTACATTTACCAAGTATGTTTTACAGCTCAATATTTGAAAAAATTAAAAAAATAATATCTTTATTTTAGGTTTTACTGAAGCTACTGCAGAAACAACCACATTAGTTAGTTCATCATCAATGCAATCACTCAGTATGCATATTTGATGTTTAATAGTTTTTTGTTGACATTTGTCAAGCCTTTTATATATTGTAGGTTATACAGAGGTCGATATTAGAAGAAATTCTTTCGACAGTCCCTTACCAGGTACATCCTCATTAGAAATTCTTGGTACGTATATTTGGTACTTCCATTCAAATAATTATTAAAAATTTATCTTACAAAATGTTGCGAAGCTTTCAGAATAGAGTAATATAATTTAGTATTGTTTTTTGTTTGTTTTAGATATGGGAGAAAGAATAACGAAGACACCACCTGATGCTACTACTTGTAGAGAAGATAATTTTTCTGAAGTTACTGCAGTATCAACTGCATTAGCTAGTTTATCACCACCAATACCATCACAGGGTATGTCTAGTTGATGTATAAGTAAATAGATTTTGCTGACATTTGCGAACCTTTTTGCAATTTATCAATATATTTTAGGTTATACTGAAGCTGATATAAGTGGAAATTCTTCCATAATTGGAGTCTGTGTATTTTTTTAAAGACACAAAAAAATTCCAACCCCCATCTATAAAAAATTTTATAGTGACTATCAAAGGACTTCGATATTTATGGCAAAAATTGAAACAAAATATAGACATTAAATTTATGTGCACCAGACATTTTAACCAAGATGCCCTTGAAAACTTCTTTGGAAGTATTAGAAGTCATGGTTCCAGGAATATCAATCCAAACAGCTATACTTTTGCCACATCTTCTAAAAGCTTGCTGATAAACAACATCATAAGTTGTCATTCAGCATCAGGGAATTGTGAAGAAGACGATGCAGTTGGTGGTTTAATACAATTAACTGCTTTACTTTCAAATAAAAAGGAGGAGAAACCGTTAACTGATTATGACAATATCATTTTTCCTGAGGTTATCATTGAAGAATGTCCAACATCGTATTCGCAAACATACGTTGCCGGTTACGTGGCAAGAAAAATGTTAAGATACATTAATAATTGTCAGTCATGTTTAAATGATTTGCAAACAGATGTTGAAAGTGATTACCATTTAGTTATAACATTAAAATGTTTCAGAAGTAAGGCTTTAGTTTTCCCTACAACTGCATTCATGAAAATATTTTCATTTACTTGGGAATATCTATTCAAAGTAATGGATAATGTTTGCCATGTTCCAAATTTGCAAAGTGTTTTACGTAATAAACTACTTAAATATTTTAGTTTTACAATTTTTCATTGTGAAAAACATAATTTAAAACCATTCTTTTTGAACTTCACAATAAATTTTTTTATTCACACATGGATCAAACAAACTAATAGTATTTTAAAAGGTCAGTGTAATGCACCTAATAAATTAAGTGGTATTAGAAAAATTGCATATGCTAAATATCTCAGAAATAAAAATAAACAAAAGAAAATAGTTGGATTAAAACAGCTTACTTCTTAAAATATCTACATTAATTATTATTAAAATATATACATTAAGATTTGTCCTATAATAATAATTGTAATCTCAAGATTACTTGTTTAAAATTTATATACTTTAGGTATAATTGATTTGTTTGAATAATTTGTTATAAGTTCATATCATTATATAAAATTTGTAAAGGAACGTGAAGAACATGAAGATGTCAATGATATTTACTTAAATATTTTCTTGTATTACAGATACATCAGTGCGCTATTATTGTATTTGCCATGAAATATTTTTTGTATAATATTAAATATATTCTTTACATTTTTATAAATACATGATCTTCTTCTTTACCACAGATACCAAATAAGACTGTGTCAGTAATATTTGAAATGTATTTGATAATGGCTTTTTCAACAATGTGTTGAAATAAAAAATACAAATTTTATGTAAATCAAAGTTCGGGAAGACAAATAAATGTCAAAAATATAATCTGTTGATATTATTATAATATACATATATATATATATATATATATATATATATATATATATATATTGGCTTGAAAAAGATATTGTCAAAACAGCAAATATTTTTGAAAATACCTACTTGATTTTATTTTGTTAATGTGATATACCAAAGAATGTTTTACTATTTTATATAAATGCACAAATTAATTTGCATACTATGTTACATGCTTAATTTATGTTGTACTTCTATATAATATAAATTAATGTATGTAAAATAGTAAGCAAATTAATTTTTGATTTGAAAATAAATTAATATATAGTGTACTATAGTTGTAAGGGATAACATAGATGGCGCTGGTTATCATTTCAATAACTTGTTCATTACACCAGACCATGATGGCGCTGTAATCAGAGTTGAAACATAGTGAAAGAGTTGCCCATCTATAGTTATTTCTTATCTATAGTTATTTCTTATCTATGACTCTGATTTGGGTAAGTTCAGAAGCAATATGTCGTGATTGGAAAAAGAATTCGAAATATCTGAGCAAACATATTTTATTTTCGGGAACCTGTTTACTGAATAATTGGCTGATACATATTTTCAAAAACGTGTTAAATTTAGTTTGCTAATATTAAAACAATATAATAAATTTAATATATATTGCGCCATATCTGATAGAGTGTTTGAATTTCTGTTAGTTTTCTGAACTTTAATATGCTCTGCATTGAAATTGCAATTACAATATTTAGAAATTCATGGGATAGTTATTAGATGCTAATTGCAATGTCAGACGAAAGTGTTTTAACAATTAAAACAAAGGTAGATATTCAGCCTCCTCAATTATTTAGTTATTAAATGGAAAAAATTTTTTCTTAAATATTTAAAAAATGTAGTTCAGTAATAAATCGTAAATGTTAATTAAAAATTACAATATTTTTTAAAAATTATTACATAACATATAATATAATGAAATGTTTTATAAAAAGCAGTACATGTAAATAATTTGTAAAGATAAAATGTGGCGCTACCTTTGATACAATGCTTGAACTTGGTGGTGGCTCTAGGTTTGAGACTAATATCAGGGCGCTTTGAAGTTTTAAAATAGTAATTATTAGATGGTGTAACTAGTAAAATGAAAATTAATTTATATATTTAAAGAAATTATAATTTATACTTATAATACCATAATAGGTCACATACAACGATTATGCATTACAATAAATATTTACTTTTCTCATACTAGAATAAAATGTCTTATGAGGAAACGACAAGTAATGCCTCAAAGTTCCCAAATTGTGACACTTTGATTTGATTAAGCACAAGCAATAAGTCGTGATTGAAAAAAGAATTCAGAACATCTAAAAAGCTTATCTCATTTTCAGGAACTTGTTTACTGAACAATTGGCTGATACATATTCTCAAAAACGTGTTCAATTTAGTTTGCCCTAACTCCAATCGTAAAATATATTAATTGAACGATCTCGGACAGTGTTCAAACTTTAGCTAAACTTTCCGTACAAGCATATATGTATAAGGTTTAGAACTATAAATTACGATTTAGACGTTTGTATTGGTGATTACTTAATGTCGGAACACACCTACATATATGCAAATTATTTTTCAAATTATGAATATCGAAATTTATTTTTATAATTAAGATATATTCTGTAACTGTTAAATAAACCCTTGAATAACTTTTTATAATTTTAAACGTACGATTTAATAAATCATAAATAAAGAAAAATTGAAATTTGAACTAAGCTTGACTAGTTTTTTGCTAATAAATAAAAAAATATTTCATATCTATCAAGGATTTAATGCCTCTATTTAAAAGGTAAGTATCAATGTTCACGAGTTGAATGACATTCTAATTTGGAGTAATGATCTTTGTTATGGAAAAAAGAATTCGCAACATCTGAACCATTGAGAAGTCTGAATTATAGAGTACATTTAACTTCCATTCATTGAATTGTTAGTTAATATGCTTTCAGCTCAATCTATACCAATTCCAGTTTGTTGTATATTAGCCAAAATTTCAGATGTGATTAGTCCTTAAAAAATTTGGATTGCATCACGAATTGCTAGCTTATGAATTTTAGGGTTTTTCATTTAGACATTTTATTCAGAATACTCTAATATTCAAATCAAATTAAGCAAATTTCACCTGTTACCATAAAAAGGATGACAAAATTAGAATTATTAGAATTAGAAAGTCTCGCTTCCCGTCGATTAATGATTGTAAAGATTTAAATAAGAATATCAACTACATCTTAACGAACATTATTTGAAAATGAGAGTCTCAGTGATTTTCGTTAACAATGTGATCATAACTATCACATCCTAGTTTATTTGTTAGTGCATACTTGGAAATCAAGTTATCTGATTATATTAGTGACGTTTGGAGAGACGCTAAACGTGTCGTGCTCAATAATTCTGGAGGATATTCACAATATAAGATTTGTTTCAACATATGCTGATGAATCAAGTTGAAATTTGTGTGTACTGATACGAAATCAAGATGTTCTATTTCTGGATCGTTTAATTATAGGAAATAAAATTTCTATAAGAAGAAAAGTGTATGTACCCAAAAAAAGGAAGAATGTATGCGCAGAGCAAGACGTAGACCAGATTTCATAAAGCAATTGTAATATGTTTAAATTAACAGCATCGTCTTGTTCTACGATTTAAGATGTTCGCAATTTTCTATTCCATTTGGTATTGTTGTTTTCTGATTCAGTTTATTCAATTAATTAGGTATATGTTTTTCGTATTTCTTATATCTATTAAAAGTTATTATTGTTAATTTTCTGGGGAATTTATTTTTTTAGTATTAAGGTTTTATATTTATAGTTATTTATTGCTATATAAATTTAGACCTCTTAGTTCTTCTTATCTTATTTACGATTGGTCTTCTTTTATTATCGCAGCTGTTCTTATTATTAGTGGTGCTTGGATTTTTATTTTATGAATTTATTTATTGGTTATTCATGTTATATTTTAAGAATTAATATGACTCCAAATAATTTTGCATTTTATTTCTTCCACTCCTAACTAAATTAGTCGTCATGAATATAACAATAATTAGAGTGTTTTCTGTAAAAATATAAACGTTAAAAGGAAATATTGCTTTGGGTAACATAATCAAATAAGCAGCCTCACGAAGTCAATTAATTTGCAAACATATAATTTTGATATGTTAAAGAATAGACTAAATTGAAAGAAACCGTGTCCAGATATGCTTCGTATTGTTTGTTTCGCTCATAGATTACATTACATCTGCGAATTTATCGAAAACGAATTCCCGGTCTTACACACATAGATCAGTTATTATATGCGAACAAATTTTTCGCAAGATATCATTCAGGTTTGCAACACATATAGATTTGTGCCCTTATCTCCCTTGTATTTTCTTTCTGTAGTATATATAGTCTACATTGATTTGCATTAAAAAGAGAGAACGTTCAGCATTTGGTAGGCTAAATATGGTTCTATTTATTAATAATTTTTATAGTAAATATTATCAAAAACTGACAAAAAAAGCAAATTTTAGTCAATAAATATTAAACGTTTTTCAGGATAATCTCCAGAGAGATTGGCAAAACTAAATTGAAGAATTGTTTCCACACACGTCATATTTTCTAGATATAAGGCCGTGAGATTTTAATTTTATTTAATTATTTGTTGAGAAGTTTTCGAACTCAAAATGATGTCAAAGTGGACTCAAGCAGATTAAAAAATTTTTTGAAGAAGGGAAATATATTGGCGAAAATTTGTTTCGATAATAATATATGAACTTTGCGCTCGTTTTATTTAAGAAATTCGACTTATAGTCTTTTTTATAGTAATTCTATAAAACTAATATTTACACATGAATTACTAATTCGTTTGGCTGATATACCATAAAATTCTTTTAATTCAATCAATACAATCTGTACTGTTATACTACGAAGGCCACTGGAAAGAAAATCTACCTAGTCATGATAGAAAAAAATATTTGTGCTTAGTAACGTTTAATAATGATAACATTTTTGTACTTATGTGTCAAATTAACTTCAATTCGTTCATTATTTTCTGCTTCAAACAGTGTTCGCATCAAAAAAAATGAAATTTGTGAAAAGAACATCTCGATGTCTTAAAATTTTTGACGTGAATTTTCCTAAAATTATTTACTGTATGAGGATGAGGCTCAATCATATTTTAAAGTGAAATTTTGGTCAAAATAGTTTCAGTGGAGTCGCGAATCCATTGAAAATGATCTAAAAAGCGGAAAACCAGAAACAACAGTTCTCGAAGACCATTCCTCGAAAGTCTCTATCATTGTTAAAGCACTAATATGTATGAACTAAGCACTTTAACAATTTGGAGTAATGAACTAGACATGGGTACAGTTACAGTAAGATGGGTTCCAAATTTGCTAACGCCCGAACTGAAACTGCTTAGGCAACAAACTTCTTAGAATATTGCATTTTTGGATGCAAACGCTGACTTATTCTCTCAGATCATTGAGATATACAAACTAATTTCTAGTTCATATTGTTAATAATAAATAGTACGAAGCTATTTTCATATCGTTCATTATCATATACTGACATAATTGGTTATAAATTATTATTTCTTATAACGCTTAAACATAAAGGAGAGGTGTACTCATTTAGTCAATCATTATTAGTCATTATTACTCTATATCTACAACTTAACAACTAAATTTATAAATACGAAATCATGTTCTAACACATATAATGATTCCAAAACCGTTCTCCGCCTCAAAAAAATTGCCGCACATTATTGTCAGCTCATATCCACAGTTTTTTTGGATCAAGCCGCAGTTATTCTTATTAAATACATACCAAAGAGCGAGTACAATAATACCAATTGCTTACGGTAAACGTTAACAAAATTATGTATGACTATTGACCAAAAACGTTTAAGTTTAGGGTTGCGTCACAAAGAAATTCTCCTTTTTCATGATAATTCGCAAAGTTCGCAAGGCAGTCAAGTTCACCAATGTAACTTCGTTGATCTAGCCCATTACCATATAGTCCGGATTTGGCTCCATTTGATTTTTCATTTATTTCTGATGGAGTAAAGTTGTTGCAGAACAGGTGGCACAAGTACGTTAAAGTTAAGGGAAATTATGCTAAAAAATAGAAATATCGAAAAGAACGTAGTTTCTTTGCTTCATTGCTAGGTAGAAAGGTTTTCTAGTTCGTCTCGTGCCTATTAAAATAATCTTTTCTTCAAAGGCTCAAGTTTATGAACCACTCGCTTTTAATGTCTATTAAGAAAAAAAGAAAGAAAGAAATTTCTGCACAAAGTACTGTTGAAAAAATTATTAAAAGTTAGAAAGTTAGAGATGCAATGACGTACTGTGCAAAAAATTGATGGACAAATAGAACCTGTTTTATTTTTATGTACAAATAAATTAATAGAAAATCGATGATATTAGATGTACCGGAAGGTTCTGCCCGCTTTGGTTACAAGTTTCATCAAGTATGCCTAATTCGTTTGACACATATTTGGCTTTCTCTTTTTAGCGCTGAATGTATACATACTGATCTACCAAATGAAGTAAAACAAAGATGATTCATGTTAGTATTAAGTGAGACACGATCGTGTACCCAAGGCTACTGATAAGGTCATTTAAGCTACTGTATTTTATACGAATTCCATCAAGGAAGAAATGCTACAGAAGAGTGTAGAAATTTATTAAAGTGTTTGGTGAAGGTACAGTTTCTGATAGAACATGCAGAAGATGTGTGATTTCGAATTTTCTGATAAGCCATGCTCTGGGCGTCAACTTTGATCAACAACTGTCAGGATCATGTTAGGCAAAACCTTTTTGACAACATCGGAGATTGCGGAAACGCTTGATTCAGCTCAACAAACCATTTGGAACCATATTCGGAAACTAGAATTGGTGTGGAAATATTCGAGATGGGTGGCACATGAGTTAAGTGAGAAGAATTTGAATAATCTAGTCATCATGTGCATATCTCTGCTTGCCCGGAACAAAATCGATCCCTTCTTGGACCGAATGATAACTGAGGATAAAAACTGGATTACTTATGAAAACATCATAAGGAAAAGGGCCTATTGCGAATCCAGAAAACCTGCTCCCTTTACTTCTAAACCGAAGTTGAGCCTGAGTAAGAGAATGTTGTGTATATGGTGGAACGTTCGAGGGCCAATACTTTTTGAGCTGTTGAACCGAGCGAGAAGCTAAATTCGGAAAGATACTATCAGCAGTTCGATGATTTAAAAACAGCACTCCAAGAAAAGAGGTCGGCAATATCCAATAGGAAGGACATTATACTGCTCATGGTAATGCCAGGCCACATATTGGTTTGGGGACTCGTCAGAAACTCGCAGAGCTAGGCTAGGAAATTTCGTCGCATCCACCATACTCCCCGGATCTAGTACTCTCCGATTATCACTCTTTTCTGCTCTTACAAAATTTTTTGCAGGGCAAAAAATTTAAATACGAAGAAGATATCAGATAAGCACTGGTTCAATTTTTCGCCTCTAGGAATAAGGCATTTTTCATAAATGTTATATACAAATTGCTATCACACTGGCAAGAAGAATAAGGTCATTTACTAAATTATATTATTTAATAAAATTTATTTAAGGTATGAAAAATTTATTATTTTGTTTTATTTTTTAACCACTGAAGGTCGATATATACCCCTTTCAACATTAATTTTCGTATTCTGTATACGTATTTCGACAATTTGTTTTCGTACGGGTATTTTGCTGTAGTTTTCTAGGGACACTGTTTAATTGTCTGGATATGATGACAACTTAGTTGTTGAAATACGAATACAGAATACGAAAATTAATGTGGAAAGGGGTTATATATCAGCCTTCAGTTATTAAGTTAATCAACCACAGGCTCCATCAAAATTACCATTTTGTTTTATTCTAAAAACGGACAGAACTTTTCGGTAGACTTGATATTTTCTGATATACGTTAATTTGTTTTGTAAAACAAAAACTATAATGAAACACATACAGACAAATGATCTTATCAGCTTAATATTAATTTAATAGATTATTAAATTATATTTTCAGAACTATTTTCGATTGTCCTTGTTAATTTGGTTGCCGTTCTAGGAGTTGCAAGTCCTAATACTCGCCTCCGAAACTTCCAACGTATTTTACGCAAACGCGAAACTACCCCGCGAAATTATCAAGTGTAAATGTTACTCTGCGGTTTGTACCGCCAGAAACTAAACTAAACGCGCTTCAGCCACCGTTCTGCTATGTGATGAAACATGGTGTCTAGAACGAGCGCGACCTTTACGTTTTGGACTTCATTTTTGCTATTTACTGGTAAGTGTTAAATAAAATCGTAAATCAGTTATTACAATTTTGCTAATTATTAAATTCATCTTAATTAATTGAAAAAATTTTGTTCTTTGCAATTTGAGGCAAATGTAAATTAGGACACGTTCAATTTTAAGATTAGAGAGCAACAATAAATTACGAAATATTATTGTAAAATGTAAGTCATCATACATCTATATAAGGTTCGGAACATTTTACTTTTTTAAATCTAAATTTGGTTGTTTATGTTAAAATACAATCAACAATCTAGAAAAAATACAATCGACGTTCCTCTTATAAGATTAATTACTTCTGTAAACATGTTACTTAAAAAAGCAGAGCTAATTTCCGGTGAATAATTCGTTGATAAATTTTGTTTTTGCCTTGTATCTTTTACATGATTTGTAGCGACAGGGAAATAATTATTACGAAGGCCGTGGAAAATCCACAATTCCACTCGGTTAATTTTCTTTTGAATCTCGACATATTAAATTATATTTCACGTTCTCGGAACTCAAATTATATTCCCAGGCGTTTCATGTTATAAAATGGAATTTTCATTTGAAAAGGTACATAAATGGAATATTTCCGAATTCTAAAGCACAATAGAATAAAAATATGGTTCGTGTAACACAAGGTCCAATATCTGAGATGTTTCAGTACACCTACATTTATTTTAAACGTTTTTAAAATTGGCAATTCTATACATTTTACATATACTGTTAGGTTTATTAAATGTTTTAAAATATAAAAATTAAATTATAAATTGATTTAAATTGTTATTCTTAGGTAAAGTAATGGGCGTTAAAATTGTAAATAAATAAATAATAAAAGAACCATGATATAAAATTATACAGGTGGATCAGTAATTTGTGAACCTGTAATTCATTATATTTAGTCCACCGATAATCAAGTCTCTTCACTCCTTCAGAGAAGTAATAAATATAACAAATAAAAAATAAACTGTTTGTTCGAATTTTGTTCTATCAGGTTGTTACAAATGTAATGTCCGTTTTTTCCTTCAGTCTGAACTGAATCGCACCTGTGTGAAGACGTGTATGTTTTTAGTGAAAATTATTATTGTATTTGTAGAAAAGGGTATTTATTTTGAAGTGTGTACCTGTTCCATTTCTTGGAAAGATTAATACACCTGTCCTTGTCTCGCCTATGGAAATGCTGTCGGCAAGAGATATTCGGGCAATTTACCTCTTTCAATTTAAAAAGGGATTAAATGGTTTAAAAAATTCAGCGAGGGAAATTTTTGATTTGGAAAATGAGCCTCGCGGATATGCGCGTAGCACCGTTAATGGCGACGAGCTGCGTGTAGAAGTTGAAAGTAATCCGTCGACAGCAGTGCGTAGCTTTGCAGAAACATTTCAAGTGTCCATTGCCACCATTAGTCGTCACCTTTCTTCGATTGGCAAAGTGAAGAAACTCGATCGATGGGTGCCGCACCAATTAACGGAAGCCGTCGATTAGAGGTGGCTACCTCTTTGGCTAATCGACAGAAAGTTGAACCGTTTCTTCATCGAGTGGTAACGTGTGAGGAAAAGTGGATACTTTATGATAATCGGAGACGGTCAGGACAATGGTTAGATCGAGGTGAAGCACCAAGACAGCATGCACGAGCATCACTTCACCCGCGAAAGATTATGGTGACTGTATGGTGGACCAGTAAGGGTCCTATTCAATTTTGCAACCTGGTGAAACCATCACGGCAGCGTCCTATTGTGCCGAACTGGAAACTATGCATGGAAAATTGAGCCGCTTGAAGCCCTCACTAGTCAATAGACATGGACCCATACTTCTTCATGATAATACAAGACCTCATGTTGCACGACAGACAATCCATAAACTTTCGGAATTTGGTTACGAAATTCTCCCTCACCCACCTTATTCACCTGACCTTTCGCCAACTGATTTTCGTTTTTTCCGAAGTTTAGACAATCACTTAAAAAATAGGGACTTCCCTCACCGGGAGTCAGTAATAGCAGTGTTTGAGCAATATGAGCAATATGTACGTATGCCGTCAAAACCTAGATTTCTTTTCAAAGGGAATTTTTCAGCTTCCAGGCCGTTTTTTTATTCCTTACAAAATCGGACATTTCATATGTAACAACCTGATAGTTTCAGTGATTATCTGCTTATTCGATCCAAATTTCTTGCCATCAATTTAAGCTTTCAGGTTGGCAAAAAGTCTGACGGAGCAGAATCTGGTGAATAAACTGTATGCGGAAACAGTTCGAAATGTAGTTTATTAATATTCGGCATCCCACGTGTATAATTATGAAGAAAAGGCACTAGTTTCTTCTTTAAATGGTTTTTTTTGTGTTGTTTGCATCGCACAGTTGATGTAAAATGGATGCATAATAGTCGTCTCTCATCGTTCTTCATTTTTGAATATAATCAATAAGTTGGCGAAAAGTCCGACGAGGCCGAATCTGGCGAATAAACTGGATGCGGAAGCAGTTCTAAATATAGTTCAATATTTGACATTTCATGTGTATTATTATGAAGAAAATGCACTAGTTTCTTCTTTAAATGTTTTTTTCTGTGTTGTTTGCATCGCACAGTTGAGAGAGATGCATAATAGTCGTCTCTCATCGTTATACATTTTTGGATATAATCGATAAGAATCCCACTGTTCCAGAAGACAGTAGCCATAACATTTCCAACCAAGTGTATTGTGGGTTCATTTCACATGTATAATGGTATATCCATATTCATCAACCTTTATTATAGGCGACAAAAGTCTTTCAAATCATGTATTAACTTCGGTAAATTGAGGACTGAAATTCGTTCCTATTCAACAAATGAGGCGCTCTTCATTCTCATTTTATTTGTTCACCTTTTTCCGATGAATTATTTATCTGTGTTGTTGGTTATTTGATTTTGTAAAGTATGTTAGGAAAAGAATTCCACAAACATAAAGGCATAAACCGTACCTAAAAAGTTGTGAATTCTGCTTGCATATAATTTTTGTATACTCTATTCATTATGCAAAATCGAAACCACTAATCCATGTGAAATCTGTAGACACTTCGCGTAATTTTATTCGACGCTCATCTAGTTCACATCTAGTCACACGTCTTTTGGAGGTCCATTGCGTGTTTCATGAAATTTGCTGGCCTGGCTACTCTCAACTCGAATGTTCCTCGGTTTATGGTTGCAATCAATTGAGATTGGCCCCTTTAAATAGACTGATTTCATCGTTTATTTTGTTGTTTGGAAGTTATATTTTGTTGTTTATTGCCAAGGTGAAACATAAGATTTTTTATTAGTGCTTTTTCCTTAAATTCATTAATCACTAATACGCTCTTCCATACATACTTCTGACGGAATTAAAACTGTTATTGGGAGCTTTCCAATCTCTTAAGTAGGTCAGATTATTCTCCTTCTTCGGTTTTTCTATTTTTTTGTTATATATTTATGTTGCTGTCTTTCTCCATCTGCTTTGTTACTCTCGCCTATTCTTTTATATTAATTTTCAGTATCAATCCTGTGATCTTCATATTTTCCAAATCTTCAATGTCCCATTCACCTTTAAGTATGCCTCTAAACATGTTTTATATTATTTTTCACTTGGAATTCCTTCTTCACTAATTTTATCACTTTATTATTCTTTCAATTTTATTTACTATTTTAATTTGTAGACCAATAATTGTTCCAATTTTTTATTTTTGAGTTTGGTAGAGTTTGGAAATTGTGCTGCTGTTATTGCGCTTTCTAAAAATCATGAGAGAAGAAATGAAACAGCGACAGTATGTCGACAAATTTTGTGTTCGCAGTGGAAACTTTTTCTACCATTGAGGTAGCTTTTTGGAAATCATCTGTAACAAAAGATCTGCTTGTGTTCGATGGTATAAAAAGTTTAAAGATGCTCTGACAAATTGTAAGTTATTGTTAAAGCTATTATCGTAACATTTTTTTATGAGAAATGGTTGGTGTATGCGCATAGGGTGCCACATAATTATTAAAAGAAATTGGCACGTCAAGGAAGCATCACTCACATATAGCCATTGCTGTAATAACAATTCTGAGCACTAAATATGCCCAATGTGTTATATCCTTCGTATAGTCCTGATGCAGCCCTCGTCGACTTTTACTTATACTCTCAAACAAAAGGAAAACCTCAAAAAACGACGGTTTTGCAATAATATTTTAAAACCGTAGTTTTTTGTTTGAAAGTATTAGCGAAGTCGCAGAGAGCTGTATTAGGCTATACAAGAGATATAACACACATCTTACATATTTACTGAGTATAGAACATTGTTAAGGCTTTAGAGATCATTCTGAAGAAGGTTTCAAAGAATGACCTACGTTATGTTATTGAACAATGGCTGCTGCGTATGGAAAAAGGTTATTACACTAAAGGGAGACTATGTAGATTGCGATAAGTGTTTTTTAAATCGTCCCTGTGCTTTATCATTGATATATTTTCAAATACATTTTATTTATGAGATTAATTTCATTTTATTTGCGTACGATTTTCGAAATATAAAGAATTCGGAATAAAAACAAAATTGCTATCAATATAAAGTAGAATCTGAGCACTTGGATATGGAAAATGATACCAGTCAAATGCTTTCCATGACTCCGCTTACATGAATCCTTCTTTTACTGAAACTTATCATAATGCTTTCATATAACTTCGGCTATTTCAGTAATTGCACGCCTGATATTTCCTTTAGGTCTGGAAGTATAGCATGTTTGTTGCCGTAAACTCTTTCCTTCGAATAGTCCTACAAGGAAAATGCTAGTGGGTTAGATTATAAGACTTGAGTGGCCAATTGATGTCGCTCTCTGAGGGATAACACGGTCAGGAAATTTCACTTGTTGCGTGACATGTTGCTCCATCTTGTTAAAACCACATGTCATTCACGTTCAAATCATTGACTTTATTCAAAAAAAGTCGTTTAGCATCTTCCGATAACGTAAACTATTGACACTGAAAGCGTTTCTATTCATCCTTGAAAGGGTACGGACCAATGATTCTCTCAGTCCATTGTGCAAAATTTAATTCATTAATTTTGGCCATTGCAATAACGGATTTATGAGCTGGTTCATTGTCTTGATGAAACAACACTTTCTTCTTAGCCAAATGCGGCCGTTTTTGCTTGATTTCTTCGCTAAAACGTTGCAATAAGTTCGCATAATACTTGCCATTGATAGCTTTTCCTTTTTCAAAATAATCAATGAAAATTATTCCACACGCATTCCAAAAAACCGATGCTATGACCTTGCCTGCAGATGAAACGGTCTTCGCTTTTTTTGGAGCCAGTTCTTCCTTTCGAGTCCATTGTTTTGATTGTTCTTTTGCCTCAGGTATAAAGTGATGGACCCATGTTTCATTCATCGTTATGAAACGGCGCAAAAATTCTGCTTCGTTGCTGTGAAACTTCGCTAAAAACTCAATTGAAACATCTTCACGACACTGTTTTTGCTCGAGTGTGAGCAAATACGGCACTCATCTTACACACAACTTTCTCATGTCCAAATTTTCAGATAATATGCGATGTACTGGTGCAGTAGATTGCATATTATCTGCCTACAATGAAACGCCTACAATGTCTACTAGCTCACGCACTTTCAGTCGACGATCATTCAGTATCACTTTGTGGATATTCTTCACCATTTCTGGAGTCGTCTCTTCATTTGGTCGACCACTGCGATGCTCGTCTTGGTAGTTTGTACGGCCTCGTTTTAACTCTGCTACCCAATATTTCACTGTTGTAAAGCTTTCATTCATATGCTTTATAGATTGTGTACTTTCTAATACAGTGATAGTTTTCAAATAACTACCACCATCTCTAGGTCGGGCCGGGTTTTTAAGATTATTCTAAAATTTATTTTTGCTTTATTTGAAAAGAAGATTTTTAACTTGTGTTTGTATTCATAAAAAAGTAACAATCGATATATATATATATATATATATATATATATATATATATATATATGTTTATTCTCAAAATATTAGATTATTTTACTCAGTCTGCATGCACTAATTCTATTATGAAATATCAAAAATCGCTTCCTGAAACGTCAATACTCTTATCTAAATATACAAGACACATGGAACCGTTCGCAACATTTCTCTCCGCTCTAATTTTAAAATTTATCTCGGCCGACAATCGTAAAGCCAAACAATATTGGTCGGGTACACATACAAAGGACGAAACTCAATTGACCCGTTCGATAAAACAAACAGTTTTATCCCGTCGGAACGCTGAAAAAGTCCTCGCTTCTACAGGCCGTCCCTTCAATTTTAAATTAAGCCATCTCCCCCGTCATTACGGAATACGTAATGATGCATCCCTTTGACACATTAGCGTAATGCGATTATTTTGTGGACCGGTAACGTGACAAAATGAACAGTTCGTTTCTTTAGCGATTCCTTGACATAAAAGAAGTACTTCGAAGAAGAAAAAGAAATAAACGCGCAAAAATTGTTTTTTAAATGAATACTTAAACAATGTATTGGTTTGAGAAAAGAAATTTAATAATAAAATTATTTTTGGTTTGGAGTCACTTAAGTAAAGTAATTGTAACTTCAGGCGGCTTTTTATATGTAAATTATTACATAAAACTATGAAAAAATCTTTAGTATTAACTTAATTTAACATGCGAAATACTAAAAAATCAAAAATATTATTTTCAAAATTGAATTTTCTCTATATTCTCTATTAAAATGAAAATCGAAGATGTATTATTATTTTATCAAGTTATTATACATTGGAATAAGCGTACAATAGACAATATATATATATATATATATATATATATATATATATATTCTTTATATATATATTTCACGCTACTCTGTCCAATTGTATACATTATACTATTACATTGCTTTTAAATATTTGTGCTTTTATTTGTATTATTAGCACATTTTATTATTTTTTAAATAAAAATCCCTTATAATTACAAACTTATTAGCCTAGATGTAATATTGCTATTATGTTCATAGATTTAGCAATAATAACAGGCAAAAACTGACAAACCACAGATCACACACTACTACTAAAAAACGAATTTAAAAATGCTGTAAAATCATGTCTTGAATTAACATATTTCAATTTCAATAATACCTTTTTCAAACAAAAATATGACACTGCCATGGAGTTACTCATTTCTACCTTAATAGCAAACCTTATTACGGAGGAATTAGAGAACAAAATGCTAAATAATCCTCCCTTCCATATACTCTTCTTCAAAAGAACAAAAGATATGTTGGTGATTGTATTTTAGCAATACCAATCCATGCATATCAGCAAACTTTAACACACTTTAATTCTATTCACAAAAAACTTCATTTTATAATAGAAATCTAAAATAATTTCTTGAATTTCCCGGATATAACACACAAAGTAGCACACAAAGACGATAATATTTAATCACATTGGTCATCAAACGTTCCCATTAAATACAAAATATATAGTGTTATGAAAATACAGGTATTATGAATTTTCAGAAAAGAAGAAGAAATCGCAAAGAACTTAAATGAAATTAAAACAAAAGTTTAAAAATAAGTATCATCCGAATTTCTTAGAAATAAATTTCAAAGAAAGGTTACTCACCCTTAAAACAGAGAAAACAAAATAAAAATAATAAATACAGAAAACGCCGATAATATTATACCGTTTGTACTACACCTATTAGAAAATCTAAACATATTTTTTGGAAAATATAATGTTGAAATAGTCCACAAAGCGAAAATTGCTTTTCTTACCAAAATTTAACATCAAACACCTAAAGAAAAATAAGCACACAATATATTGTATATAAAATAAAATACTAATGTTGTGTAGGTTACAAGACAATATCTACATAAACGAATCTATGAACACAAATTCAGTTTAACTAGCAACCAAATAAATCCAACAGGCTTATCTAAACATACGTTAGAGAAAAAACGTAAATTTGACTTTAACAACAGTGATATACTCGAAACAGGATACAATTATAAATGATATACATAGAAAAAGGCCAAAACACAATAAACGATAGAAGAGACATTATCAATCTTAGTGAAATTTATATTAACTTAATTCTTAGAAAATGAATTGTCCGCATCCAATTTTCATTTAAATTAATTATTCTATACCGGTCAAAACACCCAAACACAAAGAAATAAAATTGATAGAATAAAATGATCAACATATTAAAAAAAGAAAAGAAAACAACTTCATATGATTTGTACCAAAACATAATAATGAAATAAAAGGCTTAAGAATTTTTTTGATAATTTTATGTAATTCCTCTTAACTTCAATGCATCTACGCCACTTGTTTCAAAACGACTTTACTCGGACGGAAAAAAAATGTTTCTGTTGATCTTCAAAATAGGTATCATTCTCTTCTTTTAATTAGTTACCGTTTGCAAAATGATGTCCTTTGACATGATTTTCAAATTTCTAAATAGAAAAAGTCAGACGGAGCTAAATCGGAGTTATATGGTGGATAGTTCATGTCGAATAAGTTATACTCGCGGAGGATGTGTTAGGCCTTCTCTGCCTTGTGAATTCGCACATAGTCACAAAGAGAAAGGATTTCTTTATGACGCAAACTCCGACGTTTTTGGTCAATAGCCGTGAGTAATTTTGTTAACGTATTCCACAGATAATATGTTAACAAATCTACAAAAATTACTCCTACTTGATCATACAAGGTGGCAAGCCAAAGACTATATACGGGCTTTTCTTTTGATGCGGAGATCCCTTATACGACCATTGTATGGACTAATTTTGTTTCTGGATACTAATGATGTATCAGACTTTTATCATCTGTCGCTATCTTAGAGAAAAAGTTAGCATCTGTATCCAAAAATGTCAAATTGTTTTGAGAAATTTGTTACCTAATCAGTTTTTTTTTCGGGAATCAACAATTTTGGAGCCTACCTTTCTTAATCTTACTCAAACCTAGTTTATAGTGAGTAATTGTTAAAACGCTTAATTCAGATACATTTTTAGTGCTTTAAAAATGCTAAAAATTTTCAAACAATGTTCTCCATTAACCATTGTTTCAACATTCATACATACATCAGGATTGGTTTCGCCCGAAGGCTCCCCGCTTCGTAGATGATCACTAGATTCGTGACCCCATCGAAATAGTTTCAACTAATATTTCATTCAAAAAATGGCGAAGCCTCTTCTTCACACGCTGCAGTTATACGTTCGCGAATAGTTTTAGGAGAATTGCGATGTTCTAATTTTATAAAACTCGTTTCTTTCGTTGCTGTGAAACACTTTATAAAGCTCAAACAACGAATGAATTGAAGTCAAATTTGATGTATAAGTAGAAAAATGTTGTCACTGTTGAACGAAAAACTAGTTGTTTGTACCATGGCAAGAAAGATTTTTTCCCCGTTAAATTGAAATCAAATCCGCTTTAGATAGTGAATTTGGCAATATTCTTCGCACAAACGAATTAATTCCAATATCTTCAACTTGCTAACTAACTAACTTGCAGTACTTTGATATATATTTTATTCAAGTGGAATCTGCCCAATAGCAATTCTTCCGGTAGAGTGAAAATGTAGACTTTTAGAGAAAATGTGCTCTATTAGTTTGAGTGCATGTAATATTTTACAGAATTATGAACTTTTATAATTTATAATTCGAAACCAAATAAAATTCTTCATTGTTCATGCCTCTCTTTTTGAAAACATGATTTGTATTGTTTCTATAATATGAAGACCAAAAATTTTTTTTTAAAAGTAATCTACGTCTGTATTAGTTACAAAGAAAGAAAATAAGAAAAGTAAATTTAATTATACACTGCAACCTCTTATCAGTTCACCCACAAAAATATCTTTACAAATAATATTTGCATTACGACACATGTGGTGGGCGAACGCTTTAAATGACGTATTCGTCTTAGCTTTTCCTTGAAAGAAAGGACACCCGCGGTACTATTCGGAGAACGAAAACTCTGATTATATATAAACTTAAATACAAAGGGAGCACTATGCATCTGCCTACATTCTATAAGCGACCAAATGCAGCAGCACATCGTAATAAATGTTTCTTACGGGACAAGAACTATCAATTTTGTGGATCAGAAATTTCAAAAAGTAACGCTCTACTCTCTCAATGGCATAATATTGACGCTGATAATAGGGATACCATATTATGTAGGCATATTTCAATTTGACTAATAGAAAAGCTCAAAATAAAGCCTTGAACAACCGCGAATCAGTGAAACATCTTGTCAATATTACGATGAATCTCAACATTGCTGATATGGAGGTATGGAAGAATCGAATTTTATTTATTTTGTAAGCGGTTGGAAAACGCTTAAGCTACGAGTGTAGGAGACGTATTTTTCAATATTTAAAATAAGTTTATTATCGCCTAGTAAAAAATGCGATCAATATCATTCTGCAATATATTCTCATCTTGAATCGTTCTAACTCTTGAATATATTTCTATATCAACAGCGTAAATTAACACGTTAAATGTGAGTGTCTTTAGAAGATACCGATCAAGATCACAAGAAGTAATCGATCCAAATTGGATTTCTGAGCAACATCTAAATAAATAATGCCATGAACTCCATAAAGATCGACTTTAATTTTAATATAACCTTCGTGATATGATTTAGACAGATAGTCAAATCGAAAAGTTTTTACCTCCAAACAAGCTTTGGGACATCTTACAAGGGGAAATATTAAACGAAGTTTTGAAAATGAACTGTAAAAATACCAATCTACGTGAAATATTAGTTAGTAGTAGGGTAATTACTTCGATAAAAGGAAGAAAAATTTGTATTTAGTTCTAATGATACATTTCTGCATTATTTTTTTATTTTTATGATTCGTATAATGAATAAAATGACGCTGTATTGAAATTAAAGCTTTTATGTTTGAACAGTTTTAAACTTTTTTAGAAATTAATGCAAATGTCCAAACTTCCAAGAGCGGGAGTGTGCATATATGCCATTTTTGCCAAAATGTGAACCAATATCGGAAAATATGTAAAACTTCTTGTAGTTTCCTTGGAAACAAAAGCGATTCCATTACCATATCAATATTATAAAAGATGCAAATGTATGAAAACGTATTCTGCTGATGCCTAATACTCGTATATAATTTTTAAGCTTCGCAGAGCTTTCTCTATATTGCATAATGAAATTGGTTTCTCTACTCTTTTGCCCACTTTTATCCTTTTTACGAGACGCGCTTCGACTTAACCTTTTTCATACAATATGACCGATTTCTTCAGAATTATTAGTTCCCTTTGCTCTTTCATTTTGAAAAAACAAAATATTATGTTTATTCATAGGAATTTTTTTATTTAAATCATTGAGGGAGGTTATTTTCCCACATTCAAATAGAAATTAATCAATGCAGCTTTTTCTATTAAAAATATTTGTCGATAGGTTCCCACCTACACAAGTAAGTAGGTGAGGTCGTTTTAGCGAATATACCAGCATTACATGAAGGTGAAAGGTCAGTAACTCGGTCATTGGTACAAATCCATCCAGAAATTCAATATTACAGTTCGTGAATTCAAATTCATTTCAATTCCAGGTAAAGAGACCGTATGAGAAATTAAGGAACAGTTTTAGTTGAACAGGGATATGTATATGTATCTTGTTATTTCATTAATATAAGTGCGTTTTGCGAAAATTCATTTAATTAATTTATTGCAAAATGAAATAGTAGTAGTTAGATTCAAAAAAGGTACGAACGAAATTTGCTTCCTTTGCAGTTATGTAGATAATTGTTATAGCTAAAAATAGCTCAAAAATTTAAATTAATTTCAATTTCCCTAGTAAATTAGAATCGATACCATACCGAGAGGTGAATCCGTAAAATCCATTACGTAAATAAACAATTCTAAAATAAAATTCTGATGGATATCCCCTTTCTTAAACTCGGGTAATATAATAGAGGATATTGCATTAGAGAACGCCGAGAAACGACGGCGAACCAGACGAGAGAGTCATTGATAAATTTAGTCGGATACGTCTTTACCTGTGCTTCCTAATTTCAATATTTTCGACGTCGTAGCGCGAGAATCGATATGTGGAAAAATAGAAATCAGAGTTACGGAATAAAAGTTTCAATTCGTTTCGTTAGCTGGGTATTTTTGCTCCAATTGTCAAAGTTTTTAGTATTAAATGAACTTTAATCTGATGGGAAAAGAAGTGTGTCGGAAAGGTTCGTACATTTGGATATGTACATACTAGTAACGTATTACTTTTGAATTGTTGAAATGCGCGCATTTAAATTTCTTCGGCAGAATTCAACACATTACATGCATGCATGCATGCTTTAAATATTTTTAATTTTTGAAACGTTTACTGGCGACTGTCCAACAGCGACTTACAACAATTTGTCATATAATATACCTCGTATTTTACTATTTATTAATTTTTACAAATAAATTGAAGAATCTTGTCGTTACCGGTATTCCTCCTTCTATTCTATTTCTAAGTCACGTATTGCTATAAAATTGCTCTACAAGGTATTCAAAATTGTGATTCAAAATTTAAGAAGCCTCTTTATACACGTAGCTTTCACAAGCATATATTTATTAGATTCTTTTAATCTTTTAAAAACATATTTCTCTGGGTAGGTTCTTTTATAACAAGGCTTAGCATTTAATAGATATTTTTCAAATAAATAATACCATTTAAAATAAAACTCTGGATTTATTTGCGTAAAATATATTGTTCTCTACATTTATGTACATAATTTATAAAATAAAATAATTATTGTTTTATGCTGAACTCAAATATATGTTACCATTAGATTAATACATTGTTCTTTACAATACGTGAATTATTTAAATATAACAATTAACATATAATTAGAACTATAATCGTAGAAACGTAAAAGTTTCAATTATCTTTTTTCCTAAGTATTAGTAAATAAATACATAAAACTATCTATTGTATGAAATATGGTACCTTCCAAATACTCAATAGTTTTATAAAATGGTTTTTACTATAAAATCAAAATTTATATAAAGCTTATTGGAGACTTAGCTGGATTTAAAAATACTGGTTGAAAATATAAAATTTAGGGGATATAATGGTCCTTCATCATTCTATGCGCCACCTTGTATAACTTAACTTCAAAATTAATTTAAGTACTTCATTTAAATAAGGAAAATTCTAAAGTCTATAAATCCAAAATGAATAATAAAAGCACTTAAATTTTAATTAGCTTATATACTTCAATTGGGTTGGTTATAAATACCTATTACTTTCATATAATATTTCAAATTCAAATTCATTTTACAGAGGCTAAAACTTGAATTTCCGTAATATAATATTAATATTAAGAAAACATCTTTTATGTTCTTACCTCGCATTTCACGGTTTTCCGAACGCTAGAATTTTAAAATTAGTTCCACCCTACATCTCTGTGGTCTAAACTAATTAGCTTTGTGTAAATCTTAAGTTTTTTTTCTACGTTAAAATTTCAAGCAATTGTAGACGTTCTTATACGTTTCCAGATCGTGTAAAAATGGAAAAATTGACCCTTGTTGGTTTGTTCTTTTGGCATATTTATTTCAACATAACAAAATCTAGATCGATACCTTTAAAACGGGATTTTATGCCCTTTTATGTACTAATAGAAGCTTTATCTCCACATATCGTTATAACTTTGTATCCTTTTACGATATTATTTATGTTATTAATATGAGGTATACATTACTTCCGACTTGTATCATCGCTTTATTGCATATTTCCAGACAGATATATCTTAAGATTGATATGTTTTTCTGATGTTGCCTCTTTGGCAAAGTTTATTGTCCTGACTTTTATCCAACAAATTGTATTTGGTAGAATATCTGTGCCTAGAACGTTTTACAATTCAGATATGTCTTTTGCAATACACGAAAATAAAGTTATGTATCCTTTCATGGACAGACAGTATTATGGTTGTATTCTAGAAACAAGTGTATGATAAATACTTATACATAAAGGAATATTATATGAAATGTTTATACTCTATAACAAGTTACTTTAATACGCACATGATGTCACTTTTCTCGTAGGTCCGTCTTACAAGCCTTTAGACTAAGGAAACATTTTATAATGGAAATTATATTCTTTTAAATATAAAATGCAACTATATTTAGTATAAAGTGTACATTTACCTTTTGATGTAAAATGATAACATAGTTGCATACATATAAATATATAATGTGTTCTTCGTCTTCAATTACACAGCACGTATTTTTTATACAATGTTGTATTACTTATGATAATATGCTGTATATCTAGTAATAATAAAATACATAGTAATATGTAGGTAACTTGCGTAGTTTTTACATAAGCTATTGTTTGTGATTAGTTGACTTCTGTGTTACAATCGTGTTAATTTAAGTTTCTTCGAATGAATTCAATACAATGGGTACATCTTCAGACCCCCAAAAATAACATAAATCGCTTTAAAAGACAAAAATAGCTAGGAAATCTTAAAAATCCTATTATTCGAAATATTCTTCAGGAAAATATAATGATATATTCTTTCAGGGAGTACATTCTCGACGAATGCTGGGTAGAATAAATAATAATGCCCAAAACCAAGTGACAAAACTTCTGAAGAAGTTAATAACGAAATCAGAAGAACGTCAATAGACACTGTCACAAACTTTGCTCCTAAGAAAAAATGGAAGTAATAAAATCATTACTTAAAATTTCACGTTTAATTATCTGAGATCATGTACTGACAAGAGAAAATTAGTTTTGTTGAATCTTTTAAATAGTTATCTTGTACCTCTTCATAAGTGTAAAAAAGATCAAAGTGAAATTTTGACAATTTTGAAATCTGTAAATATAAACCATAAATCATGCTATAGACTGTTTTAACGAAACATCGCAAATCAGTGACCGACCACGATTTGTTCAGTCTCACATTGTTCAAACGCCAACGGCGTGCCCAGCTACGAAAGTAATAAATCATTGCTAGCGAAATACTCAACAAGAAACTTATCTCAGAAATAAGCATCGGCCGATTTTATTTGTCGGCGAAAAAATATTTACGGTTGAAAAACATTTCAATAAGCAAAATGACCGTATGTATGCACACCAGAAACGAAAAATGATTTCAAAAGATAGATGAGAACGTTACTTCGATTCCTTCGTAATTTGGTAGAATTACATAGTTACGACGGTGTCACAGAACCGCATTGTTTCGAAAAAGAAGCTAAAAACTATTAATGTGATATCTTAGACATGTCAAGTCACTCAGCTCTGCCACATTCAATGGAGAACATTGAGTGTTTCAACAGGTTTCTAGCAGTATCCAGTACCCAGTACATAACCCAGTAATAATACAAACTTGGCTAAAGAACAACTTAGCAGAATTCATTCTGACTGGCCATTAGGAAGTCTAGAATCCTCTGGACTAAATTCTGGTATGAACTAGAAAAGATGGTATGCAGTAAAAGTCATTCATTTATTAAAAGCCTCAAACGATCTCTAACATTATTGGACTATTCCAAATTTACTTTCGAATACACAATTTTTAAAAGGTTACAAACACAAATTGTTTGAAAGTATTTAATGAAGATATGCTTCATCAATATCAATGTACTTCTACCATCTATTAAAAAGCATTTTATATCAGTTTCAAAAAACACCTTTGATTTAGAGTCAACAAATTCAATAAAGGCTGCTTCGACAGATTCGTTATTGACAAAGCGTTTATTTTCTAAAAGGGATTCCAAATGTTTAAAAGAGTGGTAGTCAGTAGGAGTCTGGTGAATAAGGTGATTGGGGCAGAATCTCAAATTTTAACCGGTTCAGTTTTTGGAATGACTTGTGAAGCATGAAGTCTTGCATTGTCATGGAAAAGAATAATGCCTTTTCACAACATCTGATGCACAATATTAATTCGTCGACAGTAATATTGTGCATTAATTGTTTGTTGTGCTCCTATGCAGTTGTACTATATAACTTCTCTTGACTTCGTCAAACCGTTACCATTATCTTCTTTGGATGTAAGTTTGGTTTGGTGGGCGTTGGCATTTCATTTGCATTCAGCCATTTTCTTTTCCGAATGCTCATTGCGTAAATCTGCAAGCGTTCCAATGTTTGCCTTTCCGTTAACTTGTGTGTAACTCACATGTTAAGTTTTTTCACATTTCTAGGCGCTGTAAAATATCTCTAAACTGTTGCTATGCATAATCCAAGATCAACTGCAGATTCTCTGACATTTATTGTAGGGTTAGCTTCAACTGCACACTTTCAGGTTTTCCACGGGATTTATTTCTTAAGCTCATATTTCCTGATTTAAACTTCTAAAACTATAGATGCAATTACTGTATCATTCTCAAATGCAGCATTAATATTTCGTGTTGTTTCGTTAGCAGAATGTCCAAGTTTATATTGATACAGAAAAATGATTCATATTTTGTTGGGTCTCAAGTTCATATTTATTCAAGATATTTTTCAAAATTTGGAAATCTATATGCGAACGAAATATAAAATTAGACAGAGTAACGAATAAACAATAAAATGATATGTAGTATTTTTATTTAACTGGAATAGAAGATAATACTAAAAGTTCATATTATATGCTGGATAGCTATCACTAATATTGCTATGAACCTAGTGGGTACTGCGATCAACGAGTGAGCAGGTCGTTTTGGTTAACTTTTGTATTTTTGTCTTCAGACTAATATAAGCCAATAAATTTAATTTGCCTACTGAAAATGTTTATTTCACTAAATAGTAATGTTTCATTTATGTGTGAGCATTTATGGCATAACTAATTAAGGAGATCTTTCAAAGCAATTATAACATAACACATGGATCAATAAGTCCCGAGACTAACACATAGATGGCGCTCGTAGTAAACCAGTAACTACGTCTTTCTAGAGTACTAACCTTTGCTTGAAACGTGTCAAAATTTTAAGTCGATCGGACCAGAAACAGCTGAGTTATCGAGGTTGGAGTAAAGTCGTTTTGTAGTTTGTTCAAACAATGGAAAAAACCGAGTTTCGTGTTCTGATAAAACATTGTTTTTTAATGGGTAAAAACACCACGAAAGCAAAACAATGGATTGAAAAATGTTACCCGGACTCTTGTCCATCAAAAGCAACGATTTGTCGGTGGTTTGCCGAGTTTAAACGTGGTCGTACCGACACAAATGACGCGGAACGCTCGGGTAGACCTGTGGAAGCCGTTACACCGGAAAATGTGAGTGAAGTGACAAAAATTATAATGAAAGATCGTAAAGTAAAGCTCCGTGAGATTGCTGAGATGACACAGATATCATATGGAAGTGTATTTACTATCCTTCATGAAAAATTGAGCATGAAAAAGGTTTTTTCCAAGTGGGTGCCGCGATTGCTTTCGATGGAACAAAAACAGCAACGAGTCGATGATTCAGAAAGCTGTTTATCGCTATTTACTCGCAACAAAAAAGATTTCTTGCGTCGTTACGTGACCATGGACGAAACATGGATACATCACTACACTCCAGAGTCGAAGCGGCAGTTATCTGAGTGGCGCACAACTGGCGAAAGCCGTCCGAAACGTCCGAAAACGCAGCAGTCAGCTGGCAAAGTCCTGGCGTCAGTTTTTTGGGATACACATGGCGTGATTTTCATTGACTACCTCGAAAAAGGTAAATCGATCAACAGTGATTATTATATTGACTTACTGGTGCGTTTGAAGGAGGAAATCGCAAAAAAACGACCGCACATGCAGAGAAAAAAAATCCTTTTTCACCAAGACAATGCACCCTGCCACAAGTCGATGAAAACAATGGCAAAATTGAACGAATTGGGTTTTAATCTGCTTCCCCACCCCCCATATTCGCCAGATTTAGCCCCTAGTGACTACTGGCTCTTTGCTGATCTTAAAAACATGCTCCAGGGAAAAAGATTTGGCTCAAATGAGGAGGTCATCGCTGAAACTGAAGCTTATTTTGAAGCGAAAGATAAATTTTTTTATAAACATGGTATTGAAAAATTGGAAAAGCGTTGGAACCATTGTATCACCCTAAAAGGTGATTATGTTGATGAATAAAAAAAAATTTTGCAAAAAAAATGTTGTTTTCATTGTTAGTCTCGGGACTTATTGATCCATGTGCTATTTAACTGTTAATCGAGGATACGAGAACTAAGAGTTACAAAGTCACAAAAAAGGTCCCAAAACAAAAGGAATCGTTTCGACAAATCAGTCTTTGAAGTAAAAACAAAAAAGGTGAAGGAACGAATTTCATTACATACATTTTGACACATGATATACCTGAAAAGAAATCTTTCGACGTTTCTCGACTACGCTTCATACATATGTATTTGACGCAAATTATCCTTTGTATACAGAATAGTAGTGTATAAGAAATTCAGTAGTATATATCACCCACCGATGCAAATATTCAAAGAAATTTATCTCTCGTTCATTGTTTTATGTATGATACTTCTCTGGTTATTCAAATTTACATTTATTTTCTTAAATTAGAATAATGAATATATGGTTAGAATGATTACTTTCTTAAATGCTTGAGAAATATGAATTTTTCGTTTGATATGAAAATCAGGTTTGCCAACATAAAATGCTAATTGTTGTAAGCTTAAGAAATAAATTTTCAAACATTTACCAGGTTGTTCAATAAGTTTTGTCGTTCGATAAGAAAAATACGATTTTATGGTTTGAAGTACATTTTATTATTCAATATAATCTTCCTGAACTTCAATACATTTGTCCTAGTGATCTTTTAATTTATGGATTATATCCCTGAAGTGAGAATCCGGAAGACTATCGAAATACGCTTTCATGGCTGCTATTACCTTCTCGTTCGATGAAAATCGTTTTTCAGGCATGAATACTTTGAGATGTGAGAACAGCCAAAGATCAGAGGGAGCTAAATCTGACGAATAGGGTGGATATGGATACTTTAATTCACTGATTTTTGCGATGGTTCTTTGAGTTGTCCGAGAGGGTGCGTTGTCTTGATGAAAAATGATTTTTTCTTTTGTAAACCCGATCTTTTCTCTCTGATTTTTACAACTAGTTTATCCAAAAGGTTACAATAATAATCAGAGTTTATTGTTTTACCAGTAACTCGCTTCGGAGCCAAGGTCCCGAGTTTACACTACTTTTTAGCCTCTTGTTTGATTGAATGTCACGGTGGTGGACTCAAGTGTCATCCATTTTTAAAACGTTGCAAATGTTACTGAGAAAGTCACATTCAAATGTGTTTTTGTTCCAATGCGATACCCTTTTTGCACACAGCTTTCTGAAGCCCAAAACTTCAGCCAAAATATTGCTAACACTGCCTAATGAGATGCCCAGGGCTTTTATTATATCTCTCTTAGTTAATTAATGATCTTCCAAAACCATATTCTGTATTTTTGTTACGATTGCTGGTGTTGATGCACTTTTTGGACATCCTTCACGTAGATTATTTTCAAGAGCATGTTTCAATTCAGAGATCCATCTTTCTACTATTCTAATTGAAGGTGAAGAGTCCTTATACACTTTTAACAATCGTTCATGAAATTGTTTTTACGCTACACCTTCCAAAAGTAAGAATTTTGTCACTGCACTATATTCAATTTTTTCTATTCCAAATGCTGTGAGATATCAACTCTTTGAATATTTGTAAATATACGAATGGGAAAATATAAAATGAGAAAACTTCATACGTGTTCATAAAAGAGTAGTGCAATAATACAATACAAAACGTATTGAACAACCTGGTACATAATAATTCTTTAAAAGCATTTATATATTTAAAATGCTTAAATCAGTATTTCCTCCGAATTTTTTGTTAGAGTTATTTATATGTTTAGCAACTGCCTACAAGAAATGTATAATAAAAGAAATTGCAGTATAATTAATCGCAAACGTAGAGTCGTATCATTTAGGTGAAGTTAATGGTATTATGATAATTATCTCTAGCACGAAATGTAATTTATAACGGTTCAACAAGTTAGCAGGAGAAGTCTCTCTAAGGCTTTAGTTAAATGTCTGCAATAGACAATGATTAATGATGTCGGTGCTCTGGAGGATTTGTATTGTCTACCGTGCCAGTTCAGAATATCTAATTCAACAATAGTATTGTTTTTTCAGTACACGTTAGAGGATTTTATTGTCATCAAAAGAACATTTATGGTGTGTTAAATCGCACAAATCGAAACTCACTTGTATATGTGCATGTGTATTCTACGAACTTTAATAAATAGTTCCATAACTTCGATTCATTTTTCATAAAGCTATTCAAATTGATTTAATTTATGTACATGTTGCGTGTCCAATATCAGGATTTGCATGCGAAACTTTTTAAAATGGTCTTATTTATTGATGTAAATGTAATATACACTATAGCTTATTAAAATTGAAACAATAGCAAGAAAAAAAAATGAGCTGCAATAACTGAATTTATTTTATTAATCATTGTAATAAATGCAAGGTATTTAATTTTAAATCAAGAAGTAACACACTTTTCAAAATACTAAATAATAATAATATATTTTTGGTCAATTTTATTCAATACAGGTTACGAGTTTTCTGGTAGTAGCATGATTTCACATTTGTAAAAATTCTATTTACTTGCAAAAAGCTTAGGCCAGTATTTCTTGACGTCTTCATTGGTATTAAACGTTTTTTTTTGTCTAAGGAACTTCGTAGATTCTGGTGGGTATAATATGTTAGTAGATCCTATCCGAGCTGCAACAGTTCCTGGCGAGTTGCTAAACTTGTACGGTCACCTCTGTCTCAAGAAATCTCTCAATTTTGTTCGTTTAGTGACATTTCGCTTTCGAATTAATTATGGAATCGTCTAATAAAAGGTTAAAAAAGAAAATTTAAAATGGAGTCCACATTTAAGAATGCCGTTTGCATTCATAGCAAGTGGGATTACCAGTAGCATCGCCTTGATAAATAAACAATTGACATTAAATTTAAGTACATTCATTTATCAACTTGAAATGGATTTAGAAATTAAGCAAAAAAAACATTTAATAGTTATAAATAATAATATTTACTTAACAAACACCAGATGTAAATATTACGATTTTCTTTGCAGGAGGTTTACCATGATGTATCCGCTGTCAAGAGATGTGAAGTTAAGTTTTGTCAGTCGCAATAAATCAGCTGAGTTCTTGCCAAACAGCTTCAAATTATCGCTTGGTGTTCATACATTCTTTCACCTTTGCTTATGACAATTCAAAATTAGCAACATCCACGTTTCTGAGCGATTGGTTATGCATAATTCTAAACATAATATGTGTAATATAGTCGTTAAACCGGCATTTTCGCAAGCTATCTCATTGATGTCATTTCTTCGTTTGTTTAAAATAACGTCACTAGCATTTTTGAAGTTGTAATTATTTGTGGTCCGATAGTACATCATCTTCGATGCTCATATTACCACGTTTAAATTGTTGCTTTCGAAGGACCACTGTCACCCAAGATTGGTTGCATATTAGCTAAAATATCGAATATGTTTAGCCCTTTAAGAAATAAAAAAAAACAACGAGTTGGGGCAACGTTTTAGGATTTTTCATTTAGACATTTTATTCGATCAAGACATCTATTGCAAAGATTGTTTATAAAAATTGATTTTGTTTATTCGAAACTATCATTGTCTGGACGATATGGTCTTTTAGTCAGACGCTGTATCATTCCATTATACAAAAAATAACCCTGGACTGTTTTAACAGCAAAAACATAATTATTGTGTCAAGAAACTGAAATAACATAAACCTTTATCAATGGTAGTTCTCTGGCGTATAAAATAAGGCTAAACAGTGAAAATACCAAACGAGTATCATCAAAAAGTGCATAGAAAAGATGAATACAAGTAACGTACAACAAACTCGTGGACATATTAGGTGGAAGTCGTTGATAAAGTACCTCTTACGTATAATCACTAAATTGAGTTATTAATTTCAGCTGTTAGTTTATTATTAAAGAAGGAAATATAATATTGTAGCACTACTTAATGTAGCAAATCATCACTTGGAAATAATTAAAAGTCACATGATGAATGACGACAGATTGTTCTTGCTGTTATTTTCAACTTTTGTAGTTCGATAAGAGATGGAATTCGTTGTTTTATTTTTTTAAATTACACTACTTTTTTATGACCACGTGAAGTTTTCTCATTTTATATTTTCTCATTCGTATATTCACAAATATTCAATATTGACACGTCGCAGTACTTTTTTATAATGGAAAAAATTGAATATTGTACAGTGATAAAATTCGAACGATTGTTAAAAGTGTATAAGGACTCTTCACCTTTAATTAGAATAGTAGGAAGATGGGTTGCTGAATTTAAACGTGGTCGCAAAGAAGATGATCCAGAAAGTGCATCAACATCTGAAATCGTAGCAAAAATACAGGATATGGTTTTGGAAGATCGTCCAATAACCGAGAGAGATTTAGTAGAAGCCTTAGGCATCTCATTACACAGTGTGAGTAATATTTTGGCTGAATTTTGGGTTTCAGCCAGAAAGCTGTGTGCAAAATAGGTGCCGCATTCGTTAAAAATGGAACAAAAACATTTTCAAATATGATTTTCTCAGTAACATTTGAAGCGTTTTAGAAAGAATAAGAACGATTTTGTGCGTCGTTTCATCACTATGGATGAGACTTGGGTCTACCACCATAATCCTCAATCAAAATAAGAGGCTAAGGAATGGTGTGACCCCGTAGCGAGTTAGAGTCCAAGAATCGGCCAAGAAGGTGTTAGCATCAGTTTTTGGGGACGCAAAAGGAATTTTGTTCATGGATTACCTTCAAACTTGCAAAACAATGAACTCAAACTATTATTGTAACCTTTTGGATCAACTGAATATAAAAATTCATGAGGAAAGACCTGGTTTACAGAAGAAAAAATCATTTTTCGTCAAGACAACGCACCCTCTGACACGGCTCAAAAATTATCGTAAAAATCAGTGATATCCACCCTGTTCGCCAGATTTAACTCCCTCTGACTTCTGATTTCTGGCATTCACAACTCAAAAAATTCATGTGTAGAAAACAATTTTCATTGAACGAAGAGGTAATGGCAATGGAAGCGTATTTCGACAGTCTTTCGGACTCTCACTTCAGGAATGGCATCCATAAATTAGAAGATCACTGGAACAAGTGTATTGAAGTTCAGGGAGGTTATATTGAATAATGAAATGTATTTCAAACTATAAAATCGTGTTTTTCTTCTTATCGAACGACAAAAATTATTGAACAATCTCGTATGTACAATTACTGGCAGTAAAATAAAGATAATTAATAAAAAGTAAATAGTTTTATAGTACTAAACTATCGTAAATACTATTTGTATAGTTTTTGACAGAATAAAATAAGAATAATTAACAAAAAGAAAACAATTCCTTTGAAGATATTTTCTAGAGATGTGTTTTGTCGCAGACGGCAAAAATGAACTACAATCCACCTGGTTGCTTCCGAGAAGTAGAATTGGAAATTTCCGGCTCTGAATTGTTAACATCGTGCCGTCGTGTGTAAACGTAATTAGGCGTTGGTAAATATTAATTTTACGTCGTTAATCTACTGAACATTTGCCCGAAACAATAGCACAAAATTAACGCAATAAACGAGTCGGCCGAGCTTAGCTCTACCAAAAGTCAATATGCGAGTCGATTGTGCGAGAAGTGAAGGCAGATAATTGGTTTCAGACGATGTCGCCAATGTTTAGCTATGTTTTCCAAGTCTGTACTTCAAAGCATGTGTATATATAGTCTTGGTAAAGTCTTGTTATATAGCACCACCACATAATTTCGTAGTTCTTTCTTTCGATAGAAAATTACAATTATCTAAGATTAGATCTACAGAGATAAGTAAAGATTTAATGCGTTTTCTGCAAATACTACCATTACTAACTATATAGGGAAGATACTCATAATATAAACATACAAACATTAAAATGTCATATGACACACTTATGCAACTTTTTATAAACGAGATTCACCAATGAATATTATTTAAACAATACAAAATGAAATCATTTATTCTGAAAGACAATGTAAGACACCATTAGTATGATGTCTACGTTTGAATCAACATTAAAATATAGAAATCATACACTATTTGTTTGATAGTGGCAATTTTTGCAGAAAAAAACATCCATATTTTACAGAGTGCGACGTCAAAATCCGGACAAATTATAAATTTTTTCCAAACATATTCTTTATTGCAAAAATGAAAAGGGTTAAAATATTTTCTTTATCATGTTGTTTGTAAGTCTATAAAGAACACATTTATTCAATATATCCTCCGCTTGCTTGAATAACCGCCTCTATTCTCGGTTTGAAGCGTGTGCAGATCACGGTCCATATCGGTGAATGCCGCACTCAATGATGCGACGTTTTGGTATACCAAAACATGTCGACGTTGTCCGATAACTAATTTTACACCAAGTGACTTGTGCGGGTAGGCGCACTGTCCTGCTGGAAAACACGCGGCTTTCCAGATGACACATTTTCCATCCACGGCTTTTGTCAGAACACGCGAATAGACTTATTTTGTGACATTTTCCCTTTTGTTAAAAAATATGGTGGCATGACATCACCCTCACCCGACACAACACTTAGCACATGAACATTCGCCGTCAATATCCTTCTTGCAACAATGGGGACATCTTCAGGATCGTGTGTGTGAGGGTGAGCCAGTGGTCATTCCTTCGATTGATTTTCGCATACACAGTAAACATTTTCCAGTCAGAAAAAAACCTGAGGCGTCTGCCAGTATCGTTTCTGAAGTAACACAAAACAAGGTTGGAGCGTTCAATTCTCTTTGTTCTGGCGGCTTCGGAAAGCATCTGTCCCACCTGCATTCTGGCAGACTTGTAGTGGAGGTCCTCCTTGACGATTCGACGTATAGTTTTCTCTCTCACATCAACAACCGACAATTTTCAGATCGACTGCCCTGGATTCTCAAAAATCAGCCATAAAACGTCATCAACATTCTGTGGTAGAACAATTTGCTTTACCCAGAAAAGAAGAAGGAAGAACTTTCATTGATATAAGAAATGTATACGCATGTCGGCGTACACTATATTTGCTTATAAATCTGATCCTTTTAATTTTTGTCATACTTCTTTCCAAATTTGGGGAACTTAAAGTGTAATTTTCCGGTAAAGGGGCATTATCCTTTACTCCATGGACAGAATTAATTATTGTACATTTTTTTCTTCGAGCTTATAACAGATTAAAGAGAATAAAGCCACCGCTAGGTAAGAGTTACTTTTCTCTCTTGCATTAGATTCGTATATTAATGTCCGTCGTGTTTCTTTCTGTCTGATAGGTGTTTTCTTATCTTACCCGAAAAACTAATTCCCGAACGGAAGGACTATTTTCGTACAGAAAACTTAAAGGACGTTGCCGTAGGAACATCCTTCAACTTAGAGCCGTACAAAAGGTCAGAGCGTCATAATTTCTTTTGTTCATCGTATCCAAAGTGCAAAGAGTAAAATTTGACTATATTTTAGTCGAATTTTATATTAAGCTAGTAATTAGTTTTTACTTCCATCGCTCTAATAATTTCGATCCAATCTTAATGTTTTTTTGTAGCTATCTGACTTGAATAAAAGTTGTATATTCGTCGAGCCTAGCAAAAAAAATCTGTGGCTTTATTTCATCTTTTCTCTTTCGCACGTCGGATATTTTTTTGTCTAGCAATTATTTTTATAACATTAATAATTCAATAGCGAACGTTCAGTAATTTTAACGTAATAATTCAATATAACATAGTTCCATATTATACGGTCAGTGATTTTAGTAAGGATAATTTGAATTCTACTCTACTACTATATCTTTGGGGAAAAATATGTTGTGAAGTTTAATTCTGTTTAGATGATTAACTTGGCCGGTTCAAGTGTTTACTACAGTTTATTTATACCTCGCTTTTGTAATTGTATTTTTTCTACTTACGCAATTATACAGTTGATTATGCATATTTGATTTCTTTCTTTAATGTGTATCGTTATTTTCGCATCTTTTGTCACCTGCTCGTTTTGGAAAAACTATAATTCGTCTTCGGTGTTAGACGACGTTTAGGAATTCTATAATACTGTGGCGTCTATTTAACATCTTCATTAATTAATTTTGAGAATCTACCTCTATAAGCTCAAAGCCGGGTGGAATTGCTAAACGCAGCCACAGATGCTTCGGGAGCGGTAGCAACCCTCTCTTGACTATATTTATGTTTTAACTTCCTACACGTCGCAGAACATACCTTTTGACAATGAGAAATAACATCCTTCACAAAAAAATTATAGGAACAAATATCAAAATCAGACTATTAAATCTCAGTAATGTACATTTCAATCCAGAAGAACATACAATAATCAACAGCAATAAAATAGAAATTTGAAAAACAAGATAATATATGGAATATATCCTTATCAAATAACAAACACATATTGACAAATATGGATGAAAATCGGAATTTTTTTTGTAGAAACCCAAGATTGTACGATTACAATACAAGATCGAGTTATGAAAACCAGAAACTGTAGTAGAAGTAATAAATATATAGTAAAACAAAACGATATTAAAAATATGGCGACAATATTACATAACATCAGAAACAATTGAACATATCACTGGCGTATGTACAAACTTAGCATGGACAGAATACATAAGGCGGTATGATATGACACATACAAAGGGTACTAGGAAAGTTTTGCCATATGACGCAACAATGAATCGTAGGAAGCTGCTTGTTGCTGCATGTTGAGACATATTCATACGTGCATAGTAGCCGCCACGCCATGTCGATAGGCTCAGTTATTCATTAGCAGTGAGAGTGTAAAGTGCTTGCAATGGCATCGTGGTCACGAAATGAGATAAGGGTAGTTTTGCATTATAATTTCGTGCGTGGCTTAAACATAGACCAGTGCTTTGAAGAAATGACTCTTGCTCTAGGTGATGTTTGTCCACATCGCAGAACGTTATTCAGGTGGTATAGAGAATTCCAAAGGGGAAATTTAACTGCGGAGGATGCTGAGAGGCCGGAAATGACGAACGTCGGTTACGGAGGAAAACGTTACTACTGTGAGGAAAATGCTTGGCGGGGATAGGCGAGTGACCCACCAACAGATTAGAGGGTACTTCAGGTTTTAATTCACCAGCAATTCGTTTGATTCTGCATGATCATTGTGCACGTGAAGGAACTTTGTTCTCTCTGAGCGCCGCATCGACTGACTGAAGAGCAGATGACCCGACGTGTGACTTGGTGCCGGGAGATGCTAAGAAAGTTTAATAAGGGATAATCTCGATATGTGAACAACATCGTGACAGGTGAGGAAACTTAGCTGTACTATTACGATGTGCCGACCAAAGCTCGAAACAAAGTTTGAGTCCTTTGACGATGAGGACATACTCGTAGTTGTCAGAAAATCTCGATCTGTAAAGAAGAAAATGATAGCTGTATTTTTCAAATCGAGTGGAACTGTGAAACGCGTCGTTTTGGACACACAGAAGACAGTCACAGCTAAGTGGTATACTGAGCAGTGCCTGCCTAAAGTCATTGATCAATGGACACCTAGTTTCTCCATCACGATAATGCTCCAGCTCACCGCGCCAAAGCCTGCACTGAATATTTGATGACGACAGGATTGAAACTTCTGGAGCACCCTCCCTACAGTCCAGATCTTGCTCCCTGCGACTTTGCACTGTTGCCGCATGTGAAAATGAAGCTAAAAAGGAGGCGGTTTTCCAGTGATGAGGATCTTCTGCGGGCTTGAGACGAGTGTGCTTTACTCCCTAATGAAACTTGGCAGAACTGGTTTAAAGATTGGTTTCGGAGGGTGGACAGGTGTATTGAGTGTAGAGTAAATTACTTTGAAAAATTAAATAAACAAAGCTGTATTGCAAAACTTTCCTAGTACCCCTTGTATAGAGATTTTATAAAAGAATCATATTAGTAGACACAATACACCCGATTAACTTAGATTACGATTCCTGTAATCGTCAATACTCTCAATTGGCCTGCGCGATCGCCAGACCTATCGCTCATTGAACATGTCTTGGATGTGATAAGTTGAACAGTTGGAATTTTTCCTAACTCTCTAATGAAGTTAAAACAGTTACATGCTGCCTTACAAGTTGCTTGGAATGAGCTTGTGCAGGAGTTGATAGAATATCTTATTACAAACACATCCGAACGCATAGCAGAATGTATTCGTTTACTTGGAACATCAACTCAATACTAAATTTTCGTTATAAAGGGTAAGAATTTGCCAATGAAAATCGAAGTTTTTATTCTCAGAACAGTAAACGTTTATTCAAAATTTGGTTTAAAAATACCGTATATGCTTTTATTAGGTGATTTGTTTTTTTGTTACAGTATATAATATCATATTAATGTACAAAGTTCACAATTTTAAAATAAAGGGAGCAACAGTTACACAAAAAGATAAAACATGCAGTATTATTAAGTTAAATTGATGCATTTTATATTTTTCTGCCACAATATTCTTAATCTTATAAAAAGTAATAAATTTCAATACTATTAAAATTCTGAGCATGGAAGTTTACTCATAGCTCATAACAAAGTTTGTTGAATGACCCATTTGAAGAGATTTTCAATTTTACAGAACTTCGTTTGAATTCAACGGAGCAATGAGAAGCCAAGTAAGTAATATTTGCAATTAAAATTTCTCAAGGAGTTATTCATGAAACGGCTTACTTCGGATGTTTTGGCCGAATAAATTTAGATTTAGTTTGCTTTGTCGTCCTTCTCAATTGCACATTTATATTTTAAACAATTCTTTTGTTTTCTTAGCAATTTATATTGAAATAAATTGTAATTTGAAATCGTTTGTATTTAAATTCATGCTCAATATATATTTACGAAGTTTGAAGTATAAACATGTTTCTTGATATTAAAATAGTGATCGATAAAAAAAAGAGAAAACGATACACTTAGCAGAGATGAAATAACTTAAGGAATAATCATTTTGCTGAATCCATCAAGGAAATCTGCAGGAGGTAATTAAACTTTTGATTTGCATTCAAAATGAGTGTAGATAATAATCCTTTCGAGATTTTCGAAAAAGAATATTAGAAATTATTGAACGATTCCTTTAATAATTTTTTTGTTTCCTTTAAATTCCAATACATTTATACACGTTTTGACATAAATATTGTAATGAACAGTCGTATCATATGCTTATTAGAACGTGCGGTTTAGTATGAAATAGCTAGAAGATAAGATGGAACAGAAAATTAGAAATGTGTTTCATAGATTTGGGAAAAGTTCTTACGAAATAAGCAGGAATGACGCCAAATATAGTAGATAGCTGATGAAGAAAAAAACATTTGTCAATTAACGCTCAGAAAACAAGCAGTTGCCTTCACAAAAAAGAAAAGAGCACTACAAAGAATTTCAGCTATCAATGCTAGAAAAAGTAGAAATCTCATTAAAGAGAAACAAGGGTATTAAGGTACCGACTAAAGGCTCACATAGTGAATTCATGTTCAATCTGAAAGTCACTAATAAAACAACCATTACCTTGGGCAAGTGTAGGCGAATGCGAATACCTGGAAAAAAGGCGGCATACTGTACATACAGTTATAAGAATACAAAACATTAGGATAAACATTTTAATCTGTAAAACCTTTAAGGCAAATAAAGGTGTGTAGTGCATAGTGAGCATATTTTCGTTTTCGTTAGTATTGGCGAAAGTATAAAAAGTAAAATATCATACAAGAATATGAAGTGAGTTTCTGAGAAATGAAGAAAACGGATATCTAGTACTTTGATTTACAGAAGTTGAAAGAATTTCAGATGAAAATTTGAACATGTATAGCAGAATACTGAAGAAAAATAATACAGAAAAATAAATACAACGATTTTAACCGAAAAACAAAAATTAACCAATAAAAATAGAAGATAAACAGAGTAGACTAGCAAATATTTAGGAACAATATTATCGGAGGATGGAAGATTAGACGAAGTTATAAAAATAGTAATAGTCACGAGAAGACTTTTAAATAGCATAAATAACCCTCTTAGCACGCAAGATATGCCTAAAGAAAGAATAGTGCGAATTTTTAAAGAAGTAATCATCATCGAAGGATTCATAAGTCCACCGAAACTATTTTGACTAATATTTCAGTTTAAATATAACCAAATTTCATTCTCATAGACCACAATTATTCGTTTCTGAATAATTTTAGGATAATTCTATTGCTTTGGAAAAAAACTCAATTTTTGTTGCGAAACCCTTTATAGAATACAAAATAATGAATGAATTGAAGTCAAATTTGGCACATAAGAAGTAAGTAGAAAAATCTTATTACTATTGAACGTTACTGGGGTCTCTGTCATAGAAGTGTTGATTTTATTTAGTTCTTATTATGCGAGGGTAGCCGTTGACCTCGAAGTTCATTCTTCACGTGTAGGAACAAAAAGAAATCATAAGGTACTAGATCAGGGCTGTACGGCGGATGGCCCATCAATTCAATGTTTTGCCCGGTCAAATATTCATTTGTTTGAACCGACCTGTGAGAGCTCGCATTGTCATGGTGGAGAATGATCTGTCGTTTTCGGTTTGTTTTCCTTATTTCTTCAAAAAATTTTGGCAAACAAATATTTGTGTACCATTCGGAATTGACCCTTCTACAACTCTTTAAAGGCACAGTTGCAAAGTGACGTTTTTTTCCGAAAAAACAGGTGATCATTTGTTTAAATGTGCTTCGAGCGCGAACAACTTTTGTTGGTTTTTGGCTCATCTTGGAATACCCACACAGTCGACTGCTGTTTACTATCGGGCTCATACGTATAGATCTAAGATTCACCACCTGTGTCGACTTTATAAATGTTCTTTGAAGCACCGCCATTGTATTTTTTGTGCATTTCTTTTGAGCGGTTGTCAAATTATGTGGTACCCAACGTGAACATAGCTTCTTAACGGCTAAATGTTTATGCAGGATCTTATACACACTGGTGTTACTAATACCTATGTCTTGATCTCACGGTGTGTATTTTTTGTGCACTTCTTGGCATCAATGGACGCTAGTCCTTTTTGAGCGGTCGACAAATTATGTGGTATCTAACGTAAACATAGCTTCTTAACGGCTACATGTTCATGAAGGATTTTATACTTACATGCTGATGTTACTAATACCTAGAGATGCCTCGGTCTCACGGTATGTCATATGACAGTCTTGCATTATCAATTCAGACACTTCATTAATGTTTTCCGACACAACATTTGTGGGACGACCTTCACGAAATTCATCGTCCAAAGAACTACGTCCAAGTTTGAATTCACTATGCTAACGATATACTGTAGTTTTCGATGGTGGTTCATTACCATATAAAGAATTTAGCTCGTCGATGCATTCTTGTTGAGATAATCCACGGCGAAAATTATGAAAAATAATTGCACGAAAATGCACTTGCACGAGTTAATTTCATTTTTTCGCTGACAAAAAATTTTCAAGTTACTGTTAACAATAGAAATAGCGACCGGATAATAAAACTGTCAAGGCAAGTATGTTGTCAAAAATGACAAATTTCACGATGTAATCATCAGATCGGAGGCAACACTAATAGTGATGCCAGTTCCCGAAATATAAACGGCTACCCTCGTAGTTATGTATATAAATAGCCTTCTCCATTATCGGAACTTAGTGCCGTATTCCGTTGACTCCGAAACTATGTAGAACGTGATAAAAGTATAGTTGTTCAAGATTTATAAATACAGTTGTTTTAGTACCACTGCTGGTTTTTAATGAAAATACCTTACAAAATTCGCTCAAAGGGAATTGACAAATGACATGTCTTTCAAAGACAACATTTTCGGAAGTTCGAGTATTGGTGTTCAGAAGATTCATAACTTTTTAAAATTATTTCTCTAGTATTTTATCTCCAATAATCACATCAAACACTGTACTAAACAATTTCATTTATCTTTTTATATCTATTTCTTAAAGCTATAATAAATATAATATATGATAAAATTCTTTTTCAATTTTTTAAAATTTTTATGTCAGTTTGCTTTTCGACTGTATTTTCACTTGATCAAATTTATTTGATCATTTTCCAAAAATTTTTTAAGTAGATTCCGTAACATTGCATAAAGATAGACCTCGTAATATTACATAAAGAAATTCATCATCCATAACTTATCACAACCATCAAGGCAGGTCTCAAAGAAATTTAATTTACATCAACTAATTAACAGCGTATGCTTAATTATGTTGGAAGGTCTGTCATCTGGTAAGTATATATGCGTATAACATAAAGTTTAGTTCGGGGAACCTGAACTCGACAAGTATTTGCCGCAAGGATATCATAATTAAATTTACATTCTGTGTTCGCTCTGTTTGTTAGTTATTGGCGTAATTTTATTTAATTAAATGAGCTTAAAAATGCCGAGTGTTCAATATTTTCAATAACCAACGAAATATTCCGAAATTATGTATGAAGTATAATTATAATATAGAGCTGTACTGAAGATGTAATATGCAATTCATGTGGTATTTTAAAATTTAGTATTGATTAATTTTGCTAGGATAACTACCCAGAAATCCAAAACTGTTTTTTGAAACACTAAAACAGTTAAAAAAAAGAGAAGAAAGAATATAAAAAGCAGAAGCGGTAAGGTGCTTAAGGTAAAGGAGAGATTAAGAAATAACAGATGCTGGCCAAAATGTAAACGCGGCAAAAGAGGAACATAATTATTAAATAGAAGAAATCACCAGTAAAACTTAGAGAGAAAGGAAACCACAGCAAGATTAAAATTAAGAAAAGCAGTGGGAATAACCATTACACCTGATGCTATCAAATATATGGACGAATCGGTTGAAAAAGCATTAAGAATCATACTAAAGCAAGTGGTCATCACAGTGGTCGACTAAATGAGGTAACGACTTCAGAAATGGTGAAGAAAATCCGGTACTGCATGATCGTCGACTAAAAGTGGAGCTAGCAGACATAGTAGGCATTTGAAAAAATGCGGTACATCGCATATTATCTGAAAATTTGGACATAAGAAAGCTGCGTGAAAGATGGGTGCCGCGTTTGCTCACACTCAAGCAAA
Source organism: Dermolepida albohirtum (assembly GCA_031893035.1). Classification (NCBI taxonomy): domain Eukaryota; kingdom Metazoa; phylum Arthropoda; class Insecta; order Coleoptera; family Scarabaeidae; genus Dermolepida; species Dermolepida albohirtum. The sequence goes on along the minus strand of JAVIWB010003169.1, from coordinate 372,689 downwards.
AACAGTGTAAAGATGTTTCAATTGAGTGTTTAGCGAAGTTTCACAGCAACGAAGCAGAATTTTTGCACCGTTTCATAACAATAAATGAAACATGGGTCCATGATTTCACACCCGAGACAAAAGAACAATCAAAACAATGGACCCAAAAGGGAGACAGGCTCCAAAGAAGGCGAGGACCGTTTCATCTGCAGGCAAGATCATGGCATCGGTTTTTTGGGATACGCGTGGAATAATTTTCATTGACTATCTTGAAAAAGGAAAAACATATCAACGCCGTGAATTATGTGAACTTATTGCAACGTTTGGGGGACGAAATCAAGCAAAAATGGCCGAATTTGGCTAAGAAGAAAGTGTTGTTTCATCAAAATAAAGTACCAGCTCATAAATCCGTTATTGCAATGGCCAAAATTAATAAATTAAAGTTCGAATTGCTAGCTCATGCACCCTATTCTCCAGATTTAGCTCCCTCGGATTATTTTCTGTTCCCAAACTTGAAAAAATGGTTCGGTGGTTAAAGGTTTTCCAACGATGAAGAGGTGATGTCGGCAGTTGATGGCTAGGAGCAAGATAGTTCTTGTTATAAAAAGGGTATCGAACTTATTGAACATCGCTGGGACAAGCGTACAGAGCTGAAAGGAGATTATGTTGAAAAATTAATATATTTTTTTCTAAAACTTTTGTGTTTTCTTTGTTGGGTCGGGTACTTCTGGGAGCACCCTCGTATAGAATAGTATAGGATAGGCGAGTTTCGATAAAAAGTATATACACTTTTCGTTCCAAAATAATTGGAATGGCTTATAAAAAATAACAGAAAGCTTAACAAAAATTATTTTGTTTAATATTTTATTTAATTGATAAATTCTACTTACGAGTATATACATATTTGATTTTTATTCAAAGAATCAGTGATAATTAATGATTGTCGAACACTATCAGGCACAAAATCGGCAACTGTCTGGTTTTCGATATATGTATAATGAATACGATTTACTAAGCGCATCTCTAAATCAATTTATGTGATTTCGATGGAGATTGATATATAACCCCTTTCAACATTAATTTTCGTAATTTTGTATACGTATTTCGACAACTAAGTTGTCATCATTAGCAGATAATTAAGCAGTGTTGCACGGCAAGAAATACCCGTACGAAAAAATTAATTCCACGCACGATACGTTCCGTTGAAAGCCAAGACGCATACTGAGTGATTAAATCAATTTATATTATATATATATATATATATATATATACATATATCATATATATATACATATATGTACATACAGTCATATGCACGAAAATAGCACTGGTCTTAAATTTGCTGAAATTTCAATTTATACATTAAATAAAAGAAATTCAAGTTATTTAACTCTTTTTTCCATGTTACATAACTATAATAATAAATAAATAGGTTTCTTACGTCATTGATACGGAATGAATACGAGCCACGTAGTTGCCATCCCAACCTCGTATTTACCCATTTTATTTGTATTTTTCAAAAAAAAAGAAGAAAAGTAATTGGATAGTTTATTAACGCAATTATTTTTGTTCTTTATATAGAACGATTTCATTAAGCAAATAAATATCATTATTTTGTGACAAAAGAAAATAAAGATAATTTACATACTTTCTGTAAACTATTAAAAATATCAATACCCATTTTATGTTTATAAAAATAATAGACAATATACTTGTCAATTATAATGAACGTGAACACTGTATATTATTTGAATATCGGTAAAGCGTATTCCAGAATTGAATTTTCTAAACATACGAAACACATTATACTAATTGGATGCCAGAATTGTTCGGTCGGCCATAAATAACAGCATCAGTGCTTCCCCCTTTTCCTCACCATGCTCCTTTACCCATCGGACAGTAGCCCTTCGAGATCGAACTCTGTACTACTCTAAGCAGGAATCAATATCTGCTATACATCAAAGGGAATTAATTTATTAGAAAAGCATACGCGCACCAAACAGAGAGGGAAAAAGAGAGAAAATCGGATTCGTATTGCCTTAAATGGATAAAAATAATGAGAAATCGATATCCAACTAAATTAACGGATCTATATTAAAATTAAAGTCTGTAACTATTACGTGCAGTTTTAGTGAATAGAAACTAAAAAAATACTTTACAATCAACTATTTAATGTACTTAGATGATTTGAGATACTCTTTTTTTGTTTTAATGAAAATTTAACTGTATGTATGATCTTTAACAGTAATTAAATGTTGTGTCAAATACATCCTAAGTCTTGTCAAATAGTAATTTAGAGCGAGATCGATTATTTATTTTTAACGACGAAAACTGTTATGTGTTGGAATCTTCTCAACATAGTGCATTCCATTACGTATTAATATATAATTACTGCCGATCTATTCGTATTTTACTTGTCAAAATTCGTAGGAATACATCATTTTCACTTTACACTCCCAAACTTTTTTGAGAGAGACTTTTCGCAAGTCAAGGTAAAACATTAATGGTAGAAGTGAATCGTATAATCCAAAGACATAATTAGAAAAGTGGACAATTTTACGCCAATACATTGTTTTCCACAATTTGAAAATTGTTAATTTGATAGTTATAAATATTTTCTTCTGATTGAAATTGAAACTTTTATATTTTCTCTTGGATAACATCCCGTGAAATTAGCATGAAATCATTTTGATAACATTTTAATAATTAACTGCTGGATTATTTATTTACAAACTACAGTTTGGTTTATTTTTTTGGAAAAAACTCAGATGAAAACAGAATGTTTGTTGTTCAAAAAAAATGTTGTATAATCTTTAGCTTTTCGTCGCCAAACCTCGGAGAAAATAATTCAACTTCTCTATCTTCCATTGCTTTCTGAACATATACTAATTAATTTTAGAAACAAAAAATAGTCTGGAAGACAACATTCTAGAAATAGTCGCTGAAATATTGTTAAAAAAATAGGTCAAAAAGTGACGAACGAAGTTATTAGAAAAAACATAAACATTGCTTTCGTCAGATATAAACATATACCATTTGCTTTAAAATAACCACAACGGCTCGAAAAACAAAAATAGTTCAGAAATCTTTACATTGGTAGAAATACAACGATATGCATGTTCAAGCAGTGCATCAAATGGTTTTTTGTCTCAGTTTGTAATAGTGTTAAGATCGTTGCTTGTCGACCATCTAGTGTCTTTTCATCGATGAAATTCGATTTTGGAAAAAGTAATTGTACAGTGACAAATAGGGTAAAAACAGGAGATGTGAAAGCAAAAAAAATATTTTTTTAATAAAAAAAAACGACAGTCGACGAAGGGTAAGAAGGTGCATTGTGCGTAAATCGCTGTTTGGTTCTTGATATTCATGGCAAACACGTGAAGTACGGTTTTCAATCTCTGCTTTCTCTAAATCGTCGATGCCACTCAAAAACTTGCATTTTTGATAAACAATTACCTTCAAAAGCGAATTTAAGTATTCAGAGATTTTTAGTAGTACTTTTACCATTTTAAACTATGAACTATATATATATATATATATATATATATATATATATATATATATACTCAGACTTTTTTATGAATAAGATACTTAAAAATACTATACACGTATATATATATATATACATATATATATATATATATACCGTGCATTCATTTTACCTCTCTACGAAAACTGTACCACATTATATTCGGGTTTAGCTGCCGAATACCGATCAGAGTGTAAAGTGGTGGGGCGCGAGTCATTTGAATTACGACTATAACTGACTTCTGATCGTACTAGCTGCAGCCCCATCACTGATTTGACTGTAGGCGACACGAATAACTACTTAATCTGTAATCTGTAGTCAGTCGTTGTTGTGATTCGACTGACTCGCGCCCCACCACTATACATTCTGATCGGAATTCGGTATCTAGACCCGAATGTAATATGATACGGTGTTTGTAGCATTTTAATATGAAAGCACGGTATATATATATATATATATATATATGTGTGTATATATATATATATATATATATATATATATATATATATATATATATATATATATATTGTGTGTGTGTGTGTATAAATCTCCCATTATTGTGTGTTAACATTGTGGCTATAAAACAATGAATTACTGCTATAAAACTTTTTATTAGTTTACCTTCCACGACCCTTACGTCATACAATGCGAATTTTCCATTAATCAAGGTATTAAGATACTCTTTGGTTTGAAAGCCCTATGTAACTGAAATAAGACACATAAATGTTTTAAACAATTTTATTTTGAACAGCAAAGTGTTTGGTATGTAGAGATGCATGTGCATATAATTCTATAAGTATAAATATAACAGTTCAAACACTAAATAGAAAGGCAATTCAAGTCAAGTACGTATGTGACGATACACTTCGCGCTCAACGCATCAAGATACCCATGCACCCCCAATAGAGTGGAAATGTTTGACATTGTCAACCTTGCACCCATTGGGGAAGCGTCATGCAACTACTCGGCAGCAACAGTAACGCAGTCGGTCAGGTAGGCCCATCTCCCTCTCTTGACGTACATATAATGTGTATACGACGATAAAAGTTGCTGCCGACTAGTATGTGTGTGTTAATTTACGTATAATAAGAAAAATAAGTATAATTACTATATAATATGCATCACAATATACATACATGAAACAATAATAATAAACATAAACGCGCAATATATGTACATAACATACATTCCAAATAAAAATCAAACATTTTAATTTTAATATTGTTAAGTCTTTAACATAGGGCTGTGTCTAAGTTAAACACAATCACTTTTGAAAGCATGTTCATAGTCCTTATCGCTTTTTATTTCATAACTTCTATTGTCTCAGATTTTGTTCCTTTCAGTGTTAATTTGACTTTGGGAAATGAAAGAAGTCACATGCAGCTAGGTCCTTTGAATATGGTGAATGTTCTTGCTAGATCACTTCTTGACAGATAAAGAAAGCAAGATTTGCTTTTCCACAATTCTGGTCATCGTTTTCTCACTTGTTAGCGAAGGGTAGTTAGGACCTCAATGTAGTAATGGTCATTCATAGTTTAACATTTATGTATAAATATAGCATTTTTCCGTCGCAGCACAGATACAAGGTCCAATTTGAACGCTTACAGTTTGTTTGCAGAATGATGAGACATAATCCCTAATTTTAAACCGAATTTATTACGAAAGTAATAGTTAATTCTGATATTATGCATATATTAAGTTAGTTAATGAAACTATTTCGATAGTAAAGAATCGTAAAATAAAATATAAAAATACTAATAAGAAATAATTTTTATATAACTGACACTATTAGAGAAGAATTTAAATTGTATTCCTCAATATAAAAGGTATATTCATATACGATACATACCTAGTTCAGTTTTCTAAAAAGCATTCCCTTACTTCTGCAGGGCTTTTTAATGGATCCCACCATATTCGTTTTCCTATTATCCTATAGAAGCACAGTTGGTACAGTGTAGTAGTTCTTGTATAAAAGTTTTCGAATTTGTCATTGTTTCTTTGTAGACATCGCTCGTTTCTGTAAATACTTATAACATGTACTTAACTAACAGGATTCCTCAGCAATTTGGAAAACAGTAACAAGCACTTCTGTTGGTGACAATAGTGCCTTTTTCTTCTTCGGTTGTGAATAACTCTTATGAATCCATTACGTGAATAATAAATAAATGTATGTAGAACATAAATGATCAATAAATTACAATTAAATATATTTAGAAGCACAAGTTATAAAAAACGTCTAAACTTATTTCGTTTTCTGTTGCTGTGAACTCAAATTTTCTCTCTTCTTGTAGTTATAAAATTATAATCACTGATCAATTTCATGTAAAAACAATAAGGTATTAAATGAATTCAAACGTTCAGCCTCTGTCTTGAAATATAAATTTATTAAGCGTTAATTTCCTTTACAAGTTCTTTATCACTTCGATTTTCTTAAAATTTCAGTTGCCATGATTTTCTTAAGTCTATAAAACAGCAGCTTGGTTTAGATAAGGTTAGGCAAATAGATAAACTGAAATTAGTATTCAAAAACTAATTTTCTGTTATGCGAAGTAACATTTATTTTCGGTACCAGGACTAAAAATGAAATACCTGAGAACATGAAGGGAATGAAAAATTATAAAATAATAGTAATAATCTCTATTGACAAACACAGGGTATAGAACAACATAACTAATAAATATTTGAAAATAAAAACATAAACACGTCATAATAAAAATTAATTACAATTAACTGAAGGACGATAGCTCCGTGGATCAATTAACGACACCTCACATTACGTTGATGGCAGTTCTGAGTTGGTTCTAGACCCGAGTAATCTAAAGCATAGTATTTCTTGGTAATTGGATTGTAAACGGAGATCACTAAAGAAAAAATCTCGTCGAGATGGCGAAGTCGTACTAGATCGTCTCAAAAATTTAGACAGTTGCTTATCTCAGGATATACACCACCTTCTTTAGAAGAAAAAAACTTGAGAAATATTCGTTTCTTGTGAAAAATATTCGTGAGCGGGTTGTAGAGGGGTGAGTAGGCGCATTGGGGGCGTGGCCTGTGTAGCGACTTATGATTAGTATAAATACGAAGTTTCATTGTTATTAGATTAGTCTTTGAGCTATCCAACCAAGTAACATAATCAGGAGTGAAAAGTGAAATATGGAAAAAATCGAATATCGTGCCGTTATAAAGTTCCTTACCAGGCAAGGAAAATCAGTCGCGACCATAATGAATGAGATGTCATTGGTTTACGGCGACTCTTGTCCAGGAAAAAACATGGTGTACAAGTGGCATAGTTTATTTAAACAAGGAAGGGAATCCCTTGAAGACGACCCGAGGCCGGGTAGGAGCATTGAGGTGACCACGCCAGCACTTATCCAAAAATTTGAACAAATTGTACTCGAAGATGCTCGACTAAAGAAGAAACAACTCGCAGAAATGGTTGGAGTATCCGATACAACATTTTTTAAAATCCTACACGATCATCTCGGCATATCTAAGGTCAGCGCAAGATGGGTGCCGAGAATGCTCACGCCGCCGCAAAAAACAACAGCGCGTAGAGTGTTCGCGTGCATTTTTGGACCTCTGTAATGAAGACAAGGATGGTGTATTGAGTGGAATTGTTACTGAGACGTATCATAATGAACCTGAGTCCAAACAAGACTCCATGGAGTGGCATAAAAAGGGCACAGCACCTCCCAAGAAATTTAAAGTGTCACAATCAGCTGAGAAACTCATGGCAACGGTATTTTGGGACTCGGAAGGAATATTGTTGATTGATTATAAAGATAGAGGTGTTTTTATAACCGGAGAATATTACGCTTCAATATTAGAGCGACTAAAAGAAGTCATTAAAGAGAAAAGACGGGGAAAATTGACAAAAGGTGTTCTGCTTTTGCACGACAACGCGCCCGTCCACAAGAGCCGCGTTGCGTTAGCTGCCCTGCATAAGGTGGGCTTCGAAATTGTGAATCACCCACCCTACAGCCCAGATATGATTATTAAAAATGAAAAAAGAGCTGCGGGGTAAAAAATTTACTGCCGATGATGAAGTCAAGGAGGCAGTTTCGGCATTTTGCAGATAAAGAGAAATCATTTTTTATGAGGGTATAAATAAATTAATTGAAAGATGTGAAAAATGTATCCGTCTTGCAGGTGAATATATTGAAAAAGAAAAATAATTTGGTTTTTTTATTTCCACCCCTTGTCCCCCATTCCGCGAATATAAAAACGCTCCCTAGTATATTCAAGCTTACCTAGGACATAACCGTAGTACAATATTGCTGAAGTATCGAGAAACACGCATAACAAAACCAAGTGAGCTACAAACATAAAAAAAGATGTAATAGTAAGCTGCTAAAACTTCAAATCTCAGACTTCTTTAAGAAAAAGATATTTGAAAATACTATCAGCACTGCAACTTAAAAAAGAAGAATGATTTGGTAGGGACATATATAGCGTATGAAAGAAATTAGATTAGTGCGAAGATATTCAAAGCTAAAATACAAAGAAAAGAAGGCCTAAATAAATATGGTATAAAGTGAGCAATTATTAGTAAAGTAAAGAAGAGTATGGATGGTCACAGAGAACTTTGACAAATGTCTTGTAAAGAGGAGTGGAAGGAATTTGTATAGATTATCATTATCATTAACTCTATTGTACTCTATGGTAGTAAAGAATAAAATTAAGGCTCGGTTTGTAAGTACCGATTCTTCATTGAATTGTTATTTGGATAATCTCCATCTTTTGAAGGATTGTGGAATTTGACGTATGCCAAATTTATTTTTGTCATGAATTTATCTGACAAATGTTTGCCTCTTCCTCCATGACAACAATAAACAAACTGCTGAAACACCGGATTACATAAATCCTTTATACGATAGAAATAATACAAATAAACAATGCAAATAATATTCCATTATCAACGATTCCACGTTATGAATTGATTTTGTGTCATTTTGATAATATCGCAGCTACCATCTTTTCATTATGTTAGTAAACGATTATTGAGTCGAGTCGGTTTCATGTGTTTTTTCCATTTGCATGCCACGTATTCACTGACCGCGTGTTGTAATTGGTTCCAGGTTTGTGACTAGTCGATTAATAGACACAGTGCTCACATCAGTTAGATTAAACTTGTTTCATATTGATATATTGTACCTACATATTACATTGATTTACATCTCTAAAATCTCTTTATAACTTGTCTATACTATTTTTGATTGGGATTGAATAGGTTCGAAAACAATTGCATCGACCCTTTTGTAATTTTACAATTACTGTGTAAAAAATACTTTTGTATTTAGCCTTATTCAGACAATTATTTCTCTCATGAGACCAATATGAAAAAGGTACAGAGCACATTTCAATAAAAAAAAGTAGGAAAGAACGTGCGAAAAAGAAGAAAGCTGTACGGGGAAAACAAGATAGGAAGGCGAGGACGAAGAGCCGTCTACACAGGTAAAGATATATAAAGAGGGTTGACACCGTAATTTAAATGCTTCTGATGTCCGACGAAGAGATCCGAACAGCTAGATGATCTAGAATTCTTAAGGCTAAAGTGTTAAAACTGTTGATATAAGTAAATGCTGAAGCAGCAGTAAATCAAAGCCGATTTCAACAGGCGTATGTAGAGGAGCCAAGAGACTCCGAAGAGACATAGGGATGATAAAAGATTGGGAAGGTGGTGAATAGACTCTATGATTACTTAACCGACACTGTCATCTCTAAATGGTCGTATAAAATCACAAAAATAATTGTGTTTGGTATATCTGTCTCTCTTATAGTAACTAAAACTTTCGACTGGTGATTAATTAACACCAAATTTTCAATGTTCTTAATACTTTCCTAGCATTGATCTTATACTTCGCATTTTAATCAATATTTTAAAAATGAATTCCATAAACAATTTTCTCTGTATATTGGCACTATTGCTGCGTTTCTCAATTTTTGGGTCCTGAGTTGCGACAGTTTTAAACAGGTAAAATATTTAAAAAATACAGTTCCATTCCTTTTATAACGTAAAATATGTATTTGGGTCACGGTGTCGGTACAAATACATTTATTGAGTCTGTGTGAAAACATTGAGAAAGCTAATCTAGCAAAAATCCTTCGCTTTACTTTTTTTCACTAGAAACCTTATGATGCCTCTGTATAAAATTGTATATCCTTCATTTTTGCTACTGTAATATTACATAAATATCAGAAGCCAAACTTGTGGATTGTACTCTTGAGACTTGATTCCGTCAAAGTAGCGGTTTCTAACTGGATAAATTGCATAAGGGAAGTAGGCGTAAATAAATAAAGCTAATTGAATGATATTTAAATAAAATTAAAGCACATATCTGTATTTTTATAAACATATTTAATTCTAACCTTAATTAACATTATTTAATATAATTAGAATTCATAAAATATTATTTAAATTGTCAAATATCTAAACAATTATATACAATTCTTTCAAAATCAAGGCAAAAATCTATTACTTTCATGTACAAAAAAAATGTTAAAAAAAGGAGCTGGAACAAGACATCATGAACATAAGGTCAGAAAATATAACATCGTAATAAGCGGCAACTGTTTCCCTCTCTTTATTAAATTTCACTGTTTATTATACTCTTCTGTGAAGTTTTGCGGCACAATTTATATGCATGTAGCGGACGGCAGAAGAGGCGAGGGAAGAAAAAAACCACTGGGGTCGCTGAGTATGGAGCCAAGGGGTTAAACGCGGGGGTTCCCCATTTACGCATTCCGAGCCTAGTTCTTTCCGCGGCGTAAGCGTGTGAGATGCATTCGACATTCAGGTACCTCTACGTGAACCGCCACTCTCTACTCCACATCATCCTCAAAAAGGGGGGATTAGAGTATTCGTTTGGATCGATATTACAAGCAGGCGTGGGACCCCTGCAGCATCATATATACGTGACCGCGTCAAAATATAACATTTATGTTTATGCTGCGGCGTCTGGCGTAATGGTACCTTGTACTGGAATGAGTATATGTGACGAAGAAAAATTGCGTTTGGGATTATGTACAGTCGAATGGAAAAATGTTTGTATGATTAAAATTTACATTTTGTACTTTTTTTTTATTCATTAACTGATCGTAATGAGATATTTATAATAGCGAAAATTGTGTTAGCTACACAAAAAGTGCTTAAAAAAGAGCGATTATTGAAAGTCCTTATAGTTAATATATTTTGATGTATACATATAAGGTAGTCATCAAAAAATATTATGCCATTTTTCTGAAAGAACTACATCTCATCTTTATTGTTTCATTCCGAATTAAAATTAGTTATTTTTCAATTGTTTTCACCAATAAACCATTCAGATGGAGAAATTTACATTAGTTGAGGGGGAGGAGGAGAAAGTAACATTAAAAATAAAAGGCACGTGAATAAAACAATTGAGAGCCAACGGGGCAGGGTAACCATAACATGTTCATATTATATGTATCCAAGTATAAGAGATTAGTATTAACAACATTTATAGACATAGGAAGTGCGCTTGAGAGTATTGCAGGAAACATCCATTGGGTTTAGCATTGATATATGACCAAAATAGTATACTAACACCGTAGTAATGGAAAAAATACAAAATATAATAAAAGAAATGAGATGATCACAACAAATAATAGTAATAGGACACAAGAATTTAGAAGCTGTGAAAATAAGTACTCGTATCCCGATGAGATAATACTAGACGGGGATACAGAAAATAAAATGCAGAATTAATACATATTTCGGTGGAGAAATGGAGAAAATTAAAATGTAAGTAAACGACAACAAGCGTAAAGCGTTGATAATAAATAGATAAATGGAACAATATAAGAGCTAAAAGCGTTGGAATACTTGGGAACATCATCATAGGCAACACAAGCAATAAGCATGACATAACGACGAGAGCAGGAAAGAAAAATATAATACAATATGCACCTAATAAGGCGTTACTCACCAAAAAAGATAACGAAAGAAGTAAAGTGAAAGATACGAAGATAGCTGTTTATATTTCGGGAATAGCAAAGACAAAAAATTTTTATTACCGAAAATAGTTTTATTGCTTTTCAAAATATTCTCCTTGAAAATCAATGCACTTTTGCATTCCTTTAAATCAATCCCAAAAGCATTGCTGCAACTGTGAAAGTGACATCTTCAAAGAGTTTTGAATGCCTCAACTGCGTCTTCCGGCATAGAAAACCGTTGACCACTAAGTTTATTCTTCACGTGTGGGAACATTTGATCTAGCACAGGGTGCTGGCTCAGGGCTGTATGGCGGATGGCTCATCAATTCAATGTTTTGCCCGGTCAAATATTCAATTGTTTGAACCGACCTGTGAGAGCTCGCATTGTCATGGTGGAGAATGATCTGTCGTTCTCGATTTACTTTCCTCATTTCTTAAAAAACTTTTGGCAAACAAATAGTTGTGTACTATTCGGAATTGACCGTTTTACAACTCTCTAAAGGCACGGTTGCAACGTGACCGGTTTTTCTGAAAAGACAGGCGACAATTTGTTTTGATGTGCTTCGAGCGCGAATGACTTTTGTTGGTTTTGGCTCATCTTGGAATACCCACATAGTAGACTGCTGTTTACTATCGGGCTCCTACGTATAGCTCCTAGATTCATCACCTCTGACAACTATATAAATATTCTTTCAAGCACCGCCATTGTGTTTTTCGTGCATTTCTTGGCACCACTCGACACGAGTCTTTTCTTGAGCGGTTGTCAAATCATGTGGTACCCAACGTAAACATAGCTTCTTAATGGCTAAATGTTCATGCAAGATCTAATGCACGTTGGTGTTACTAATACTTAGAGATGCCTCGATCTCACGGTATGTCACATGACAGTCTTGCAATATGAATTCAGACACCGCATATTGTTTTCCGACGCAACAACATTTATGGGACGACCTTCACGAAGTTGATCATCCAAAGAACGCCGTCCAAGTTATAATTCACTATACCAACGATATACTGTGGTTTTCGATGGTGTTTCATTACCACATACCACATTCAGCTCGTCGATGCATTTTCGTTAACATAATCCACATCGAAAGTTATGAAAAATAATTGCACGAAAATTGCACGAAAATGTTCGCGAGTTAATTCCATTTTTTCGCTGACCTAAAATTTTCAAGTTGCTGTCAACAATAGAAATAGCGACCGGATAATAAAACTGTCAAGGTAAATATATTGTCAAAGATGACAAACTTCACGATGCAATCATCAGATCGGAGGCAACACTAACAGTGTTGCCAGTTCACGAAATATAAACGGCTACCCTCATACATTTTCGAAAATTTTGTAATAGAAAACAGAAAATAAATGAGCAATTGAAATAAAGCATTCACGGAAAATATTAAACAACTCAAAATAGATAGAATTAGAAATGATAGGCGAAGAGAAATAATTGACGAGGAAACATTACCGAAAGAATTTAAAATTAAAAAAGAAATAGTTAAATTAATATGGATATTTGAGTAAAATGGGGATAGGTAGAACATGTAAAAATACTAGAAGCAAGACACTTAAGAATACCAAAGAAAGGAAAGCTTGGGTAAACGTAAAGAGCATATTTCGTAGATTTAAGAAGGGAAAAAATAAAATGCAAGAGGAAATTTTATTACGAGGGTGGCATAGTTTCAGACTGTTTTGTGATGTACCGACTAATTGTCTACGTAACATCCATTGTCAAATTTCATATCGCTACGTTTATTAATTTCAATGCAAAAACAGTTTAATTAACAGCACCTCAGAATTTTTTACTTCATTTTGAAAGGTATTTCAATAACAAATATTCATAATGATATGGTTATTTCCACTATTGACAAATGGATTCATGATCGTATAGCCGTAAAAGATGCACCTGTGGATGTTCGAAATCTGTCTTTATATTCGAAATTGTTGCAAAAGTGCATGCTATGGTGTTAAAGACCGTCGTTTGAAAACGTTTGGGATAGTGGCAGTTGTAAACATTTAAGAACGTGCAGTATGTATTTTGAATGAAGAGCCAGCTATAAAGAATCTGTCAGCAGGGTGGGTTTCACGACTGCTCAGTGTCGATCAAAAATTAGTGGCGTTTTCGAAAACCAAGAATGACTTTGTGCGCTGAATAATCACTACAGAGTTGATGTGGTGCTATTTCTTGAGTTAATTATTATATGACCGATGCAAAACAACAATCCAAACCGTAGCGTCGCATTAATTCTCCTCTTCCAAAGAAGACGATAGCTCTTCCATTTGCAAGAAAGGGAATTTCATTTTTTGGGATGCGAAAGATCTTCTTATTGATTGTCTCTTAAAAGGGTAAACTACGACAGGCACATATTACGCGAAGTGTTTTGGATAAATTAAGGTCAAAAATTAATTATAAGCGTCTGGTTTACACAAGAAAAATATCATTTTTCACCAAGTTCTACTTAAGTGTTGTAGAAAAAATATATGAATTAGGCTTCGGTTTGTTACTGTACAGCTTTGTGCGTCGGCTTTACCACCATCGGATTACCACATTTTTCCACAACCGAAAGAATACCTTGCAGGTCAGAAATTTTCAAAAAGCAACGATATTAAAGGCGCTCTAGATGTTTATTTTAATGAAGTTTAGAGTTCGGAATTTTATCAAGGCGTAGAGATTTTGGATCGTCCTGGTTCAAAGGCATCGAAGTGGCAGAGAATTATGCTGAAAAGTAAATACAATTTCAAATCTAAAAATTCTTTTCTTTATTTTTCATTCCGGAGATTTTTCAGGCCACATTCGTACTAGCGGGGTATAGAAACGAGTGGAAAAAATGAAATCCGCATAACACGGAGTCGTAAAATTTACATCTCAAAATATAAACGACAAACATAAATAAATGATTTGAACGTGAATTTTGAAAACGCTCAAATGGAGATCAAAAATTTGCAAATCCTCATGAATGTTTGCATTAATGTGGTATATTCTGCGGATGTTTGTAACCGATGTAGCACTGCCGAAGATAAATATTATTTTGTCATAATAATGAATAAATTTACTTACCTACATGTTTAGAAGAAAAAATATAAACTAATTATCAAGTAATTTAACTGTAAACTTGCATTTCTTCATCTATACCAGGTGTACCTAAAAGTCATTACCGGTTTTTCTAACAGATCTCGCTAGACTTAAGTATACAATGCTATGATTTGGCGCATATATCATTTTATTCTTTGCCAAACTAACACTGTCATAGATTTAAACCACTTCGAAAATATCGAGTCTCGTGCCTGAAAAAGTACATTTGCGGCACGCATTGCTTTTCTTGTTTAATTAAAAGAAAAAACCGCCGAAAATCATCGATTACTGGTAGAAACTTACGGTGAGCATGCTCCAACCATAAGAACATGTGGGGCGTGCTTTCGACAATTGGAAAATGGTGATTTCGATGTACAAGACAAAGAACGTTCTGGCAGACCGAAAAAGTTTGAAGATGCGAAACTGTAAAAGTTATTGGATGAAGACCCAATCCAAACACAAAAATAATTGGCAGAAGCGTTAAACGTGGCTCAAGAAACGATTTGTAACCGATTACCAGCAATGAAAAAAATCCAAGAATGGGAAAATGAGTGCCATATCAATTAAAGGACGGGCAAATGGAAAATCGAAAAATTGTCTGTGAAATGCTGCTTCAAAGGTATGACCGGAAGTCATTTCTGCATCGAATAGTGACGGGTGATGAAAAATGGATTTATTTTGAAAGCCCTAGGCGCAAATAATCATGGCTATCATGGCGAAATCTACCCATCGACTCCAAGGCCAAATAGTTTTGGTTTGGTGGGACCAGAATGGCGTGGTGTATTACAAACTGTTGAAATCTGGTGAAACAGTTAATACTGATAGCTGCCGACAATAAATTATCAATTTGAACCTTGCATTGATAGAAAAACGTCCAGAATGGGCCCGAAGACACGGTAAAGTGATTTTACAGCCCGATAACACGTCTTCTCATACAGCAAAACCGGTCAAGGAAGCATTGAAAGCACTTGGATTAGACATAATACCTCACCCACCGTACTCTCCAGACCTTGCCCTGTCCAACTATTACCTTTTCCCATCAATGGGAAACGCGCTTGTAGAACAGCATTCTGCCAATTTCGAAGAAGTTACAAAATGTCTCGATGAATGGTATTGCTCATAGGCCAAACAGTTTTTTTGGCATAGCATCCATAAATTGCCTGAAAGATGGCAAAATGTGTAGAATCAAATGGCCGATACTTTGAATAAATAAATTTTTCCATTTTCTTCAAAATTATGTAGGTTTTGTACGAAAAACCGGTAGTGATTTTCCGGTAAACCTGGTAATATCTGGATTTCCATAGCGCATTACTTTGCGATGTTTATTTCACTCTTATATAGTGTTAATCATTATTTACAAACCCGAAATCGGGAAAATAAATATTACTGCAAAGCTAATGTTAAATACGAAGTTGCAGTCTCTGTTGGCATAAAATACTTACCATTTCAGTAGTTATGGAATATTCTACAACCCATATTTTATGAAGAGAACAGTAATCTTTCGATTTACGAAGATATATTGAGCCGTAGATGTGTATTCAAAAATACTTTGTAAGAGATATGTAAGAGATTTTAACCCATAAATTTTATATACTATGAGTTGTCCGTTCGTTATTTAAATACTATTTTTTATTCTGTGTATGAAACTTATTAATAAATGAATTCATTTGCTACATAGAGCTAATATATGTAACGAAGTTTTATCTAAAGTGAAAGAAAACTGACGACTTTAATAGGAATATAACGACATATTATTGTAAAAACTAATAAGATTGCTTTGAAATTTATGATAATTGTGATTTTTAGTAATTTTTTTCTTCCTGTGCTGTAATAGTTTTGAAAACTGTTTCAATTTTTCAAATTTTTGCTTTCAAAGATTTTATTTATTTATTACTAAAATGTGTCAGCATGTATAAGAAAATATATAACAGCTTAGAAGCTTTGGTTTTTATTTGATCTGTCAAAACCTCTTCAAACATGTATGTTAGTTTATAGTTTGAATGTAATGATCCAAGTCGTACAATTTTTATGAATTACGAATTTAAATCTAAGTACATATGTCGCGAAATATCAGCTACCCCTTCGAGTAATACCATATACCGAGAGACAATCAGGAAATTGTGTAAATAAGTCAAGGAACGCAGTTGTTACCTGACAGTCTGCGCTGTAAGGCCATCGATTCCCAATTGTACTTTTCACATCGAATAGGTGAAAAAGTAAACGAAATTGCTTAAAGATTTCTTATGTATGTATTTCATTATACGCGAGCAAACAATTTTTAAAAATCCTTTCCTGTTCTGACATTATTCGAAAGAAGGATAATTTAATTACGAAAAGAAGGTAGTTTCAGTGCTGTGGAATAATTCGAAAATATTCATAAAAAAGTGAAAATCACTGTGATGGCAGTATTCTTCGATAGAGGAATTTGTTATATTTTATATGTATTAGGCATAACAAATGGCAGGTAATTACTGACTTATTATGCCAGGGCCTTGGAATCTAATGACTATACTTCTACCTTAACTTGAGCGCGGACACAATGATAATTCGTGGCCTCTGTAATTGGCGTAGAGATGCTGGACGCTACGAAGACGTACTGCCAGAAATTACGAAATTAATAAAAGTACCTAAATAACTCCGACTTGGACAATAGTGAATGATTGATGATAACACAGTTCTTCACAAGATTATTGTTACGCAGGCGCTACCACGTCAATCTTAGAACTCGTAGTTAGCGCCCCGCGATTACCATTCGTATTCTAGAATAAAGAAGACCATTTTTCGAACAGCGAAGTAATAGACAGATAGATTACTTGAGGTGATAGGTCTTTTCCACTGCTATATTTACTGATCTATTGTAGCCCTCATCTTCCTTTGGAGTCTGTTGGCTTTTTTCTCATATGACGTTGAAGTTGACTTTGATTACGACTTTTTTTGTAGAGACCAAAAGAGCTGTAATCATAATAAGTAAAATTACATAGAGATGTAACCTTAGTCCAATTTCACTACATCTCTTGCACTTAAGTCTCAGAAGTTTTAGATCACCTTCTTAGTCGGATTTCCATGTTGAACGTCAAATCTATTTCATCTACGATGTTGACTTTTACAGTTTTATGTACGAGTAATAAACAGTAATGTAGTTAATGAGCCTAGTGAAAGATAGTAGCACTAATAAAAAATTTTATTTCCTTTAGAATATAATTATAAAATTTACGTTTATTTCGAACATAAGAACTCTTATTTGAATAGAAGATGAACTGCCCTTACTTTGTTTTGAAACTGAAAAAATAGCGTACTGATCAGCGATTAAGTTTTCATTTTTAAAGAATAAAACAGAACTCAAAGCCGGATCGTGTTAGAGCCAATTTCCATCGATTGTAAGCATGAAACGATGAACATCTGAGTTTAAACGTGGTTGTATCAGTCTATTCGATAAATAACGCTGTGGATGCTCAAAAGACGCGTGTACTCCAGAAATTATTAAGAAAGTACATTATATGATACTAGATGACCATTAATAAAATTAAACAAAGTAGCTGTTATTTTACACCTGTCATATAAATTAATAGCTTTGATTTTGCATATCGATTTGAGTAAAAAAGTTTTATAAAATGGTTCACGGTCAACAAATGTGTGAGTTCTCCATTTATTTCTTGTGAACCACAAACTGAATGAGAACGCATTTCAGCTTCTAATTTAGGGAAATTAAGATGAGGAAAACTTTTCACGGAAGACTTTCGCCATCGAATAATAATAGTTGATGAAACCTAAACACACAATACACCATTATACAGAAGAATTTAAACAAAAACGAAGCAATGAACTGAGGTTGATGAAGAATGTGAAAACCTTACACGCACAGATTGTGGCTACACTATCTCAGTACTTTAGTGAATTCTTCTTATTGTTTATAGTCAAAACAGTAACGGCTGAATACTATGCATTTTTTAGGTCAACCGCACAATGCAATACAACGCAACCTTTTCTTCATGCTCATATTTCAACTGTTTCCATATCAAAAATTCGAGAACTACATTTCGAGAAAGTTGCGTATTTAGTTTATTCGCTAGACTGTCCCATTGGAGTTTTTTTCTCAACTTGAAAACTTGTCTGCGTGGCAAAAGATCCAATGAAAAGATAATCACTGAAGCAAAAGCTTATTTGGAACAGTTAGATAAATCTTATTTTTCTGAAGGAACGAAAGGGCATTGTGAACTAAATGTAATGATTAACAAGGAAAATATGTTGAAAAATTAAATAATTTTTTGCAAAAAGCTTATATTTCTTGTCTAGGCTCATTAATTATTGATCCGCACTCGTATCTTTATTTCTGTATGTGGACTTGGTTAATTTTTGCCTTCCTAGCTTGCTTTTCCCATAAAGAATTTTTGCTTTGCAGCTTCAGAATTTGTCGCATGCTCTTTTCTACTTTTTTTTTTGTTTCTGGAATTTGATATGTACCATTGCAATACTATTCACATGAATAGCAACGGAAATTGCAGTCCCAATCAGAGTCTCCTCACAAGGTAAAACTAAATATAAGAGTGTTGTGTCGAGTGCCTCTAAGCACCAGGCACTTTTCTGCTCCTATGCATTTATGAGCACGTTGTCTTATGTTTAGTTTGGATTTAGCTTGGCTCCCTCAGGAGTGCTACTTTCCATATTAGCTGTGAAGACGTAAGGGTAACCACGAAGTGTAAATAAACAGCGTAGTCGCCAAGATATGGAAGCAGAATTCTATTATTTTTACATAAAGAATTAATTTGCAATTCACTTTTAAAGCACAAAGGGTGTGTATTTCTAATTATTTATTTTCGGATCAAGAGATTTAAGAATACTATGACTCTGTCAGAGAAATAGTGTTACGCCCAGAAGAACATGCAATGTTTTACTTATATTTCATATTTTAAATACATAAAGAATTCAATTCGGAAACAAATAATGCGTATATTTTAATTATTGTTTTTGTAGATTTATCCAAATGATAACACGGTATAGTTAATTATAATAATATTTCAGGAGTCCCTGTGGTATTTGTTCTCTTCATCATAATCTGTGTACACTGTTTTTTCGTTGAGCTTGAATTGTTTTGAAATCGTATTTATTTACATTTTTTTTTGCTAAAACCTAAAAAAACAAAACATCTAAACATTTTCAATAACTCCATGTGTCAACGCAAGGAAAAAAATAATTTTCTTTTCCTCTTTTACATTTATAATTTCCGGATAAAAAAGGGAAAAAAAGCAAACGTTTCGTCAATGTTTGAAAATAAAATAAATCTTTTCAGAGGATTCGACTACATCCTTCGCGTCGCAGTTTCGTCGAGATTTTTTTTCTTTTTCCGACCACGTCGCTTTCTTGTGTTTCCACAAAACTCAACGGCATCGTCGCACAATAAGTTTTCCTTTTGTTTCGTTACGTCGTAAAAGAGGAAAAATAAGGTTCCGGCACGGTGTGAACGAAATTTACTGTTTTACGACCAGACGAACTCGTGTCGGAGTATCGCTAATATAAGAACCCTTAAAAGCTGACGCGACTTCGAAGTCGTCGTCGTCGTCGTCCAATGAAAGATAAATTAGAATTTCCTGTTTCGTAATAAAGACGGCGCTGCAATGAAA
The DNA here is from genome assembly GCA_031893035.1 of Dermolepida albohirtum. Taxonomy (NCBI): domain Eukaryota; kingdom Metazoa; phylum Arthropoda; class Insecta; order Coleoptera; family Scarabaeidae; genus Dermolepida; species Dermolepida albohirtum. Next base: position 352,537 of record JAVIWB010003169.1, on the reverse strand, counting down.
ATTGGTTAACGTAATTGGACTCGCGCAAATATTTCTCCGCACAGATTTTTCGAGGGAAGAAAATTAATTAAAATTACTGAAATAGTTTTACAAAATTTGTGTTTCTTATCTTAATGAGTGAATACAAAAATATTTTCTTTTCTAGATTTTGTTACTGCTGAAAACCTGACTTGCTACCAATGCACGAGAAAGGCAAACATTGAATGCAGCGAGCAAGATTTGCTGCCTTGTCCCGCAATATACGATAGATGTGTGACCCATATTTCCAAAGGTAATATTTTTTTCATCCACTGTTTTTGTAAAAAATGATCATGCCATGCAGTAGCAATTATTTGAGTTTATTAAACTGATGCAAAAATAATTTCGCTTTTCATAGTGGTTATATCGGTTGATCATTGAAGGAACTGAATATTATAAAACAAAAATAATTTTACGCGCATATTTTTTAATTTTTTATTAAGAAACATGTCTGCTGCAGACATTCACCCGCAGATTTGTGAAGTTTACGGAGTTACTGCCATGTGTGAAGGCAAAGTGCGTAAGTGGGTCAGAGACTTCAAAGCTGACCGCGACAATGGCTATGATGAGTCTCTCTCCGGTCGCCCCCCATCTGTGATCACAGATTATGTGGTGGCTTCCGTCGAAGCAAAAATGCTTCAGAACGGACGATTCACCATAAGCACTCCTTCAAACGACTTTCCTGAAGTGTTGAGATCAGTGCTGTACAACATTGTTTCTGAAAAGTTAAAGTTTAAGAAACTGTGCTCCTGTTGGGTCCCTAAACTTCTAACGGAGGACCACAAAAACAAAAGATTTGAGTGTTCGCTGAATTTTTTGGCTCGTTGTAGCGAAGACGCTATGTTGAGTCTTATCGTAGCGGAAGACGAAACGTGGGTTTCACATGTCACGCCCGAATCGACGAGACGCACACACTCTCCTGTAAGGATCAACGCCAAACATACTCTGGCCTAGAGAAAGAACATACCGTCCGTGTTTTAGGATAGGCATGGTATTTTGTTGGTCGACTTCATGCAACGCGGAACCACCACATATGCGGTAGCCTACAGCCAAACCCTGCGAAAGCTACGCAGAGCGATTCAAAACAATAAACGGGGCATCCTGACAGAGGGAATTTTGCTACTCCATGACACTGCTAGACCTCACATGGCAGCTCATATCCATACTCTATTGGACTCTTTTGGCTGGGAAGTTTTGGACCCCCTCCCTTCAATCCCGATTTTGCGCCATGCGATTTCTATCTTTTCAGCTATCTCAAACATTATCTTGGCGGCAACCACTACAACGATGACGAAGTCGTGAAAACGGCCGTGATCTTTTGGTTATCGGAGCAGGCGGCAAGTTTCTATGAAGAAGACATTCAAATCTAGTTGTGAGGTTTGATAAGTGTTTAAACAAACTTGACGGCTATGTTGAAAAAGAGAGTAATGTAGTCGGTGGTTGCAACTTTAAGAGCACTTACTCCAATTTTCGGTGATAATAACCATCCCACCAGACAGGTTCGAATCAAAATATTCACTATTAGATGTTCCTGTGCCAGTGAGACAACGCACCGGTCGAAGTACCGAAAATATCCCAACCGTAAGTGCTTCAGTTCAAAATAAGCCAAATCAGTCGATTCGGCGCTGTTCATAGGAATTGGGAATCTCTTAAACCACATTGTGGCCAATTTTGCGTAATTAAAAATATGCGTTATTGAAGAGCAACAAACCCACATGTGCTTCAAGAGACTCTACTACAATTAAAAAAAGTGACCATGTGATGTGAATTTTATGCCGTAGGTGTGATTGGACCATATTTTTCCGTCGATGAAAGTAATCGCTATGTTACGGTCAGTAGAGTTCGCTATCGTGCCATGTTGGAAGACTATTTTTGGAAAAAATTGGATCGGCTTGACGTTAGTGATATGTGGTTCCAAAAAGATAGCTGGTCAGACAATTGATCTATTGAAAGGGAAGTCCGGTAACCGTGTAATCTCAAGAAATGGTCCGGTCGAGTGACCACCTCGCTCGTGGGATTAAACGTCGTTAGATTTCCTTTTATGGGGTTACGTTAAGTCGTTGGTTTATACCAACAAGCCAACAACGTTTGAGGAGAGAGGTTATATGAACAAGATTAATTTCCATAGTTAAATGTAACACGTGTACTGCACCTGGAATAAATTTCAGCCCAATATCTCAATTATTCTGTGTTTTATTTAAATACAAAATTGTTATGTCCTTATTGAAAAACCTAATATAATGTTGAACAAAGCTAAACGAAATCGGACATGCAATAAAACTCAGTTGGGAAGAATGTACTTATAAAAGCTGATCTGACATTCATTCCTTATAAATTATATGCAACTACGACCTATTCAGTCGGGTAAAGCATTCTATGTAGTGAGAGCACCCCACTTCTTTTTTTGCGAACATTTCCGAGTGTGTGCTTCTGATGAAGGGACGCTGGTTTTATTGTATGCTAAACTATCATTAGGACAATAAGAACTATTATTATATTATAAATTATTTTACTCAGAATGTGTTGAGTAAAATTATATTTTTCTTGATAAGCAATATGCCGTTTCTCTAAGCATAGAAAGCTTTACAATTACTAAATGTAATAAGAACCAATTACGTACAATATAGTAAAACACTAAAGTAGAAACTAAGAGCCTTGAATTGCATCTCAGATTATATACTTTGGTATTGTATTGTTTTACAAATAATCGTTACATTTCTTTTGCAGAAAATGGAAACTTCATGATAAAGAGACAGTGCGGTTTGGCTCCATGCGACTTTAACGATGCTATGGTTGATCGTGGTCTCGGTCTGGATAAATGCGACAGATCCAGGCACGAGTATTCATGCATCCTGTGCTGCAAAGGATACGGCTGCAATAAAAGTTCCGCCACTACTTTGAAATCTCTCAAATCCTTATTGATTGTTGTTCTTGTTGTCGTGGTGTTGAATGTTGTTAAAAATTTTCAGCCTCCATATTTATCCCTAAATGACGAAATAACGCACAAATAAAAATTTCGTATTTTATCTATTAACAGATTAAAAAGAAAAAAAATTGAAAAATGAAACGTGAATTTAACCAGACAATCTGAAATGGATAATTTCGATTTTTTAAATAATTGCTCATAAATAACTGTTTATATTCTATTTATATTTAAGTTATTTATTTATTAAATGTCTAATATTAGGCTTTGAAATTATATATGGTTCCTTTTAAACTGATTAATCATGAAAAAAATTATATTTATAAACGCATGAATCACAATTTTGGAAACATTCTTTATACAGAGAGATCTAAAAGTAATGACTGCGCCACCTCACTGAGATAGTGAAAATTTGAATTGCATTTAGTCCGTGCGACATCTACGACTTTAAATACGAACTATTTCCGTGTTTCTTTGTTAATAATTATTAGATATAATTAAGTACATAGTTTGTAAGACATAAACTTAACAATTAAAAATATCCTAATGTATCACGGTACTTTAATAGTTTGGGACTTCAAATACTATTTGTTATAATTGTCAATTGCTGGACGAATGTTAACTAAACTAGCCTTTTAACCAATGCAGTGCGTATATTTGTTTGATGTTTATTATGGAGTAGTTCGAACTAGCTTTAGAAAATATCTAATATAAATATTGTGTAACACATACTTGGTTAGCATTTAGTCTATCAAATGTCAGGTTTAACATGTAGCATTTTAAGTCTCTAGATAACTAGTAATTTATGGATTTTAGAAACACATAAGTGCATATATTATTTATGGTTATTTAATGTATTCGCATTTACATAACGCATCGATTTACTTCTACTTTAGTGAAATGAACTGAAAATTTTGGTAAGTGAATTAATGGTAAGAAGGAGATTTTAGAAGAAATTTTAGATGAAGGTCTATAGGTTGGTGTCACTGTAATACAATGTGCTTGAGGGTTTCGCCGTCTTGCTATAGACATCGACGGTCGTTGCTCATGCTCCTAGTTCCTTCTGCTATCAAACTTATTGTCTCCGTTGTGATTCTTCGTTATAATAGTCGTTGTTTCGTCAGTGCGTGAATATTGTGCTTCACGTGTTGCTGAATCTTGCCGCCCTCACAGTTAAAGTTCGGATGCTTTTTTATCTCGATGGCTTCTTTGATGATTCTTCATAGCAGCTAAAACAACCGTTTCATCAAAGTGTATTTTGATCATGTTCTGTAACCGGCGATTGTCCAATTCTTCTTCTTCGTGTGTTTTGCTGTCCCTTAACCATTCCGTTCAATTCATTTTTCTGCTTGTCCGATGTAGTTCTTTTCGCACTTGGACATTAATTTGTAATCACCTTCTTCAGTTCGAACTAAAAGAGAAGCTATAAGGGATAGCGAAACGTCGATAGAAACTACGATAACACGATAAAACCGCGAGAATATTGTATTACGAGAAATATGAGAACACGTAAATTTGTGCTTGAAAAATAGTTTATGAAAAGTGTATTCCAATAAGCGTGTCACACTTTTCAAATATGGCAGTGGCAAGATTTTTTGCAATGTAAATGTCAAACTTTAATGGATGTGTACAGTACGTTTTACAAATTTTACATAGAGAGATTACGATTCAACAGCGCGTGGAAATTATTTGTAATACGAACAAATAATCAAATGGTCTGTTTATATTTTAGTCAAGAAATTTAAATAAACTAGCTCATTTACAGATAAGTTAACATTTATGCCAGAGTAAAACATTGTTGTTGTGCGCCAGAGCACAAGAAGTGATGCGAACTTTTCCATTCCACATCGTTCTTACGATTTTTATCTGGAATTTTATGACGCTCAACCAATTCAATAAATGAGGTATGCTGAAAATAATTTGCGTGAATCTTTCGTGAACTGGGTTCTAGACTAGTTGGAAGTCGATCCACATTTTGTGAAAAAACAATCTTTCCCAATGAAGCGCATTTCTTCCTCAACGGATTCGTGACATGTAGGATTTGGGTTGACAAAAATTTTAAACTGATCCACAAGTTTATCCTCAGGTGGTCGTTTGGTGTAGCGTATGGCCAGAAGGTTTGTTGACTTTTATTCTGTTGAAGATTATTACGTATACAGTGTTACTGTTAATACTGAAGCGTATAGGAAGATGCTAAAGAAATATTTTTAGTCTGGACTAATAAATGATGACGTTAATAATGTTTTCTTTTAACAAAACATTGCGATTATATAATAACAGTTTTCTGAACGCGTTATTTTGAAAAACGGTTAATGCCAATTGACGACCAAGATCATATGATCTTACACTCTCGGACTTTTTTCTATAGAATTATGTTAAGTCAATGGTTTACAAAAATAAGTCACGTACAATTCTAGACTTTAAAAGGAAAATACCACGGCATGTATGAAATAGGAATTGAAAATTGAGTGTCCAGAATATATTCAATCGGACAGAGACGAAGAAACGATAACGATATTATTTTTAAATCATAATATCATGAATTGTTTTTCAAAATAGAAGAAGATTAGAAAATTATTACTTGTACATTACGTCTGCTATTAAATTTCTAACACGATTATTGGATAATTTTCGGAGAATAAAAATATAGGGAAAATATCAACCGGGTAATGTAAACTAAAGGCGGATTTCTCATTGGCGTAGCTACTGCATCGCGAGGACCTGCGATACGAAAGAGCTCTTTAGCTTTAGGGGCCCATTATTATATCACTCCATAATCATAACCAAAAATAATTATCAGTATTAAAACACTGCTGACACATTATTTAATCTGATAATGTCATCGTGCGGTACAAATACTTATCACTATATTTTTAGTTACAAGTGTAACGCGTGCCTGGTTCTTGTTTGACTGAACTTTTCGACGTGTTCTCATAGAAGGAGCGCTAAATTTGAGTGAAGACGAACTTATTGCAAATGCCAAAGTACTACAAAAAATATATTCTTTTTCTTAGTTTTATATGTTTATAAATTGCTTACATATTTCTTTTATTTTTGCTTGGAGTTTTAATTTTGTATTTCTTCTACTCTTTTGTGATTTTTGTTCAGTATATACATAGACTATATACTGCTGTTTATTTTCGATGTTTACAATTTTTACGGTTCCCATTATTTTGTATTTTGATTTTTGATTTCACTTAATATGAACAAAATTTCGATAATTATCACAAATAAAGAAAATCTGAAGAAATATGATTCAAGTAAGAATATTTATAGTAAGAGATATGTTGAGAATATCCTATAACTACAACTTTTACATGATTAATACCATAAGTTGAGAGAAACCATATCAGAACGCACAGAGTTAATTACGTATGTAATCACAATTAAAAAATTTACACAATTTCTGTATTGATAAAAAAGGTATTTGTATATATTGTTGTGCCAAAAATTACTACATAGACAACCCGAAAAAAGTGGCTTTGTCAAAATTTGGTAAAATGTTAAGAAGTAGTGCTTGTAAATAGGGTTACGATTTAATGTACATACCAATTTTCTCCTTCATCTTTAATGTTACTAATGCATATTATATTCGTTTCACACCGACTCATAAAATCACTTGTAATTACTATGTTTTTAAGTAAATAATGTGAAATTCCGTAATTTTATAAGAATGGTGGGAAAGCTTTTGCAAAAAAAGACGACCTTAAGTGTGGCGGCTTCTAAATTGTGTCATTTGGCCAATGACAATCCAATCTGGATAATGTGGAATATAAAAACCAAAGTAATTTATTACAATTAATTATTTTTAATGTGAAATAGTAATTATCCACGAATATAATTTTGATCGTTTTCTTTAAGTTGTAAATTCCATCTATATACGCTTTAGTCGACTAGGTTAGTGTCCGTCAGAGACCTCAGTATTTTGAATGTATACGATTATTTAACAAATTAGAGGAAAGTTCTGGTGTAACAAAATAAATGTAGTGCTGTGGGTCAAGAGCCCAGTTAGTATCATTTTTATTTATTTTAATGTTACATTCCTGGTATAAAGTACATATGTATGTGAAAATAGTTACGTTAGTGGAAGTTTTACTTATATTCTTTTCTATTACTTTTAATTATGTGGGTGGTTCAGAGATTTAAACAATATTTTCATATACTGAAACTCAATCATGTTTACAGCAAATTATCGATACTGAACAAAAATAAAATACTATTCGTCAGGCGCTTGGATTAAAATTATTTTTGCGAAGCGAAAACTTTTTACTCCTGTTAAATTTGTTTCATTTTTTAATGCTTTATTGTAAAGTTCTTATCAATCAACTTCGAAAACTCGATGCGATATTATATCGGTTAAAAATTTTTTCAGTTTTTAAACAATAGATCTAAAACATCCGATACAAAATGTCTTCGGTAATACCTACGTCTTCCTCTACCAAAAAAATTACTTTAAACGTTGCGTCTTTACAAGTAAATATGTGATATACTAATGACTGAAATTAATGAGTGTTTCTGTTTCACCGATCATTTAATAATCACACGTTATTTACGAACGTTGAGGTTTTTGTATGTTCAGGAGAAATGTTTAATTATTTTTTAATAATAAATTTCTAATAAAGTTTTTTTGAAGCTATAAAATTATTAACTATACATATTGTCGATGCCAATTGTAGAAAGCGAAATAATAAAAATGTTTTCATATCATAAGAAAAAAAGATTCTACATTGGCACAGTTAAATAGAAAAGTCGTTTATAAACTAAATACTAAATTTTAATGAACACGTGATAAATCATTTTGCAAATGCTAAAGGACGAATAATTGGTGTCAAGTTTAAATATGCTTAAAATATTTAATTACTAATTATAATATATTCATTAAAATACGAAACTTTTCCTAATTAATAATACCATTTATCTCAAATCCCATATGGCTTTTCTGTAAGTCTGACTAGTAGTCGCCACTGGATCTTAACGGAATGAATGATGTTAAATGAGCAATTTGATAAAATAATCTGATTACATTATTATATATATTACTTTTACTTCAAGTGCTTTTGTTTTAAATTTGTTTAAAATACTTTTTTGGATACATTGTATAAATCGATTTTAAATTTTTTTAGTAAGTAATATTAGTAAACATGGTCTTTAATGTATTAGAAAATTATATTTATGTATTATTTTTGAAATAAAAACTTTTAAACATTGTCAGCAGAATTATTTATTTCATCAATTAATAAAATGTTACTACGTACTTATGGAACACCATACAACCATGCTCAGATGTATTAGCCACCCCTGGTAAAAACCCTTATTCTTCGTATTATCCAAGTCTGACGGAAATTAACCGTAAAAATAGTTAATGGTATTTACAGAAATGCGTTTTTGAATACCCTAGTTAATCCCCCATTGAAAAGAATAGGTGGAAAGGGGAAATTGTTGATTTTAGAAATTTAGTGTCATTCTAGTAGTATGTTAGCAACGTGCGTTTGTGAGTTTGTGGTAGAGATCAATTAGATTATCCTATTTTTTCACGTTGTGTCAGTTATTTGTTGGAGAAAAATGCCTAAAACACGCGAGTTGTCGGTAGGGGAACGCGCCCAAATAGTGCTACTGCATTCCCAGAAGTTATCAATAGCTGCAATTGCAAAAAAAAATGTTCGCGATGTGCAGTCCGTACAACCATTAGTCGCTATCAGGAGAGTGGGTCGTTTGTTAACAGATCAAAAAGTGGCAGAAAACCCTGTACCTCGATTAGAGAAGACAGAATTTTACAAAAACTGGCTCTCAGTGATAGGAAAATATCGTCGAAACAGCTCGCCAGTTTACGAGGGTGTAAAGTGCAACGTAAACCGCTTTTAACTGACGCTCATAAAAAGAAGCGGTATTTATGGGCCAAACAACATGAAAATTGGACAATCGAGAAGTGGTCGAAGATTCTTTGGTCTGATGAATCGAATATCGAGGTATGTAAGTACATCTTCATTAATATTCTTATCGTTGTATGCAATTCAGTCTACATGTCACATTAAACAAAATTAATCCTGTCTAAGTGCTAACTTTTTTCTTTTGCCTGGCAGCTTTGGGGACTACCTGGGACGCTATACGTTCGGCGTAGGCAAGGGGAAGCTTATGAACCACAATGTATCATTCCTACAGTAAAATTTGGAGGTGGTAGTATCATGGTTTGGGGTTGTATGTCTGCATACGGTGTTGGAGAAGTGTACCTGTGCGATGGACGGATGAATAGCCAACGCTATTTAGCCATGTTGGAGGAAGTATTAGAACCGTCTGTGCTAAAACTATTCGACCAGGATATTCCACAATACATTTTTCAGCAAGATAATGCGCCCTGCCACAAATTGGGAGCTGTAATGCGTTGGTTCGAGGAAAACACAGTGGAGGTATTGGATTGGCCGCCACAAAGTCCCGATTTGTCGCCCATTGAAAATTTGTGGCGTATCTTAAAAACTAAGATCACGGAACATAAATGCCTGTCAAAAGCAGAATTATCAACAAAAATTCGCGAAATATGGGCTGCAATACCACCGGCAGAGTGTTACAATTTAGTAGCAAGTATGCCTCGACGAGTGCGAGCTGTCATTAAGGCCAAGGGCGGAGCGACAAAATATTGATAAATTGTACTATATTACTAAATAACACTTTGTACATAATTTTCACAACAGTTTATTTTCCTCACCTCTCTTTTGACTAAACTATATAAACTATATATGAATGCATGTACATAAATTCGTAAGGTGTCTAATATATTTGAGCATGGTTGTATATTTATGCAGTTAAAGATTAGTCAATCTTTTTTAATAATAATAATAATCTTTAATGCCCAACAGTTCCACAGACCATTTACATTTACATATTGAAAACAAAAATGGGTGGATATATAACTGTAAAACAGTAATGCAATTTCACACTTTTTCAAGAAAAGCAGTTGTTCTAACAGTCAAAATTGCGAAGTCATCTCAGTCAGCTCAGCGATGACTTGCGACAAACAAATGGTTGTATACCAATTGGCAGTAACAGTTCTTTGATCTTGAAGAGGAATTGTTGCTATATGACCTGCTTTCGAGACAAATTTCGCGATCATCTTTTTGGAGACACCTCGAGAACGAATGACTCTTGTCGGCTTTTTTTCACCTTGGAACACCCAAACAGACGTATATTTTCAGGTTCGTATGAGTAAATTCGAGATTCATCACCACTGACAATGTTGTACACGTTTTTAGAGTTTCCGGCGTTAAAGCAATCTAGAGTTTTTTGACATCAATTTACCCTAGCTGCTTTCTGTTCTTCGATCAACAGACGCGGTATCCAACGGGAATTTTTTACACACAATTCTTTATGCGAAATTTTTTGAACTGAGGTCTTTGAAATTTGTCATATGTCGATCTTCGATGATGATCTTGCGCACAACATCGGCGCTTTCCTGAGTGACTGCCGTTTTTGGTGAACCCGCTCTTGGATCGTCGCTAAGACTAAGCAATCCACGTTTGAATGCTCCATACCATCGAGAAATTGTTGACTGATGTGGTTCTTGTTGAGATTATTGTCTTCCAAAATTATAAAAATTATTCCGCGAAAATATTCTCGGTTGAGTTCCATTTTTCAACTAACTTGTCAACTTTGACAGTTCGTTGTAGTTACACTACACGTCTAGCATTGAAACTCTGGATTTAAGTTAACTAAAGATGGAGGTTAATTATTAGTACTGACATTTGGTCTATGTCCCACTATGCAAAACTTAAAAGACACCCCACGTATGAAGAAGGGCAACGCATTATAATTTTAAGTATTAAATCAGTAAACTAGTTAATTTTTAATGTACGAGAACGGATCAGTAATTAATGAGCCTAGCGCAAGAGCACTTAGAAGTCCTTCAAAGTATAATTGCTAAATTTGAAGTCATTCCGATCAAGGCGCTTGTTACTTGAATAGAAAGTGAATTGTTTTTAGCATGTTTTGAAGCATGGAAAAAGTGGAGTATCGATCAGGGATTAAGTTGGATATATGAGTTTAAATATGGGGGAATCAGAATGTTTGATTAGTAACGCGTTGGATGCCCAAAAGACGTGTGTACTCCAGAAATGATTAAACAGGTGTATTATATTGTATTAGGCGGTTGTCAAAAAAATTATTGAAGTAGCAGAGGCTCTACACATTTCGTATAGATATATAAATCACTGGTTTCATTATGTATAAAAAAATTAAATGTAAAACAAGTGTCGCATTTGTCGATTGTGAACCACAGATATGAACGAGAATGCATTTCAGTCGTCAATTTAGCGAAGTCAAAATATGATCCTATAGATATTTGGCATCGAAAAATAATGGTTGATAAAGCCTGGATACACCACTACAAACCTGAAAGTAACAAGTGCTCTGAAGAAGACAGGCACACATACTTGGTCGGAAAGGATAAACCTAGTCTTCATGGATTGCAGTGGGATTCTTTTTAAGAAAAATAGTGAGAGGAATGAAAAATAAAATCTATTTGGTAATAGACTCAAAGAAGGAATGATGATCCAGGCGAGCTGCATCACTGCATTGAAGAAATTAATAGGCAAGGTGACCGCATGGTGAGCATTTCTTCTGACAGCCAAACAATAATGAACCTATTAAATTCAGTGCAGGTGAGATATAAACTTGTATTGTATTGTATGCATGTCCTAAATGAATAGTTGCAAGGTGCTGATAGTAGTTTGGGAACTAGGGCACGAAGATTATAGGAACCTTCCTGCAGCATAGTAAAAAGTTGTACAAAACAAGCCAGGGGTTAGTGGGCTGAAAACAGATCTGGAGATAGGTGGAAGAATTTTTCATGTCAAAGATAAGTAAAACAGTTTCTTAGGGAAAAGTTGCCCAAATTTACAAGGAACTTAGTAGGATTGGAAAGTCTATAAAGATTATAGTAGACCTACTAACAGAGCATTGTAGGCTTAGTAAACATAGACAATATGAACTTAGCAGAAGAAACTATATGTAGATTTTGCCAAGTAGAAGAGGAAATCACGATGCGCCTACCATGCCAATGTGAGAACGCAGTTCCTACAAATTGAAAGGAAGGGAAAACATACATAGAAAAATCGCTCTCAAAGCTGTCTAAAGTCTAGTTAAAGGAATGAGGCTAGAGATAATCTGACGAGATATGAAAAATACAGTAAATTTGGAAAGGTCGCAGTGGACAAGTTTATATGCTCCGCCCGTCAGGAAATTTAATCTAATCTATGTCGGCTGTTAGCACAATGGAAAATTGTTGATTTATTACGTCTGAGGTTTTTCATTGTTTCTCTTGTGGTTTAAGTAAATGTTGGCAGGTAGAGATCTTAAGTGGTCTGTATTTGACGGTAAGTTGTTGGAGGGGATTAAGGTATGAATTATTATTGTTATTATTTAATATTAGTACTACTTTTTAAGGCATTCCTATTTTCAAATATATAAAATCTTCACATTAGTAGTGTTGAAAAAGCAGGATTCGTCTTGGAAGTGTTGGATATTTAGTTGTCACCAGAGAATACATTTAAAAAACATTTAAAAAAAATAAAATTTAGTAAAAAAAAGGAAAAACTTTTACGAAGCAACAGCGTTGTAATCTTATGAAGAATAGACCATGAAAAATATGCGATTTTTAAATTAAATATTAACATTTATAGATGTATTTTGAAAATAAGTACCTTTGAAAACATTCTTTTGTAAATGAGTTTATTTTATTTCCAATATTATACACGGAAGTGGCATATTATAGCGGATTCTATGTAATATATATGTACATACTTATGTGCAAATCAGATCGATTATGTGGTAGCCGTTTATTTTAGTGTTCTTTACGAAATATTTAAAGCCGCTTTATACTGGAGGTTGGTGGTGCATGTCAATATATATTTGATACAATAGCAGTGAGCAGCAAAAAACAAAGCAACAAACTTTTTAAATTATAAAGCCAAGCATATTTCTCGAATAAGATCGACTTAATCATTATGTTAAAAGTACAATTTCTATCGTATTTGCATTTCTTTTGTTGGATTATACTCAGATTCGGAATAGGTTTGCCAAAACGTTTAATTTCTATTTGTTCATTCATAGAATGTCCACAAAAAGGTAATGACTCTAAATTTTTAGCAGAATTTGTTTTACGAAGCTAGCTGTATATATTTCTGGAACTGACAACGCTGTTAGTGTTGCCTTCGATTTGATGATTGCATCGTGAATTTGTCATTTTTGACAATATATTTACCTTGACAGTTTTATTATCCGGTCGCTATTTCTATTGTGGACAGTAACTTGAATTTTATGTCAGCGAAAAAATGGAATTAACTCGTGAACATTTTTGTGTAATTGTTTTTTATAACTTTCGGCGTGACTTATCTCAACAAGAATGCATCGACGAGCTGAATTCTTTATATGGTGATGAAGCACCATCGAAAACTGCAGTATATCATTGGTATAGCGAATTCAAATTTGGACGTCGTTCTTTGGACGATGAATTTCGTGAAGGTCGTCCTGCAAAGGTTGTTGTGCCTGAAAACATTATGCTGTGTCTGAATTGATAATGCAGGACTGTCATGTGATATACCGTAAGATCGAGACATCTCTAGGAATTAGTAACACCAGCGTGCATAAGATCCTGCATGAACATTTAGCGGTTAAGAAGCTATGTTCACGTTGAGTACCACATAACTTGACAACCACTCAAAAAAGGACTCGCGTCGATTGGTGCCAAGAAATGCAATGGCGGTGCTTCAAAGATTATTTATAAAGTCGTCACAGGTAATGAATCTTGAATCTTTACGTATGAGCCCGATAGTAAACAGCAGTCGACTGTGTGGGTATTCCAAGATGAGCCAAAACCAACAAAAGTTGTTCACTCTCGAAGCACATCAAAACAAATGGTCGCCTGTTTTTTTCGGAAAAACCAAAAATCACGTTGCAGCCGTGTGATTAGAGGGTTGTAGGACGATCAATTCCAAATGGTGCACAATTATTTGTTTACCAAAAGTTTTTGAAGAAATAAGGAAAACAAACCGAAAACGACAGATCATTCTCCACCATGACAATAAGAGCTCTCACAGGTCGGTTCAAACAATTCAATATTTGACCGGGCAAAACATTGATGAGCCATCCGCCGTACAGCCCTGATCTAGCACCCTGATTTCTTTTGTTCTTACACGTGAAGAATAAACTTCGTGGTGAACGGTTTTCTACGCCGGAAGAGGCAGTTGAGGCATGCGAAACTCGTATTATGGAGATACCGCCTTCACAGTGGTAGCAATGCTTTTCGGATTTGTTTAAACGAATGCAAAAGTGCAATATTTTGAAATGCAATAAAATTGTTTTCGATAATAAAAATTTTTTTTTGTCTCCTATTCCCGAAATATAAACGGCTACCCTCGCATATAAACATACGTCTATATAAAGTGTAATCTGCATTGTTTGCCGAGTACGTTCAAAGTAATAATTGTTAAAAATATATATACGATTCCACTTGAACATGTTAATGGCACCATTCGTTTAATAGCATTTCACTTTATATTTTGGTAAGGGATTACGCAAATTTACAACACTTAAGAGAAATCGCCATTATGTGTCAAGATCTGTCGAAAGTAGTATAAATTGCCCATGATAACTGATAAGTTAGGATCTCTGATATAAGAAAAAAAATAAGCTTCGTAAGAAATAATAAAACCACAAAATATAATCACATAAAAATTCATTTATTTATAATACACTAAAAAACTTAATACAATTACACATTATTTTGTTTTACATATATATTTACACCGTTCTTAATGAAAAGCAACACAAAAACAGTTTTAAATATTCACAGAATATTTTACACTTTTCATATGAACAGTTTTGAGCACATGCGCCAAAGAATTTAATAACATAACTTCATGTTTGTCACTATTAAAATAATAAAATTGTAGACCGGCTGAGTATATAAATACAAATTAGAAATTAAAAGTTACGGGGAACTTTTTTTTACAATTTTAGACTTATATTTTGATAGCTAAATTGTTATCTTCATTAAGAACAGAAGAGGGGTACTATTTATTTCATATTGAATATATCACGAAATATATACATTTTAATTTAAGCACCACGAAAATAAATAAGGTATTACTTTGTGCACTATATACTTTTCTAATATTAAAGATGGCAATATAGCTATCAAAATATTCACCTGAATCTCTAATATTGAAGCAAAGTGTGCCCGTTTAATATATGCATTTTCTAGTACAATTATAAAAGAATATCATATAAATTTGATTAAGTTTTAGGTATTATAAGAAAGATTGAAAGTTAATTTAATTTTTTGAAGTCAAAAATTTTAAAAGTAATTAATACGAATCTTTGAATTATTTCATTTAAAATTTGAATATATAAGAGGTATTGAATTGACAATATTGTCAGAAATAATTATGTATTAATTTACATTTTTAAATTTAAAAACCCTATTTAAATTAACTTGAAAAATTATATTAGTATCGCTTAATTTACGAATTAACTGAAATACTATGTAATAAAGCAATGTACAGTAAATTTACTTTTAATTTAAATTATCTAACTTCCAAATTTCAAAACAGTGTTTCAATGTTAAAAATATAATTGACGTAGCATTGACTATAGGGGACGTTTATGTTAAAATATTATTTTGTAAATATTTTTATGGTACAAATATATTTATTGTTTCTTGCACATTTTAATGCAAATACAGTGGTGGTCATATATCACAAGTAATTACTTCATATATATGTATATATTTATATGCACATATAATAAGAGTTAACACTTCATGCTATTACGTCATTATTATTAATTACAAATTTTCTGTGTTGGACCAGGACACGAATCTGTATCTACCGCTTCCTAGACGCTTGGCTTAACCTATTAAACTAAGCAGTACAGTTTTGAGTCTCTTAATATGCCATAAATTAATTATATATTTATAATTAATTGTAAATACACATATAATGATAACTGTCTTGAATACTTAGAAAATTAATGCTTTTTTGATGTGTTTATGTATGTACTTCCCGTACTTTCATGTATTTAGATACTCTCAATTCATTGACGAAAAGAGGTACAGTATTAAAAATTTTCTGTATTAGACCAGGATTCGAACCTGTATCTACCGCTTACTAGATGGTTGCATTAACCCATTAAGCAGTGCAGCTTCGAGGTTTCTAATATGCCATAAACTAATTTTATATATTTATTATTAATTGTAAATGAACATATTGATTGTATATATTTATAATTAATTGTAAATACACATATTGTATTAATACTTTTGTCAGAAAAGGTATGCTTTTCTGATTTTATGTATGTACTTCCCATGTATTTGGATAATCTCAATACATTGACGAAAACACTTATGGTGGTACCACTGCGCATTTGTCGCATGGTCTCAAAAGACAGTTAAAGATAATTTAAAAATGCAGAATTCATAAATTTTTTTTTCTAGATACCGTCATGAAATTAACAATGGGATGCACGAAATATTATGTGGAGTACGAAAGAAGCAAATACATCAATTTTAGAAGTTGCAAGATTATTAAAATGTTCTAGAAAGATGGTACGAAATTTACTTAAGCACATTATTTCCAAAAATATATTGGAAAATAAACACGAAAATTCAAACCCCGTTAAGCAAATGAACGAGGTGATAAATTGGTACTTTAAATGAAATAAAAGTTAAATTGATTAACTCCAACTAGTTTTTTTTTAAACGCGCTCTGGTATATCTATGATATGCTATTTCTATGGCCACCACTATATAGTAGAATTCATCTGAGTGCGAAAATCTAAATAAAGGGGAATATAGTGGGTGTCAGCTAAGTGAAAATCTATTACACCCTCTATTGAATGTATTCCGTTGTACACGATACATGGGAGAATGCCGAGCTACGGAATATTCAAGTAACTCTTTAGAAACGTATACGTATAATACGGAACTAGGTTTCTGTATTAGAAATGTTAATGTTGCACGTGCATTCGATATTATTTTGACAAATTGGAGATAGAATCCGTCTTGAAATTTGTAATACTCTGTACACATGTTGTATGGTATTTGGAGAGGATCGACCAACATTTATTTATTTTGCAAATATTTAATGAGAATTTGGGTGTATCAACAAAAAATTAAATGTGTGTATCAATATATCAACAAATGATGATGTATAGAAGAAGTGTTCATACATATGATTAAAGGCAACGCTATTAGCATTATATGTGAGCTCGCCTCAAATTGCGGCGACGTGTACAAATTTGCTCAGCAAATACGCGACCATGTGTCTTTCGTACTACTTTTCCCTCCCTATACCTAGATTTTCGTAGTAAAGTGATTTCTGCTGTATATAATATGCATATATAATATTTAATAATTTTCAGCATATTTTTAAGTAAAGCATGTAAATATTTGTTGTTAATTAACTTACTTTATGTATAACCATAACATATACGCTTCTTCATAGGCTTACATCGTTTTGTCTTTTTTTACTTTTTGTAATGTTATAGATAAAATCTTTGTTAAATGGAAGCTGATTTTGTACATTGCCCCCCCTCTGACCCCGCCTCAAAAAAAAGGAAAATAAGCCATATTTAATTCATATATGGAAAAAAAATAGAATTCTTGATTCTTAGACTAATTGTTGTTTTTAAAAAGGAATATACAAGGCTCCTTCGGTATATACTGGTGAAAAGAATTATTGTTCGACAAAAAGAGCGATTTAAGTAATACCGGTATTAATTCTTACACAGAGATTCAAATCCACGATCACGAAAAAAAATTCTTGCGCGGTACATGATATTGATATTTACATGTTAGAATTCTAGTTACTTTACACTAGTGACGTATACTACAAATTCGATATATGCGAACGAATATATAGTTCCGTAATTAGTTACATATAAATAATTGTTTCAAATGTTTGCAATTCTCTGGAAAAATAATACTTCGATAGGTAGACTTTTAACTAGTTTTTTTTTATAAAATTACATTTCAAGTAATGGTTAAAATAAAAAAAAATAATATATAACTATAACAATCCCTTATACTCGATACGACTTTAATAACAAGATGGCGTGGCAGTTGAAATTACTAGGAAACACACCAAACCGAAAGGTGACCAAATTCACTCCATAAAATGGAAGAAATTATTGGTCTGTTTGGCGGAAATTCATTTTTTTATAATCGTGGAAATTGATCTCTCTATACTTAGGATATATTAGTGAATTAGCAGAACATAGATGTTTTTCAAGCTCTTTCTAGATACTCTGAAGTGTACTTTAGTTATAAAGGTCGAATAAATATAAACACATGACTTAGAGATCAAATTTGGTTAATATTTAGTCTACCAGATGGCAGTTACGTATTTTCTCAAAATAAAAACATCGGTTTATACAATACCTTACAGGTGCAGTAAATTCGGTATTATTTCGGTATTTGAATCAGGCAAAGAAAGTTTAGAACACGATTTAGAATGTTAATCAAATGATACTAGAACGGCACTGGCGCATTCGGAATATTTCAGAGTGCATGCTAAGAAAACAACTCATGTTCTGGTGTGGTTGATAAACTTAATCACTGAAGGTTGATATATATAACCTCTTTCCACATTAATTTTCGTATTCTGTATACGTATTTCGACAACTAAGTTGTCATCATCAGCAGATAATTAAACAGTGTTGCACCTGGAAAACTACGGCAAAATACCCGTACGAAAACAAATTCAGCACACGATCTGTACCGTTGAAAGCCAAAACGCACACCAGTCGTGTGTATAAGAATACGAAAATTAATGTGGAAATGGGTTATATATCAACCTTCAGTGATTAAATAGAATATAGAATAGAGAACATAGCATTAATTTTATATTTTCTAAAATCGTTTTGGAAAATAACAATTTCAGTTTATTAATATTATTTTGAATACATTTTATAATATAGCAATAATTATATGCAACGAATTTAAATATTTAGAAGCTACTTTGAAATAAAGTGTATATAAATAAAATTTGATTTGTGTCGATATGTTAGACGCTTAAAGACTGAAAGTTTTTTTTATAGAGAGATCAATTGTATTTTTAGTTAGAAAATCATTTGTTTCGGAATTGAAAGTTAATTATATTAAAGCTGTAATGCAAATAATCTTACATGCGTTTAGATGTAAGTCAGCCAGTTATACTAAGAGTTATTAATTTTGTGTAAGAATGAGAACTTAAATAAATAAATAAATAAACTTGCTTTGTAGCATCATACGTAAAGATTCTACCGAAAAAATTGTATTAAAGATGTGATGTTTCTGGATTTATTGAAGGCATTACATCAGATTTGCATTCATTCTTTTCTAGAGCTAACAAAAAAGAAAATAATAATAAAACACAAAAATAAAGGCAATAACACAAAAATCTTAATTTAAAATAATACTTAAAGAAATAAAATTGAAATTTCATACTAAGTGTATTTTATAAGAGAAATATTACGCTTAATTTCTCGTCTTTGCTAATACGCCATTATTCAATAGGTGATGAATCTTTACTATTGTTTTGTGTAATTTTACATAACAATCTTTAGTCGAAACAACATAATAGTCTTTGCCAAGGAGGAAAATGAGCAGATAATGCTACATTTTGTTAAGATCCAGAAAAATACTTATTATATAACGAGTCGTTATTTAACACAGTACTGTGCAAACCTAAAGTAATAAAGCACAAAACAGGTTTTAATTTTGGTTACATCAATAATTAGTTTGTTTCCAAGAATATTATTACTATATTTATTTTTGTGCTACTAAAATAGAAGTAAATTAAATTTTGTTGTTTTAAAAGTAACAAAAACTTAATTTCAATGTAAAATCATGTAAAATAAACACAATACACGTGACTTTAAAAATAATATTAATTCATAAAATTAATTATTGTCTTTCTATGCAAACATTCTTTTGACTTCTTACAACTTCTTTCTAGCTATTTTTATAAAGTTTGCTATAAATATTGCAACTAATTCTACGACTTGCGATGGTTTCCAATTAGTGCCAAAAATAATCGATTTTCTGAAAGAGGAGACGAAAAGATCAACCGTAAAAAATAACATATATATATATATAATAAACAAATCGTTGTTTATGAACTGATACATGGGTATAATTTGACAATATATGTCTGTACATTGCACTTGGGGGGCTACGTGCCAGCAAAGAAAACGGTGTTTATAAAAGAATTGGAAAAAGATAATATGTAATATTTCCATTTTGAACATAAAATTTGGAAAGTTTTGAATTTCATCAAAACTCATCTAAATTGAATTTAGTAGTTTTTCTGGTAGTTGAATTAGACTTTTATACAAAATAGATTTAAACATTAGCTCGTTTTATGTACAAAGATATAATAAGATCAAAGATGAGACAATATGCTACTTCCATGGTTGTTTCAATAAGATAATGATCCGAAACAGACATCGCATTTTGTTGGTCAAGAGATGACGAAATTTATTTTTAATTGTCTACCATAATCATCAGATTTGAACCACATTCAAAATCTTTTTAGAATTTTAAAACAAAGTGCTTTGGGATAACACACTGAATAGGTATAAGGATTCTTGGCTCTACTAGTTTTTAATTTAATTTCATCTATGCTACGTAGATGTACATATGTTGTTAAAAACACAAAATACGAATTTGTTGCTTTGTTTTGCAGTGCCAATTGGAGAATAGACCAACTTTTATTGTTTTAATTAGTCGTAATTACTTTGTTACTTAGAAATTCACTAAACACTTAATTTTTTTTTAATTGAATGTTAGAAAAAATATATCAACTTTCACGTTGTTCATTGATTTGTTGCGAAACACTATACCATTCTCTTCTTTTAAACGAATTTAAAGCAGTAATTACATATGAAATATGTATTTAAAAAATATGTTCATCTTCTCAATGTGCTCTTACACACATATGTTCAAAAGAAATTGAAATAATTGCGATTTGAGGTCTTCCATTTGTATTTGTGTCGTTTGATTTTTACACCAGAACTTTTTCATTATCGGGAAAAAAACTAAATTATGAATGAAATCGTAATTAATGAAAGGTTACAGTCAACCAAGCACCGATTATAATGCATTTCGTTCATTGAGAATTTCTCAGGTAGACTTTGCTTTTCCGATTGTACTCTTCGCTGTATTTTCACTTGTCGCATAGTTTATGTTTCTGTCCGCGAGAAGCATGCCATCTTCATTTCCAGTTGTAAATGAAATCGAATGAAGAAGTTGATGCAACGGATATTTTGGTGGTTTAGAAATTAACTGTCACATAATAAATGCAACAGCCTCCTAGAACCATTTAGTCAAGTGCGTTCATGTTTAAAAAAAAATTAGTAAATAACGAACGCGCCAACTCGTTTAAACTAGATTCTCCTAACCCATCAAATTCCTTTAAATATGCTGTTCCTTCAACTCCGTCATTATAACAGTTGTAACATTGTGGTGTAAACATTGTAACAGTTTAAACATCACAACAATAGAACAAGAATAGTAGCATATACAAAATAAAATAAATGTTCATTGAATTTGTAAAATATTCAAACTGATTAAGACAGTACTTGTAATGCACTAAGAGATAAAACTGATTAAGAACTAAATGCACAAAATTATATACATCTGTCTGTTTGGTATACTGATATCAAGCAAACGTAAAAAATGTGAAGTCGATTTGTTAAATGCTAATGTAGAGCTTAGTTTGTGCTATTTTATAGTGTCTGGTAAACTAGTGTCCCATTACTTTAGAAGCCGTACATATAAAATGTGGTATTATTAGTGCAGGTTCAGTTTAAAGCATAAATATTAAAGATCTAAAATATAAATTTTCAAATATAGCAATTTATTTATAAGTATATGTTTGTTATACAAACCACGCCTGCAATCTTCTTTCTCTGACAGTACTTACTCCTCGGTACGTTGCGAGGAATGGTTTTTGTATTAATAACATGTTTGCATTTAAATAAATTAGTGAAGCTATGTTTACTTAAGAAGTACATTATAAGAGAGAAACAGCAAAAATGAGACAAAATAAGACGGATAAGATCGACACATCGACTTTGGAATAGTTGGGTAGATGGAATGAACACCAAAAAAACGAATAGGCTAAAACACAAAAAAATAGCTCCCAGAAATCTTTTAGGAAGACCTCCAACATAATTGTAAGACAATTGATCATCCATACCATAGAGATCATAACATACCAGATCGAATAAGACAGTCATATTTGAATAAAAAAATATAGAAGCATATATCCATTTTTCAAATATTAACACATTAATATCTTTCAAAGTCGTAATGTGCTACTTCCGAAGTAGAACATGAAATAAGTTTTACAATAGTTTGTTCATATGCAAGAGAAACAATAATGGTCCTAAGTTTGAGTCCTGTTGGACAAAAATTGAAGGATGTATAACCATTATTATACATTTATTTAATTACATTTGCTATAATAAAATATTTAAAGTCGACGATAAACTTAGTAATGGTTATTCCCAGAAATAATCTTTTTTAAATTTTGGTCTGCAAACGGTATTAATTAATTATGATAGCAAAAAATATAAAAGCAATGTTATCGCTAGTTGAATTATATTAAGTTCAAGAATATTAAAAAGAAATTATTATACCTTTTTTAAATATAAAGCAAATGATAAGTACAATCTCAATGAAGGCGTATGAGCAAAGACAAACGTATTAACATAATACAACTTGTTCTATGGGAAGGCATATTACATTGTGAAAAAAATAAAACACATTAATTTTTTGACAAGTTTTATTAAGGATTGAGAATTATGTATTGAATAAAATATCGCCTTTATTAGTTACACAAATGCTAGGTTCTTTTCGCCACTTATTTCATTTGAGCTTTTGCAATTTGTGACTTATATCCCCATAAAAAGAAACTATGTTTTATTAAATCTGGCGAGGTCCAGCGACATCGCCATTTCTGCAGATAATTTGATCTGGAAATAGTTGATAGAATAATTGTATTCTATTGCACGTGATGTGACACTATCCTGTCGAAACTATATACTGAGAAAATCCAAAGCATTTAATTTAGGTATTAAAAAAATGTAGCAATTACTTTTTCGATAACAGTAGTAGTGACAAATAATGTTCCAGTAACAGATTCATGGATAATTTGTTCATTTTTATTTGCTCACAAACCGACTGTTCTGATTATTGACGTTTAAATTAAAACGCCGTTCATCTCATATTTTTGCCATATACGGTGCAAATAATGTTCCAGTAACAGATTCATGGATAATTTGTTCATTTTTATTTGCTCACAAACCGACTGTTCTGATTATTGACGTTTAAATTAAAACGCCGTTCATCTCATATATTTGCCATATACGGGGCATATATACGCTCTGTAGCATATATGGTCTTATGGAAGAAACTATTGCGTCAATCGAATCTTATATGGAACTTCTAATTTTTTGGAAAAATTTACCATAAATAATAATGAATTGAATCTAAATAAATAAGTTCCTGGGAACGGTGTTGAATTGATGTTGAGGGATCGGAGGGATTCGGTCAGTCTTGCACAGCAGCAATTTTTTCAGGTCTTACGGCAGCGTGAGCCAAATTTAAGCGTGTCTGTAACCGTACTACAAGTTCACGCATTATACGTAGATAGTCGATTTTATTTATCCATTATTTCGATAGTGAATTTTAAAATTGGAAACATAACCGACAACCAGTTTTGACAAAACTTTTTAATTATTAAATTTTGATTTTTCGAATATCATTCCATGGTAACTTTGTCACGTCTAAATTCATGAATGACAAAAATCAAATTAAATTGCACCAAAATGGCGACCAAAGTGCTGTCAAAGTGGTATACCTCCCCATAGAACACCTGTCATTTGAAAGTGAATACCATAAAGACAATGATTATTAAAATTAGTGCAGCAAATTGTGAAAAAAAATTTTTACTAAAAAAATATATTTATTTTTTAAAATTAAAACTTGAAATAATTGATATTATTCCGCTTTTTTCATTTTTAGAAGGAAATAAGACTACAGAAGAAAAAAATTACAACAGAATCTCATTTATATCAGCAAAATCAATTTTGTTTTTTTTTTAAATAAAAAAAAATTATTTTACAATTCCTCTCTAAGTAGCGTGTAACGGTTCTTAGATGGTGCTAGCTTCTTAAACGTACTCTCAGGCGGTGCCGTCGGTTTTTTCTCGGGCTCTGTCGATTTTGTTTCTTGGTTTTCGTCATCCGGGCCATAGTGGAACTCTCTGTGAAGCTTACCCGAATACAAATCCTTGATAAACTGTTGGAGTTTTCCGGGTACTTCCATGTTCTTTATGTCCGAAAAGAGGTACATATGTCTAAAACTGTCGATGGCTATCAGGGGTAAATCCGATTCGCTCTTGCCCAAATGGTGGAGTGGATGCGCGAATCTTTTCCCGTCTGCTGTTAAGAAATTGATGCTGTCTGTAAAATAATAATAGTATTAATTAATTAAATAGCTGTATATAACACATAATAGGAATATTTTGGAGATTTGAAAAATTTAAATTGAATTAATGGGAATAAAATAAAACTAAAACACAGCAGAGAACACCGAACTTTTTTAAAATAAAAACAAAAGCTTACTATTTTGGCAAAATTCATTTATTTTATTCAAAGTAGTTGCCTTCGGCTTCAATACAACGTTTTGCACGGTCAATTAACATGTCGAATGAATTCTTAAGTTCATCTTTAGAGATGTCTTTCAAGATCGCTGTCGAAGCCTTTTCAATGGCTTCGACGTCGGCATAACGCTGTACTTTCATCAGCAAATGTAGTTTAGAGAGATAGAGATCATTGGGGGCCAAATTCAGTGAATACGGTGAATGGTTGATGGTTAAAATGTCATTTGGAACTAGAAAAACAGTGATAAGCGTCGAGCGATGAGATGGTGCATTATCATGTAACAAACGCCAACTACCATTTTCACGATATTCAGGGCGCACGCGACGAATACGCGCCAAAAGACGCTTCATAACACTAAGATAATATACAGCATTGACTGTTTGACTAGTTGGTACAAACTCTTTGTGCACTATATCTTTTGAATCATAAAAACAAAACAACATTTTCTACACTTTTGATTTCTCCAAACGACTTTTCTTCGGTCTTTCTTCGCTTGGATGCTTCCATTCAGGGAGGGCTTCGACACTTGGTCCCTGGATCATATTGAAAACACCATGTCTCATCGCCAGTTTACAATAGAATACCTGAAGTTTTCGTCCTTGTTTGAGTCTTTAATCAAGTCTATACAATGTTGGATTCAGTTAGCTTGTGTGGTGCAAGCCTTGCATAAATCTTTCTGTCCCAAATGCTGTGTCAAAATGCAATGAATTCAATCTTGAAAATATTTAGTCCCATTCCTATGTATCGCAAAGAAGATTTCGGCTAATTTCTGATAAATTCACGCACAAGTTCGATACTTTCCGTAATAACAGATTTTTTTGTTGAACCAGGATGTTCGTCGTCTTTAAATCATTTATGTCACTCATACACACTCGTACATGATAAACACACATTACCATACCCTTGCTTCATCAAATTAACCGTTTCGGTATACGATTTACCGAGTTTAAAGCAGAGCTTGATATTTGCTCTTTGTTTAAGATTCATTTTTCGACCAATGTCAAATACATACACACTGTTACTTTATGTTACTTATCTAGAAATACAAAGAAAATTATTTGTGTTGAAATTTGAGGTTTTTATTTTTATTTATCAAATTATATTGGATTGACAGTCCAGTCCGTAGGGATTTAAGGCATTTTTTCTTATTAATAAGTACTTTAATTTACAGATTATGTATTGAACATTTCGATTAATGATTTCGTTCCATCTTTTGGATAACTTCATGATTCTTCTCTCGTAGATGTCTTCTTGTTTCCATAAAAAAACATTCAAGTGATTTTGTAGAAGTCCCCAAAAAGCACAATTCACACGATTAAGGGAGTTCTATAGACAGCAAAATAAATAGTAGTCAGACGGGGTGTTATGCAGGAAGAATATGGTGGATGAGACAAGAAATCTGCGATTTAGTATTGTCGTATTGAAACACTATTCTTTTTCGATTTATTATTTCCGGGCGTTTTCTAATTATTTCTGTCATTAATTTTTGTAAGAGGAATACTTATTTGAATCAATGCTTTGGTTGTGTGGTAATAGTTTATAGTGCTCTGGAATTGTCAGTTGGCCTATATCTTCTTGCGAGTTCCCTGGTTGTGACTTGTGGTTACGAATAAATGAATCAATTATTTGGCCGACATATGTAGGAACTGGTTGACCAAAGCGAGAAGCATCTTCGATATCTGTTTCTTTCGAACGAAATTTAGCAAACCATTTTTGATATGCTTTCTCGCTTACGGAATCTTCTCCATATACAGGGAACATTTTTCAGTTCGAGTTTCGCTTGCACTTTTGTCTTTACGGAAATAAAATAACATAAAATATAATCACTTATGTTATCAAATTATTTTTACTACCAACATGTCCGCTGATATGTTGCTGTTAAATATCTGAACAAGTTTGACTAACCTAAAGAGATCGAATTCCAAATTATATCTTAATGCCATCTACAGTTAAACTTATACGAACTTTCCAGTTAACTTAATATTTAATTAAAAATATTTCTGATAATTTTTGAAATTAAGAAAAGCGGTCATTTATTTATCTCTTTTAAATATTACGTCAATGTTAAACAGATTTATTGATTTAGTAACAATTAAAACAGTATGGATCATCGAACATATTATGTTACATACGCATTACTAGTAAAATGAGTGAGAACATTGTTACAAACTTACGTTTTTCGCCAAGTAGCTCTTTAGTAACAACATCATTAAATTTCTTTATGATATCTGTATCGTCCGGATGATGGAACAGTATGAGGAACGGAAGACCTTCTTCTGTTAACTCTTCGGCATTTTCGAAGGTGATCTCTCGCACCAGAGGCACACATTTGTCTGAAACCCAAACATGCAACTCGTCGAAATTGTTTATGTTTCCGTCGAAGGTTTCATCGAAATCATTAGACCGCTTCAAGTTCGGCCTGAAGGCGATTATCGGTTGACCAACAGGATGCATTTGTTTAGTGGCCTCACCGAAACCCACGTGGAATTGGCAATCATCTTTTAAGTTCGAGGCCACTCTGCGGAAAATATTGTATTCCGGTTGGTCTTTGCTATCGAAATAACCTAGAAGATAGAAGTGATATATTAACTGTTAAATAACAGTAGGGTTATCAAAACAGAAGAATATATAAACTACGATTTGAAAACAAATTTCAACTTTTTTCAACATTTCCTTTAGGAAGAGCTCGACAGTTGGAGCTGGCTGTTTTTTTTTTGTTTCTACTATACTATAATCTGTAACCTTTTTATTCACTCACCCGCAGTGAATTATTATTTAATGGTTACTCATTCAGTTCATGGTAAGATCTGTTTGGCTACGTCAATTGTAATATTTTTACTTTATATTGTACTGTTGTCTTTTGTATTTTACCACTTTTATACACATAGTTAAAGGTATAGTAAGCGAGGTATTATATACTTATATTCGCGAATCAGCAAAAACTGATTCATTCGCTGCTATTATATACTATATCAGATAGCAGTTCTTAACAGTGACAGTAGCATGCTACGTATGATATTGAATGATTAGTTTCATACCAAACGATTTTATAACGTATTAATAGGTTATTTTTGAACTATTAAGTTTTCGTTAAATATTTAATGTAGAATTAAAAACGTTTACAATTATTACACTTTAATGTATATTATAATTTTATTATATATTAATTATTCTTATTAAATTCGGCTTCAAACAATTACATCTGCCTCATTAGTCGTGTAGGCTCATATATATTGTATATTATACAATTATTGTCTTAGAGCATAGAACTATCTCTTATAAAGTATATTAACAACCGAGGATTCGACAAAAATCTGCTTACATAATTTAGTACTTATTCTGGTATTGTTGCTCCATGTTTAAAATCTATTGATGAAAGCTTTCCCTGGTTTTGCCAGTAGAGACTTTTCTGTGGCATGGCACTTCCAGATCTATTGTGGTCATTTCTGTAGCCCCATTCCTTTGATTAATCTGGCAGTGTCGAGAGAAGTTTTTCTACAGACAACTCCGTTTCAGTGTATTTTTCATCTATTTGTAGAAAACGGGTTCTTGTTGCGCTATATTGGAGTAGTACGTGGATCCCGGCTTTCTCTTATATCTGGTAGAATCTGCACATGCTTTCTGTCAATTATTAATGTATTTCCCGAGCTTATAATGCCCCGTTAATAGATACTTAATCTATCATACTAAGAGACTTTCTGTCCTTACTCAGGAAGTTCGTTGTTGCTTTTGTTAATAACACCCATTTTCTGGACAAAAATCAAAAGAGAGTCGAAAATGAGTACTTTAAGTTAATATGTTCCAATCAAACTTTCGCGTTTTCCAAAATTTCCCAATAAATTAATGAAAGCTTGTACTTTAGTCACGTTTGCAGTTAATCGGTTATCATTTTATTTCAGATTCTATAAAAGTAGCTTCTTTTTTTTACTGTTGACTTTCTGTAGGGCATTTGAAATTATCGCAATTGAAATGAAATAAATCCGATAAAGTACTTCGCTTGCCTTTACTGTTAATCTCATTTCAGATTCTGTATGACAATTAAGTATGTGTTGTACGTTATTCCACAGGGTATTCTTTTGGACACTTTTACATGAATCGTGTTCAAAATCAAAAAGGAAAATATTTTCCCGTATTCTTGGAATAACGTGAATTTATATTAGGCGAATTATTCAATTTGTTGCCAACCAATTTTTACAGTAACTATTATAAATAATTTCGTAGGCTGTCTATATTCCTAGGGCCATTTGTTCGTTTACATGTTGCTTGTGGTATATACAGTCTGTATAATAAAAAATTCAGGTTAATATCCTAACTGAGAGAGTAAGTAGAAATATTTTCCCTTTAATATGCCTCGTTGTTTTTGTTCAATTATCCGTTGTATGTAAAGCAGGTGACTGTTTTTGTCGAGCGCATCATATGCAAAAGGTTCTTAAGCAGTGTTTTTGTGTTAGTACTGTAAAGGTCCTTCAATGACAATTGCAGCGGATTTTGTCAGACGATAGGTGTAGACAATCTTCCAGGAAGCAAGGAATCTACACGACAACTACGCGACAAGATCAGGGCAATTATTAGTTTATTTATGGAAAAAACCACAATTAACACTTCGTCAAGCACAATACGAGGTAGCCAAGAAGAATATAAATATTAGTTTAATGACAAATATGTAGATGCAGGTTGCGTAGACACGATATAGCTTATTGAAATACAACTATAAAACTGTTGCTGTCCAATAAATGTCGCCAGGTGCGCGTGATCTGGGCATAAGAAAATTCTAGCTGAGATTGGCCAATGTTGTGTTTTCGGGTGAATCATTTTTTTGGGCTTTGTCACCTGGAAGGAAGGCACAGTCAACGGACAAGAAATGTATTACACAGTGCACTGTAAAACTTCTTGTGAAGGCTCACATTTGAAGGTGCTTTAATAGGCGGAGTTGCGAAACATTGGGTGTGTATACCGGCATTTTATATCTCATGAGTAATGTGGGTGATTTTATAGGGAAACTACTGGCGTACTTCAAGTTAATATATTGGTTTGGGTTTTAATGTTATTTGTAAGTGAATACAGCGCAACTTACAGTACTTACGTTTCGTAAAGTACATAATAATAATAATTATTAATATTTAATACCTCATCAGATAATTCATTGAAAACTTTCAGACCGCTATAGGTAGGAGAATTTCGTATAGTATTATATTATTACTATGAACTTATTTTGTTTTCTGGTGGGTATATTATGAATGTCTTTGGTTAGTTTAAATTAATATCCATTTTCTAATATATACAGTGAAATCTCATATATAAAAATGTCTACTAAGGTCTGTATATTAAATTGTTTAAAGAGATCTCGGCACGGGTGCCGCCTACCCTAGTATAACGCTTGCTATCTGTTTTTGAGCAATAAAATCTTTATTTAACGCACTTGAGATACCCCAAGGACATATGCTATATCTTAGCCGAGAGTTAATCAATGTATGTTAGCCTCATATTAACTGTTTTGTAGAAATTACTGGCTTTATATTTCTAAATAAATAATATAGTAACGTAGTCCTACAATGACTATTCCACTTTAGATGTTTATCTATTAATAGGCCTAGAAATTTGACTTTCTCAATGCTCACTATTGGTTGATTGTGCGTCATCAGATAACCCTCTCTTAGTGCAATGTTTTTGCTTAAGAACAGTAAAAGTGTAGTTTAAAGATAACAGTGGAGATGAGCTCCTACAAGAAAGCAGATTCGAGTGGAAGGCTGTAGATGATATTGCATCAATGGATTGGCCTTCGCAGTCCTCAGGTGTTATCCAACCTAGTTGAAAATGTTTCGGTTGTTATGAAATAGAAAAGAAGATATGGTGCTCGTTACCTATGAATTATGTGGTAAATTTGATCCCAAGTATGGGAAATCGCTGTGAGGTTAGTCTTAAAAATACAAAGGGTACTAGAAAAGTTTTGCAATGCAGCTTTGTTTATTTAATTTTTTCAAAGTAATTTCCTCTACACTCAATACACCTCTCCATCCTCCGAAACCAATTCTTAAACCAGTTCTGCCAAGTTTCACTAGGGAGTAAAGTACACTCGTTGTTCCAAACCCGCAGAAGGATCTCATCACTAGAAAACCGCCTCCCTTTTGGCTTCATTTTCACATGCGGGAACAGTGCAAAGTCGCAGGGAGCAAGATCTGGACTGTAGGGAGGGTACTCGAGAAGATTTAATCCTGTCGTGGTCAAATATTCGGTGCAGGCTTTGGCGCGGTGAGCTGGCGCATTATCGTGATGGAGAAACCAAGTGTCTATTCTTGACGTTGGCCGCAGGTTCTTCATAAATCCAATGACTTTAGGTAGCCACTATTCAGTATACTACTTAGCTGTGACTGTCTTCTATGTGTCCAAAACGACGCGTTCCACAATTCCACTCGATTTGAAAAATACAGCTATCATTTTCTTGTTTACAGATTGGGATTTTCTGACAACTACGGTTGTGTACGATGCCATCGCAAGCACTTTACACTCTCACTGCTAATGAATAACTGAGAAAATCGACATGGCGCGGCGGCTACTATGTACGTATGAACATGTCTCAACATGCAGCAACAAGCAGCTTCCTACGATTCATTGTTGCGTCATATTGCAAAACTTTCCTAGTATCCTTTGTAATGGAGACTGGACACCATATTATACATATATATATATATATATATATGGTATATATTACCATATCAGATGTATTTTGCAATAATACACCTATTTTTTCTATTAACCATTCTATTTTGGTAGAGATATTAGCGTGCGTTTCTAATTATAGAGGTTTTTTTGAACATAAAGACGAAAGAGAATTTAATTTTGTTTTGTCTTCTTAACCCTACCTGCAAATAAAATTACAGCAAATAGAATTAGTTCAAAATTGTTGTTTCGGTATATTTGTCGAGTTTTATTAACAAGAAAAAGCAAAAAAGAAAATAATCTCGTTCTTAGCTTTAGGACACGCACACACGATAATACTAAATAATCTAATTTACTTTAGATTAATTGAATTGATTAAAAATCGAATATCAATAAGTCACTACCGCAAAATGTCCAGTTAAATTTATCGTTCATTCCAAATCGATTTTTAAGTAACAATCAAGAACGTCGAAAATCGTTTTAAATGTTAATGTGCATGACCTCCAATGCACATTTGCTTTCATCTTCTTTTTATAACTATTTAAGTCAAAAGTCGAATATGCAACCGGAAATGTTATACAAACATGGGTTTTTTATTACGTTAACAATGGACAATGCAATTTAAAACAGTAGAAATAAAAATCAAATCTGATATGATTGTTAGAATTATATATTTTATACATGTTTTTATATATTTGTTGTTATCAAAGTATTAAAAATTTGATAAAAAGTTTGTTATTTAATACAAACTCTAAAAGAATGTAGTGATATTGTAGATGTAAAGATAATATAATTTTAAAATTTAAATATATATCTGCTGACGCAATACTAACCTTTATTCAAATGAGTTTTTTTTAATATTGTTTAGTTTGTTATTATGGTAGAGACTATCTTTTGCATATAAATGTCAATTTTTTTGATAAAGCTACGATATTGAATAAAATAATGCATATAAACGATGTCCTGTAATGCAAAAATCAGATTGTAAATAAGAAAAGCTATTTTACTGCTCTTAACACGCTTACTAGTTTATTTTGTTTACTTTTGTTTTTGTAAACGTAATTAAATTCTAAGCAATTGCTTGGTGAAGCTTTAACTTAATTTATTCACTGAATACATAAAAGTTTTAAAGTTTGAGTTTAGGGAATATGTGGAAGGTAATTGCAGTTAGATCTGGCGAAATTACACTTGATCTAATTGTTTGCTAAAAACTTGACTGCTGTGACAAGGGTTATTGCCATGATGGAAAAAGGTTATGGGCAAATCTAGGTTATTAGGGTGGCCTAATAGGAAGATATCAGATATGTTAACAGTTTGTCTCCTTCAAGACATGTATGAGAATAATTCTTTTTGAATCAAAAAAATCGTAGTTATCTCATTACTCCGATGAAAATATCTTGGCATTTTGCAGGCGGACTACCATGATGTGTAACAATTGAGTTTGACATTTATATTCAAGAATACAGTGTTGAAGTCAGGCTTTATCAATTGTAAGAAAATAATCGTTTTCGCGTTTGCAATCCATCGCGTCAACAATCTAAAACTGGCGGCACCCACACTGCTAACTGCTTGGACACGTCCAATTCTACGTGTAAAATGTGATGTGTGCGTTCAGTCGATATGTTCATGATGTTAGCTGTCTCTATGACGGTTAACTCTTCGGTCATTCAAAATAATATCGTTAATTTTATTGATTACATCGTCATCGATACATGTCAATCACGTTCGAATTGCGCAACTCACAACAAATTGTGGTTTCAAAGGATTGTTATCATAAGTTTGTTGTATGTTAGCCAACAATTAATGGGATTTCACCTGTCACAAAAAAGTATAGTTCAATTTTTTAGAAAAATTATCCGATCAGTGTAAACGCTGATGGAATAAAGTTAATATTACATAGAGAGTAAAAGTCATAAGCAAGATTAACTTCAATAAGAATACAGAAAGAAGCGAAGAGACTTCAGAAAGATGTGAGGACCAGAATAGGAAGGTCACAGTGGAATAGGCTTTATGGTTACTGTCTATCTCTCTAATCCAGATAACAGAGATCTATAACAAATATATAGATGAACACTTTCAATTTGTTCAACTTAATATTTGGAAATTATAAACAAATATATCAGTTCTAGAAAAAAAAACACTAACTATAATAGCTAGTTTTGATTTTCTAAATTTAATTTTTAATTACGATTCACATTCACTTCTTATTTGACAATGAATTATTACTCTTAAACTCTTAAAAACATTAATGACTTTCCACATTCATTTTCGTATTCTGTATACGTATTTCGACAACTAAGTTGTCATCATCAGCAGATAATTGAACAGTGTCGCACCTAGAAAACTACGGCAAACATCCGCACGAAAAGAAATCGTGTAAAATATAATTTTTGCGACTAATTTTTTAATGATATAGTTATGCTTTGAAGATTCTTTTAATTGCAGTATGTTTTTAATATTTCTTATTTCTAGAGTATCTTCTGCACTGCCACGGATCAATTTCTAATCGATTTAAGAAAAACTTCACTTCGCTTTTTTGATTCTTTTAATAATGAAGATAATGGTACTGACCAGATACTTTTAACCACAATGGGTCAGCTTCAGAGAGTTTTTGTAGACTGAAGAATATATCAAAATCCAGTATTATACTATATTAAAGCCATTTTTGAATGAATGTTCACTTAATCATCACTTATGCCCCTTACATTTTTTTTTGTTTATTTAAAATATTTTAATTAATATAAGTTGTATGAAATGTTAGTTTTAGCTATTCAACATATTCTAATAAAAGTCTCGCTGAAAAAAGTATACATACATATTAATCTGGAACGTAGACTTCTCCGCGGTCGTTGTCCATACTATCTACTCCTGGGGTCCAGGCTGGAACCGCTTTACTGGTATAACTGCCGTCGTTTCATACCCACTCATATGGGACAGTAGTAGTTGAGCCCTGAAGATGTCCCATTTGGGTGGGTACGAAACGTCGGCAGTTATACCAGTGACGCGGTTCCAGCCCGGAAACCCAGAAGCATATACATACATATATAAAGATTGCTGCATGGGTGCTTTGCCCTCTAACGTTTCATTACCGACATTCATTTACAGTCTAAAAACAGTATGTAGAATGGATTGTCGAAAGTAGAACTATACCATGAAAACAGAAGAGTTGTACTAAATACTATATACGTATCATGTAAAAAATGGCTATTTTGGATTTGATTTTTTTTTATCAATCAATAAATATTTCTTTAGATATTACAAGAAAGAATTGGATCATCTTGATATTCTATTGGTGATTTTAAATGAATAATTCTTTGTTCTACTTTTCTTAAAATTATAATGACTAGTAGCACTTTCCATGTCCTAATTTGTGTAGGTAATTTACTTTTTAAAAGCACCACAAATAAGTACCATATTTTTAAATATTCGTTATAGTTCAGTGTGACTTAGAAATATCACTATTGTTTGTTTTATTATTTATGCAAACTTAATGTTTGTCACGAATTTGGAACTTTGATATGATCTATAACATAGTTTAGCTTTAATTGTTTTGCCATCACGATTACTGATATTTGATGACTTCATTATTTATGGGAATAAATAAGTATCATATTGTTTTATTATTGTATTTCCATATTTAGTAGTATTGTATTTGAATATTAAGTAGTAGGTGAAAGTAAAATATTTCATAATAATTGTAAAGAATGACAACTATATATTATATTATCTGACGGAATTGTCTGTGTTCTTTGGTTAGACCTTCTGTCTATTCTTAGCTACTAACTAACTAACTCCCTCTTGTCTAAATTATTAATAAGTGTTAATTAAATGTTCAAAAAACTTCAATTTATTAATGTTCAATCGTTAACAAAAGCAGAGTTCAAGGAACAGTAAACATTTTCAACGTCAAATATTGATGTAAAGACAAAATGCAATTCACGGCCTCCCGTTTTCTAAGCGGCTTAAATGTATTGTATAATATCATTCAAAATTGATAAGATTTGCTTTGGAAAAGTATATTTAATATCGTAACATGTATTTATGTCTATAAATATAAGAAATAAGAAAACATTTTGTAATAATATTAAATATTATTGCTTGCTCAATTTTTTCACGTCAAAATATCTATCCTTGGCATTAAGAACAGCTTGGACTAGACGGGTCATTCTAATTACAAGTGTTTCTAGGACTGCGTTCGGAATGTTGTTGAAAATACTTTCGTCTGTCCAGTCCATTTTATGTTACGTGCTCGTAATCTTTACTAAAAAATTTACGTCCGTACTGCATGTGCAAAGATTAATTCCATATTTGCATTACCTTTCGCACATTTTTTCTGTACGCCGAATCGTTGGAAAAAGATCTCAACCCAGACGGGACTCACTTACAGACCTGCATTGAGAATAGGTGCAATTTGGAATTATTCAATAATTAGAGGCCTTCTCTTTTGGTAGTAATAGTAATTAGTCCTCTTCTAATTTAGAGAATAAAATTGACTTTTCCTGACAAGGAATGCAATTTCCTTACTCTTTTGGAGAAACTGAACTTTGCATAATAATTTTTATTCTTCGACGAGTATTATATTTCCGTTGGAAAAGAATGAAGTGAGACAACTATCGCGAGGTAAATTTTTTTTCTCTTATTTGCTTTTATCTAACATTAATTTTCGGTGTGTATCTTTTTCTGAATATTGAGGTGTTTTTTCTTGAGGCTTATATCACGTACGTTAAGGATTATTTTCATAGCCGGGAAAAGGAGCGAAAGCTGTCGCCCATCCGTAACAACCGCCCCTATTTGTATTGTAATAAGGTCGGATCGCTACGTTATAAGATTATACAGGATGACCGCGGGATGTATTTACATGTACTCGGCCTCGGCAAATCATGGGGGGAGGGGCGGGCGGTCATTCGCCTCCCAAGCAGTGGCCATTTAGGTATTCCAGTCGCAATGGAGCCGTGGACAGTTCAACATCGCGTGTTTACGTACGATTCTTATGTAAGAAACAATGATTCAGTGGTAGCGGCTCAGCGTGATTTTCGCATTCATTTTAACGTTGGACGGCATGGAGCCGTACCTACCCGACCAACGATTATGAAATGGGTTACAAGTTTTCGGTCCACAGGCAACATTATGGGGAAGAAACCACCAGGCGCTACACGAACAGTGAGGACTCCGGAGAACATTGACAGAGTGAGAACAGCAATAATTTGGAGTCCTGGTCGTTCAGCTCGACGGCACGCATCTTCATTACACATGGAACGTGAGTCGGTCCGAAAAATTTTGAAACGGGATCTCAAGTTTCATCCTTACAAGATTGTGTGTGTACAGGAGTTAAAAGAAACTGACTACCCCCAACGGTTGGATTTCGCTACTCAAATGCAAGTTCTCCTTCACGATGAGCCTGACGTTCTGATTTTCATGAACGATGAAGCTCACTTTTACCGAAATGGGACAGTGAACCAACAGAACTGCAGATACTGGGCAGAGGAAAACCCAAGACAGCTTCATGCGAAACCTCTCCATTCGCCTCGTGTGACTGTATGGTGTGCGGTGTCGAGACAACATGCTATTGCCCCCTTCTTTTTTGAAGAGGATGGAGTTGCGGTGACAGTGAACGCGAATCGGTACGTGCGTATGATCAACGATTTTTTTTTTCTTAATGCTCAACTTAATGCTCAGGACATATAGTTTCAGCAAGATGGAGCTACTGCACACACAGCAAGAGTTTCGATGACGTTGCTGCGAAACTTGTTCCCAGGTCATGTCATTTCAAGATTTGGAGATGTGCCCTGGCCTCCTCGTTCTAACGACCTCAACATCTGCGATTTTTTTTTGTGGGGACATTTGAAGGAGAAAGTTTTTCAACGCAAACATCGTAATTTGGAAGATTTGATAGAGGCAATTCGTGAAGAGGTGGCAATAATCACCGAGGAGACACTACAGCTAGTATGGCAGAGCTTCTTCAACAGAATTGAAAACTGCATCAGAGAAGACGGCCGTCACCTTCCTGACCTTATTTTTGCAAGTTAAATTAAATGGCATATCCTAACAAACATGTCAGAAAAGTAAATATATTTTTTGTTTAAAAAATTAACACCGTTTTGCTGTTTTCAAAATGTTAATACTTCCCGTGGTCACCCTGTACGTACATTCTTCTCCTACGTGTCAAGAGCGCTAAGATTAATTAATTCTAGTAGTCCATTATATCAACTAATTCAGTAAATTAGCTTTTTGAGATCAACCTAGTCAATATGAGTCGTTCCTTAACTAATTTAGTCTAAGTAAGTAATTAAGTTCTGAGATCAATCTCGTTAATTCAAGTTATTAATTATTTCAAATTAGTAAAGTAGTTTTTTATCACTCCAGTAATTTCAATCCTTAACTCTGTATTTCAATTTTATAGTTAAATTATGCCTTATTGATCTGTTTTATTATTCGACATGTGTCATTATACGTGGTTTTTTGTACAGCCATCTGGCTTAAGTAAGTTATTTGCCATCATTCGAATAACGTAAAAATATTGTAACTTTTATTCTGCCGTTCAACATCTGTGCGTTGGATATTTTTCTCGTCCAACTATTTTTGACATTAATAATTTATTAAACGTTCTCAGTCAATCGACAATAATTAAACCATATTAATGGATAAATATTATCTTGACCTGTTTCAAGTATTTACTAGCGCATTAGTATTACTCTATATTAGTTTGTCTCTCTGTTATCACATCGTATCTCTACTTACGCAATTATACAATTTTGCCTATGAATCTTTTTTCTCTTTTCTTTTGTTTGTATTGCTATTTATGCCTGTACCCTCCTTTGCGACCTGCAAATTGGGTTATTGCAGTATCAGATGGTGGGATTCTGTAATATTATGGCGTCTCTATAACATATTTAATAATTAATTAATGGCGACATGTAGGTTCGGGAGAGGTAGCAATCCTTTCTGGATCATATAAACGCTATTCTTTTTTGTCTTGGATCACGTCGCACAAAACTCGATGGGATTGAGATTTGGACTCAATGTTGGTCAAATAATTTGAAAGTTAAGTAGTTAAACAGTCGGTAATTATAACATTTTATTAGAAAGGTTTGGTAAAAAAAAGCTCAAATTAAGAAATCTACGATAAGTGACGGAGAGTAACGGAATGTAACATTGAACTTGTGTATGAATTTATCAGAAATGAGCCGAAATTCTCATTGCGATACGTGGGAATAGAAATTAAATATTTACAAAGATTCAATTCATGGCATTTTGACGCAGCATTTGGGGCTGACAATGATTTGTACAAGGTTTGAACCACACGAGCTAACTGAATTCAACATTGTACACTTGATTAAAGACTCAAAAAAGGGCAAAAACTTCAGATATGTATTGTAACTGGGGATGAGACGTGGTATTTTCAATATGATCCATTTATCAAGCGCCAAAGCTCTGAATTGAAGCATCCAAGCGAAGAAAGACCGAAAAAACGCCATTTGGAGAAGTCAAAAGTGAAAACAATGTTGATTTGTTTTTGTGATTGGAAAGGCATAGTGTACAAAAAGTTTGTATCAACCAGTCAAACAGTCAATACTGTATATTATCTTGGCGACATGAAGCGTCTTTTGGCGCGTATTTGTCGTGTGCCCCCTCAATATCGTGAAAATGGTAGCTGGCTTTTGTTACATGATAATGCACCATCTCATCGCCCGACGCTTATCACTGATTTTTAACTACAAATGGCATTTTAACCATCAACCATTTACCCTATTCACCGGACTTAACCACTGTGATTTCTATCTGTTCTCCAAACTACATTTGCCGATGAAAGGACAGCGGTACGCCGGCGTCAAAGCCATTAAAAAGGCGTCGACAGCGATCTTGAAGGACATCTCTAAAAATTGATTTCATTCGACATGTTAATTGATCGTGCAAAATGTTGTATTCAAGCCGAAGGCGACTACTTTGAATAAAATAAATGAATTTTACCAAAATAGTAAGCTTTTGTTTTTATTTTAAAAAAGTTCGGTTTTCCGCGCGATAGACTGTATATACACGTTGTGATATTAAATATACTTTTGCAAAGTAATTCTTTGCGTTTTTTTAATGCTTTTGAACGTTTAAGTCAACGTTCGAATTTCTTTAAGCGGTAGTGTATGTAACTAGTAATTAACGTTGTATCAGCAATGACGTGATTACGGATAATAAAACATGATACAGCGCCAAAGATCATTGCAACTTTAAGTTTTACATTTTCTAATATACCCAACAGTTAAGACCAGCTTTTTATGAACCATTTTTTGTCAAATATATTTTATTAAATTTAAAATATAACAAATAAAATGCTTATATAATACTGTGTTGTGGGCAATTAACAGGTAAAAAAATTTCTTAACTTAATTATATTAATTAAAACGTTATTTAAAAGGTACAACCTGATTAAACTCTGCAGTAATCTCAACATGTGTCATGTCCTAAGTCAATCAAATAAATGTTTCGTTAAGATTCTTATCAAATATAATTAAAAATATTTACGCATTAAGAATAAAAAGGTTTTTCTCACACACCGTACATGTTATATGATAAAACTGTGATAACGTTGCATTATAAAAAAGCACAAGATAAGCTGAAGCAGAAACAATTAAATGAGAAACACCGAAATGTTAGAAATAAAACAGCAAAAATCATAACTGTAAAATTATTTTCTATTATTCGATAAAGTTGCGAATTATTATTACTTAAAGAAGATGCATTAATAATAAAATGTTTTGAAATAGTTATTTTATTTATCAAATAATTTAATGCAAATCTAAAAACAAATATTAATTTAGAAGAATTACACCTGATTCTACAAAAGCTGATTAAATATAACTGCCTTACTGCAATGTAGCTTATAAATTTGAATACATTTTCGATAACTAAGTTGTGTTCATCAGAAGGAAAAGAAATAATAACATTTAGAGCACGAGCACACACTTTATGCGAGTAAAATACATCAAATATTAATTAATTAATTAATTAAAGAACCCGTTTCAAAAATTTAGAAATGACTTTCATGTCGCTGATGGCAATGGTTTCCTTTCATCGCCAATTACAGCTTAGGCAATAAAAAAAATAATCGCTGATCGAGATGTAGAAGGAAAAAATTGGACAATTATCGAGCGTTGATGTCATCGTGTAATAATTGCCAGCTTTCAGTTCCTCGACATTCAGAGTGTACGCTTCATCAAATGCTTCAATACACCAAGAAGATACTGTTGTATCACCTGGTTCACAGTTTCTTTACAGATAGTCTCTTTGGATTCAGCATTCCTTTAATTTTCCACCTTGTCAAATGTGATTCTTTTGGATTTCTTTTATCAAGCGATTACCATTCAGTACTTTGGCGTTTCGGTTATAGATTGTACTAAAAACACTACATACAAGTTCTATTGTCATGAACCTCGTTGAAGATATTGTCGTAATATTCACGAAGTTAAGCCCTTTTTTGATATTTTTAATTGAGAGATCTCGACGTTTATCTCCTTCCGCACCTTATCCTTCTTTTCTGAATAATCGATATCACTTAAAGACTTGTGTTCAAGACAAACAATTACCTCCACAAGCATCTGCACCGTTTCCGTAACATTTTTATTGTTTTTAACACATAATATAATTTTAATTCTATTTTATTGTCTCATTTTTAGACAGAGGTAAACAAACTACTATTACTTTAGTGCGTGTATTTGCCTTCAGTTAATAAAACAATTTTTAGATTATTTGGAAAGGGTGATATCTCAAAAAAATCAGACGGTGCTACTAATATCATTAAAATAAAGACATTCCAGTTATTTGTGGACTAGAAGGCGCATAATACAACGAAGAAAATATGTAGAGCATGTGAACTTGAGAGTAATAAGGATTGACAGCTCTACCATTATTTGTAATTGTACAAAAATTAACATTGGGCGATTTTTTTGAGAACAAAAGGACGAAAATGTCTTGAGCAGATAAGAATCTTTCAATTTTAATTAATGTACTATTTTTAATTTTTACTAGAGAATGTGAAAAGAGTAATTAATAAGATACGACTCAATGTTTTACATTTGCTTCTAAGGTCCAAGGAGTTTGTGAAGAAGTAATTTATTCAATAGACCCTCATACAAGCTGTTGATATGAGAGGTCAAAGCAAGATAAAGAATTCGTAATATATATAGAAGTAAACATAAACGTTAATACAAGCAGCATTGCCGACAAAACTTGATAGAAAAGTCCAGTTTAATGACATTTAATCAGCGTCCAATTGAAATAAGGGTTGCTCACTGCAAGTGTGACCGTCCTCGTTACCATTAGCAAAACGTAAATGATAACGCATGGGGTAGACGCAGTAAAATATCAATACTGATTATACATTGCATTTAGTGCAAATTAGTGAGCATGTGGAATTGTTTTAGCATAGTACGGGTTTGGGTGGCTATACCTTTCACAATAAAAAGGTTTTTCATTTTCGATATGGATGATTGTGGTAAAATTCAAAAGCTTGGCTATTGCCAGAAGCGACTCTATATATCGGAATATAATTTGTATGACCTAAAAGGGGGGAAATAACATTGCCAAGATAAATTGGTCCTCTTAGTCATCAGATGTCAACTTACAGTTAGACGTAAACAATATAGACATTAGTGTTTAGCAATAATAAGCTAACCATAGTAAATTAAATGCATCAAGGAGGACTTTATATTGGCAATAAAGTACAAAAACTTCTGCATTATAAGTTTTGATAAAATAAAGTTTACGTTTCTGAAATATTGTCTGCATTTAATTTCTGTACAGACTGTATATTATTTATATAGATTGTCTCAGTCCCGTTTAGTAATGTAATCTTGAAAGTTTTATGAAACTCAACGATTAAGTACAAAAGTATTTCTAAAATTTCCATTACTGAAAATACATAATAAAATCGATTAATGAATTAAAAGAAAAATATCTTATCGACTGATAAAATAATATTAACAGTTACACCATTTGTAAAAGTAAAAACTACTTATTTGAATTTAATTTCTTGTTTTCTAAATTATGATGAGTAGGTCCATTTTAATTTTTCTTATACACAGAGTTGCTTATAGCAAAATATGTTTTAATTTTGATGTTGTTAATTGTTTAAATTGTTATTTTATATTTACATAGAGCTTACAAATTAGCAAACAATTATGAAATCTCACTTCTATTAAAAACATCATTACAAGTTTTTAGTGTATATAGAATTCATCATACAGGGGTGTACAAATACAAGCATGTGATTAGAGAATCTCTTAGCACTACCGATAAAAATTCTGTATGCAGTAGCTTTCATAGTTGCCCACTTGCAAGCGAATGCATTGCTAGAATAAAAATGATAGAAAACCAAAAGACAACTGAGTATAGAGAAGTAATTCAATTTCTAAACAAAGACACACACTTTCTTAAGTTACGTATTATGAAATGAGATTTTTGATGCTTACAATTATATATAAATACAGTGAATGTAAAAAGTATTCGTACACTGAGCTAAATGTAATAAAAAGCCATATAATTCGTGTAATTGTAATTGGAATTGTAAAACATATTAATAACAAGCAGTGTATTCCATTATTGAATAGCTGTACTTAAGAAGTTTGATAGAAATTTTAATTACACCTCAGAAACCTCTCTGTAAGCAATTTTACTTATATTTCTTGCGCACGATAAGTATTCGTACACGTACGATATTTGAGGAATTACCTACTACATTCGGGAAAGTACCGAACTACTGCACGTGAAGTTTGCGTACACATCGTCGGTAGTATATCAGTTATCATCTTGTGTAGATGCAGTACATGTTAACGGCAAAATGGGCCGTAAGAATAAGGAAACAACCCCTGAAGAGCGAAAGATTATAATTAGATTACATAATCAATGTAAATCATTGCGTACTATTTCAAAAATTGTTAACCGGGCTCACTCAACAATCCAGTCTATCATAGACAGATATTGTTATACCGGTAGATTGTATAATAAACCCAGAAAAGGACGTCCAACCAAGTTGAGTAGACGTGGTGTCAACGCTCTTCTAAAAAAAATAAAGGCCAACCCTAAACTTAGTGCACCAAAATTGAATGCAGAAATAAGAAAAAGTACAGATGTGAGTGTATGTGATAGTACAATCAGAAATATTTTGCGAAAGAACGGTTACCATGGCAGAACGGCACGGAGAAAATATTGGATAAATAAGGTAAACCAGATAAAACGCTTACAATTTGCTAAGACATACCAAAACGCGCCTCCAGAGTTTTGGAATAAAGTTATATTTACAGACGAGAGTAAATTTAACATATTCAAGTCTGATGGTAAGTGTCTAGTGTGGCGGAAAAAAAATAGTGAGCTCGATAGCAAAAATATCTGTGCAAGTGTTAAAGGAGGCGGCAGTTCAGTGCTTGTCTGGGGGTGCATGAGTGCTGTTGGTGTCGGTACATTGCATTTTATAGACGGTATAATGGATCATAGAATGTATATTGATATTTTAAAGACTAATTTACCGCTTAGTGTTGCGAAAATGGGATTAAATGGTGACTACATTTTTATGCAAGACAATGATCCCAAACATAAGGCGTGGAATACAAGGATGTGGCTGCTGTATAACACTCCAAAACAGCTTGAAACACCTCCCCAGAGTCCAGATATTAATCCCATTGAGCACATATGGGATTATCTGGACAAACAACTAAGAATACGTCATATTTCCAATAAGACGGAATTAAAATGCGCCCTTCAAAAAGATTGGAATAATATTCCTATAGATTTGACAACCAAATTAGTTAATTCTATGCAAAGACGTTTAAGCGCAATCATCGATGCCAAGGGTTTCCCTACTAAGTATTAACTTTTT
This sequence comes from Dermolepida albohirtum, assembly GCA_031893035.1. NCBI lineage: Eukaryota > Metazoa > Arthropoda > Insecta > Coleoptera > Scarabaeidae > Dermolepida > Dermolepida albohirtum. The sequence goes on along the minus strand of JAVIWB010003169.1, from coordinate 308,381 downwards.
TGTTTTGGTTTTTTTTGTTAAGCAAATTATCGTGTGTACGAATACTTATTGCTCACTAAAACATTCAATGTCTATGACTTCTTTTGTGTATCTACCAGAATTTTAACTTCTTTTGTATTTTGTATACCGATATATGTTTGCATAAGACCCAACTTTATATAGTATAAATTATTTGTTCTTTTTTGCCTTAAATTAGGACTGTAGTCTTGTCTTTTAATAAAATTACGTATGTGTACGAATACTTTTTACATTCACTGTATATAATCGCGCTTTCCGATGTGAAAGTAATCAAAATAAATATTTTCTGCTATTCCATCATATTAATTAGAAAAACTTGACTATGTGTTAAAATAATTAGATTTGCTCCATAATGTAATTTATAGCGTATTAGAAAACTCAAAGCCACACTGTTCGGTAATTCAATTGGTTAGAGCAGGTATGGGCAACCTTTGACATGTTGTGGGCCAAACCTTAATGCGCAAATACATTCGCGGGCCGCGTTTAAAAGCAGTGCATTTTAAAGTAGTGTTCATAATTTTTAGCGATAGATATCAGACATGAAATAATACGACAATGTTATTATTAGAGTCCGGATTAAAAAGCATTAAAAATATTGAAAAAAGCGCTTAAAAAGCCTATCGATTTTCGAAAAAAAAGCATTACCATATGCAAAAAAAGCACGTACATTATACAAAATTGCTGAATTAGTATTCAGTTTAACAACGTGTAAACACACTTATAGAATGTAATAGTTCATGAAATGTTTGTTTACAAATGCCAAAGACACCGGGGAATTCCAGGAACGGAGGTGTATCACGTGTTTGTGATGTGATATTTCTAGCGGCACTGTTTGCTGATGCGACGCGATCAACGGGGAACGGCGAAGTACCTACGTGTGTATGGAGATGCGGGGAAATAGTCGACATAATGCATATTTAGATTCTCATGTTTGATACGTTGTTATTTTTTAATTATTTTTATGTTTTCCATACATCTTTTTCTACACTAAGTATATTTCTGATTTGTTTATGTAAACTTATACGTAAAAATATTAAAAAAGAAAGCTGCAAATAAGCACAAAATATTAAATTAAGGACAAATATTACTAAAAAAGCAAAAAAAGCATCTGAACATTAGTGCCAAATGACTTATTTTTACATATTTCGTACACATTTTAATACTAAATGTATCTGCTTGTAATATTTATAATAAGCTTAATGCCTAGAAATCCGAACTCTAGTTATTATAATACAATTTATTAAAATAACAAAATGAAAGGAAAAAAATAAGTACAACATTATAATTAAATCGTTAAATTTGGAATTGTTACAAACTACGAAAGTTTAATAGCGACACCGAAATCAATGAGACACTTGAGCTTGAAATTGGGACACTAATCCATCGATGTTTGGATTAATTCCACTGATACAAAGACCTAAAGAATTTTCTAAATTATCGTGAGTCAGCCTTGTACGATATTTTGATTTATTAACTTTCATCATTGAAAAGAACTGTGCGCATTTATAAGTACTGCCAAACGCACAAATCAATTTTCTAAGCTGCGGAAAATTGTCTTCTTCGAGGTATTTTTTGTAGAAATCGCACAACTCCACGTCTTCAAATTTAGATTTTAGGAGTGAGTTTTCTTGAGTAAGCAGTGTAATATTTATTTAATTGGGTTTTTCAAAATATCTCGCGGGCCGGTGGTTGTCCGCATATGGGTTAGAGGAACCGTCTAGAAAACTGTAGATACAAGTACCCGTCTTGATCCGATGCGGTTAACTTTACATTAATAATCTGTAATTAGTATAATGATGGAATAGCAGAAAATGTTAATTTTCATTAATTTCACATTGTGAAGCGCTTGATTATATATTTACATATAATTGTTGGCATTAAAAACCTGACTGGGGTTTGAAATAATTATTAATATATTACAATAATAATTAGATATGTCCCATGATGTTATTTATGGCGTATTAAAAGGCTCCAAACTATACTGCTCGGTAGTTTAACTAGTTGAAGCAATCGTATAAAAAGCGATAGATACATATTCAAGTCCTAGTTTAATGTACAACATTTTTTATTATTTTTTTGTAATTTGTACAACGATGGAATAGCCAAAACAGTTGTAAGCATATATTGATTGGTGTATATGCATAGAATAGAGGATACAGCCATCGTCAATGTGGAGACTGGTCACAAATAGACCAATTAATCTCGTATGTCTTGTTATTCTTATAAGAATAAATTGGATATATAATATACATATGTATATCGAATTAAAAGTATATACTTCATTATGTATGTTCATACATTATAATTAGTATTATTATAAACAAAAATAAATAATTGTTATGTTACATAATTGACACAAAATTTAGCAATGCTAATGCTGCAATAAAGAATTTATTTTATTAAATATTATGAAGTAATGATATATCATATTAGATGATAAAAACCACTTAGATGTGTTAATATTAATTTTAACAAAATTAGAGAAATTTGACAAAAAAAATTTCTGTATGTATTTCTTCCATTACTTGAAAAGGTGTACTTTTAGAGGGTGCAGAAAATTATTTTAAACTTTTTAAATCTACTGCAACAAAGAAGAATTATATAAACTTTAGTCAAATTATTTTTAGACGGGTTATTCCATAGATAATATGGTCTTCTTATAAAAATGAAAATGCAAGATTCACGATCATAATTTTTTACTGTCATTATCCTATCCTGCAATACTTTAATGAAGGCGAAGAAATTTAATTCTTTAATATGTTATACTTATTAATAAATAACTGTCAATTATTCTAGTAACTATTCACTTACCTAAAACGATTCTTTGATTAGCTTCTAATTTACCTAGTTCAGATAAATTATGAAATTCTCGAATTGGATCTTCAAGTTGTTTTTTAATGAAGGATTCAAAGGCCTCCACGGATCTTTGACCCCTGTATTCTTTTTTTGCAGGTTGTCCATTTCGAATCATTTTTAGGGTGGGGTATTTGGTTATGTGAAATCTGGTAGCAACTGAACTTTCTTTATCACAGTCGACTTTTGCCATCACGACTTTTCCCACTTCAGGAAATGATTGTGATACTTTTTCAGATGCCTCATCGAAAATGGGCATTAATAAATTACTAAACCTACACCAGTCCGCGTAAAAATTAATGAATACTAATTCATTTGACGCTGAAACGTGCTAAAATCAATTAGTGTGTTTTTAAATATTGATATTAATGAAATAAATACCTAGGGTCGTATCTAAATCTTGTTGTGTTAATTGTACTGCTCCACTATTTGTTGGATTATAGAATAAATGTGCTACCTAAAATTTATTTTATTATTGTTATTTTAATTAACAATAAAGTCTATTAAAAAAATGAATGGTTAATGGAGCGTAACCGTATATTAATGTCTTTTTAAATAAAGTAAGGTTATGATTCAAAATTTTGAAAAATAAATACATGAATCATAATAACAGTAAAATTATAAGTAAATATATCTAAATTGAACGTGTAGGTATATAAGGACGTGTACTAGAAACGTATTCTTCGCTTTTAGAGTCGTGGCAAATGTATATATTTAGCGGTAAAGTATACTCACAAAGATAAACATTAAAAAATTCAGTTTTAAACTGAAAATAATTCCTATATAATCCACCATTATTAACAGCCACTAAAAATACTGAGAACACAACAATTTTTCTTTCTAATTAAGTGTTTCACTAAAATAGGGAAATTCGTATGTGTCAAGAATGCACGGAAATTGTCATTTGGATTATTGAAAATCGAAACATTTATTTGTGTTGCCATCTATAATTTATTACAGAATTCTGCAAATTATGAACCAATTTGCGATATAGATATCGTTTTATTATTCTTACCATTAAGTAATTATGACAGAAATAGATGTCACCACCAAACAAAGATGTTTTAAATGTGTATAAATTCTATTATTTATTTTATAATTGTTTACGTAAGCAAAAGTTTTAGATAGATTTATTTTTGTCTAAGATAGAAAATAATGATGAAGTAATAAATTTTTATAATTCTTTTCATTACTGTTTGGTGGGAAACATCTTTTTGCGTCTTGCATATACATTTCTCAACTGACGTCAAGTGTTTTGCTTATCTCTGAATTAAATTTCGATAAATTTTTAATTGTCAAACAAAAGTAATATACTAAAATATATTTAAAACATAGCACAACATTTATTTTAATATCGTACGTGATTGTTACTTGAACAAAATTAGATATAAACAATTAAATCCAGGTATTTCCATGAAAAATAAAATAATTTGACTTTTATGAAATGTAATTATAAATTTATTATTTTTAAGTATTTATTATCACGTAATACCTTTTATCACTAAGGTATTACATATTATATATATATATATATATATATATATATATATATATATATATATATCATATATTTCATATAATAATCCCAAAAGCTTAAAATTTTCGAAGTGGTCCTCATTTAATGGGCATCTGTAATTGTTTTATTTGTATCTTTTCAAATGTATTTGACAATCAGACACGTCAACATAAAATTGCAACATCGTTGCAAGTTTAAGAAAAAAAACTTCAGTCACTTATAATCTCCCAGTACTTTGAAATGAAACGAAAGACAATAAAAGAACTATTTTATATTTTTAAATAAACAAACAACAAAATTACACATATATATTCATCACTTATATATATATAAATATATATATTTTACGAATTTGATCACGATATTAATCTTACTTGCAAAAATGGAATGTTTTATACCGCTTAAGTAGTTAACATGGTCTCCTCCTTTCTTATGTTCTTTTGTATTAATTATTATTTCATTTTTAATGAAAGAGAGGAGACACAGAGACATATAGAGATAGAGAGAAAGAGGCAATATTTACGATTATTTTGTTTAAAATTTTTTTCTCACTTCTTTCTATCTATGCAAAAATTATTTTTGGTGACAATTGTTTCTTTTTAAATACACAGTTTGATTGCATTGAGATATAGAGCGAATAAGTGTAAATCTACTAGTATTTATGTATATGTACACATTATGTAAGATAGAGAATCACAATTTAGGCACTACTCTTATAAAGATCACAATGATATGTTGGTTGCGTCGCAGCGCGTTCGAAAATTAATTTGAAAAACTTTTGGAACACAAAAATTAAATATAATAACTAATGAATAGAGACGGTTTAAGATTTTGAAAGATTAATTAAAGAAATTAAAAGATGTAATTTACCACGTCCACTCAACCTAGCAGTACAAACAATAAAAGAAGATAAAATTCATCGTTTCTGCCTTGGTCAGTTTAATACTATAAGTTATCATTCATGGCACTATGAAGAATCATTTTCATTTAACCAAAAAGGCTTTCTTATAATAAATCTTTGATGTAAGTAATAATCGTGGACACATTATGTATAAACTGTTTCAAATTCAATTCATAACAGGTGGCGCAAAAGTAATGTTATAATTTGTATTGGCTGCCATTTTTGCAGATGGCGCCAAATGTCACTGTGCTTTGACATTTATGATGTAGATGTACAGAGAATTAGTTGTCAACAAGCCATGGGGCGATACACACCTCAAGAACGTGAAATATTGTTACCGCTAATTTGATAAATTTTCAGTCTGTTATTTTAGCGTAGCATGAATTTCGTTGTCGTTTTCCTCGTCCTCGTGTTCCATGTACTCGAACAATTAAGCGTTTCGCTGTGCACCTCGTGCAAACTGGGTCCACTACAGATGTCAGAAGAAGTGGCCGGACTCGTATTGCTCGTTCGACCGAGAACATCGCTGCTGTTGCCGACGACGTCGGAGAGAATTCACAAACATCAACAAGACGACGATGCACACAATTAGGCATCAGCAGACGTTCGTTGCAACGAATTTTGGTGAAAGATTTGAAAATGTTCCCCTACAAAGTGCAAGCTGTTCCTGAATTGCTGCTTGCTGACCGTTGGACAAGGTTAACTTACTGCCATACTTTGGTTAAACTTGGTGCAAGAACAGGATGATTTCGTATCAAAAATCATAATGAGCGACGAAGCCTATTTCCACTTAAGTGGTTATGTTAACAAACAAAATATGCATTTGAGGGGCACAGAGAATCCACATGAAATGTATAAAGAGCCATTATATCCCCTCAAAGTGACTGTTTGGTGCGGCATTTGCCGCGAAAAAGTGATTGGCCCATATTTTCTTAAAAACGCCGATGGTACCGCCGTAACCGTAAATGGTGAGCGTTTCGGGCAGATGCTAAACGCTAATCATCAATTTCCAGGTCGAGTGATCTCCCGTTTTGGAGATTTGAATTGACCGTCCAGATCGCCAGATCTAACAGCACCAGACTTCTTCTTTTGGGACTTCTTAAAATCTCGTGTTTACCACAACAAAGCACGAAGTCTTGAAAGCTAAAATTGAAGAAGAAATCGCCAATTTGGAGCAAAATGTTTTGCGAGCAACAATTGAAAATCCCGTAAAACGAGCGCAATCATGCATCAACTCGGGAGGTGGCCATTTGAGCGATATAATTCTTTTCCAATTAATGTCATCAATTTTACACTTTCGAATAAATTTTTTATGAAAGCAGAGCTCTTTTTTTCGTTTATAAAAAAATGGCAGCAAGTTATGACATTACTTTCGCGCCACCCTCTACATTTATGTAGAGGGTGGCTTTAGATTCCTTTAATACATACTGTCAACATGATAATACGGCGTTCATAATAACGTGTCTATCAAAATCGAATCCGAAATAAATGGAACTTCATACGATGCGTCATTTTGAAGACATTGTAGTAATTTTTCATGTAATAAATACTTATTTTTGTCGAATTTGATTTAATTACGTATACGTATATTACCGATGTCGTTATTATTAATACACACCTAAATAGTAAAAGTGGAAATTGTAAAATTGTGAATACAACTGCTATAACTGTCCCAACTACAATAAAGAAATTGGTTAACATAGTTGGAAGCATTAATTTCTTTTTATTCAGGAAATATGACTTCGAATATCGGTTTTGAGAATACCGATTAACTGACGGAGTTGATGGTAAAACGTTTCTGGTTAGTACGAAAGATCATTTTTACTTCAATCCTACATTTGTCTAATGTCAACATATTAAATGTCGTATTGCAAAATTAGAATTGGTATTTCCAACTTCGGATAGTTGTCCTAGAACACTTAGTAGATCATGGTTATGATTTGCTTCCTAAGCATTAGTTGAGCTCATAGAAAATGTAGTAGTATATATTGCTGGATATATTCTTCAGATGTTAATAAGATGGTTTACCAATTTTGACTGCGCCTCATTTGTTAAATTGTTCTGTTACTTCAAAATATGTTATTTTTGTAATTTATGATGTAGTTATATATTTTAAATGATTTATATATAATTCAGTGAATCGAATTGTTTTGATTTAACAAATCGATCGAAGACTTAGGTTTTTCTGACAGACGTCTTAGCTTTTTACAATCACTTTCACTTCATATGCAAGATTCGCGTGCTCTTAGTTTTGTCGCCTGTTCTTACAGACGTTTCTAGAATTCTTATATTTTAAGCCTGTTGTCTTAACCTTCATGTGTTCTAAAGTAGAATACTCTGCCACTATTCGATATACTCATTGCATGTATTTGCATTTAGAACTTTACACAGTGCAGAGGACATTTTTGAAATATTTTAAGTGTAAAGTCAAAGTCTTCTCCTCGTTGTACAGGTCAGCGTTTTTCCATATTTTTAACACCGACCCAATAAATTTGTTTCTACTAATATCGCGAGCCAAATATATAGTGAATACTTTAAATGTTTCAGACAAGTATTTAGTTAAATTCGAGTCGAAGTAATGACACTTTTCGGCTAACGTTTTACTTGAGAATCCATTTCAACAGTATTGGTGACCGTAGACATATGCTCAAGTTTGGAATTCATTACATAATGTGAACGCTAAATTATTTAAGTTTAGTAGCATTTAATTTTATCAATATACATTAAATATAGATCATCTAGGCATGAGATCGTCTAGAGTTCCGCACGGTTCTAATTTAGATCGACATCTTTTCTATTTGTTTATAATCGGTTGGAACTTTTAATCTTAGATATAAGGAACTTGCTGATGTAGGTGGACTTAAAATCTGTAACTCTACTAATAACGATTCGAATCAGTTGGAGAGATACAACAAAATTTGAAGCGCACTTTGAAGATTATATCGCAAATCGATTTTTATATTGTGAAAAAGCCGCTGGAATACCATAAGTGTATTGTTTCGAAAAGGAACCACTGTGAAGATTATGAAATACATTTTTGACAGAATAAATACTAAACAGTTTCGATGCTGTAGTAGCAAGACATTCTAAATTATGGAAAGGTAACTCGCGGTTTTTAGATCTTGGTAATGCTCCACATCATGCTTCATCGCTCGGTCGAAAATATTTGGCCAATCTTTCAACTCATATTAATTCACAGTCATCGTATTCGTCCACCGTGCGACTTTCTTTTTATTTCTACGGGTGAAAAGATCGCTCCATGAACAGTTATGGATTGATTGAAGAGAGAGAAAACAAAGTTAAAAGCTCTCTCTGAAGGCTGTACCGAAAATCGACTTTCAGATCTGGACTGAAGATTGGAAAAAATGGTGGAATAAGTGCATTGTTTCCAAAAGAAACCAATTTGAAAGTGGCGAAATATATTTATGGAAAAATTAATACTTTATAGATTCGATATTGTAGTATTATAAATTAGAAATTTTTACGATCTTTCCTTGCTAAATATTAAAGATTACTATATGACTGCATATGACTCAATTGATTCATAGAGAGCAGTTATCTTCTAGATAAATCTCGTGATGTCGCAAACTGTTTTTATTAACTTTCACTTTTCACTTAACTTCTACATACACATCTGCCTTACAGATTTGTAAACGTTATGCTTATATTTGTAATTATCGGGCTTTGCAAGTGTTATGTACAAATACATCTATTTGAGATAAATAATTAGTTGAATTAACGGTTAATTATGCAAACATAGTTTAATTTTAAGAAGTTTCTGCAAGACAGTTAATGACATCATAAACACAAGCTAATTTCTATAAAATTGATTGCAAAACAATAAATTAATTGTACTATTTCAAGTCATAAAACATTTGGAATAAAATCTTTCGAGTATGTTGCTTGTTATTGTTTTAATTTCGCAAATAGTTATATACATTATGATATAAATATTTTGTTTTTATAAACGTTAATAAAAATTTCATTGTTCTGTGGTAAATAAATGGCAAGTCATTTAAGCGACTTAGAGTTTTTGTCGATAGCCTAATAGCTATTCTAAGAAGCATTAAAGATTGTTTTTATTTAAATGATAAAAATCTTAAACCAACTCTATTAGACAACATTGACATCACTTTATTTATTTTAATACTAGTTAAATTGCCTTCCATCGTTTTTTAGTTCTTTTTGTTATGTATGTAATTTTCCTTCGTACACGAAAGCTTTTCATCTAGAACTACGTTTATTGGAAAATTGTGAATGAGAGGGAATCACACACAAATTTAACATGGCGTTACCAGTAGTGTCGAAGAGTGTTTTGAATTAGTTTGATTATCTTTACATCTGAGAGTTCTAGACGATCTGTATTGATTAGAAATAAGTAAGAAGTTCTGCTACCCATAGCAATATTTATGGATGTTTTACATAATATTTTTCCTTCTTTTAGAATAATTTTTCCTTCAAAATTTATTTACGTTTATATTCATTATTATACGATAACTTCAAATTAGTTCTTTTCCCAAGTTATTTACATTTAATTACATATCATTTTAGGTCAATAAAATTTGTCTTATCAAAAATAAAGGAACTTGAGGCCGAATGGTAGATAAATTATGATGAAAAGAGGTTGTAAAAAGAATTATACCACCTAACAAAGGATGTTTGCAAAGAAAAGATACGAACGAAGCAATAGTTTGTCCAATATAATAATAATGCTTCGTGCCTATACATCACTTATCGTTTAATGCAACTTACAAAGAGCATCGATAGGACATGAGTCATTACTATGCCCGCGCTTACAGACCAATTTAAAGTTTTTGGTTATCAACAGTCATCTTAAATGGGAAGGAAATCGTGGACGTCCGAACAACGGCCTCGGATTCGAGATATCTACCAGCAAATATAAGAAAGAAGAGAATTACTGAGGAATAGCTTTCTTAAATGTCGTATGCACGATTTTAATCATCTATATCAAAAATTAAATAATCCTATAAAATGCGAAAAAATTATGGGAACGCTAAGCAGGTTTTTAGAAAGGAAAGATCGATAGCGGACTTATCCACCACAAAATAGTGCAGATTTATTGACATAAAAGAAGAGTATAATAATGTGAGCTGAGTATAGATTTTGGGAGTAATGGGTGAAAAGGCTTCAAAATGTAACGTGAAATATTTAACATAGTATTGATAAAAAAGAGGAGGCACAGATGAAAAATACAAAAGATTTTAACGGCTATATACATATATATGCATGTACACAGTAAAAAAAATTCTATGTTATCCTTCAAGTAGGTGCAAGAAAATATATATAATTTCACCCAAAAACATGTTAGTATTAGCAAATTTACCTCCAAAGACAAGTATCATGCATCCAATGTGAATTAGTGCAGAATTAACTTGTTCGTTAATTTTAATTTTTTCATGCAATGGTAATGCTTCTCGTGAATAAATATCATAACTATTAGTACTAATAATGAACGCATAGTCGTCAGGGAACACCAAAAAAGAATTATAAAAGTGTTAGAATTACCTTTTTTATATCCAGCTATTAATGTTTGGCTTATGCAGATGATTTAGTATGAATGACAAGGAAGGATTAAGAAAACAACAGAAAGAGCCATTCTAGGGACTGATAAAGAAAATGAAACTAAAATAAAATATGCCACAAGTAGAATCTCAAAAGTAAAGCAAATGTTTCGAATGTATAGAACAAAAATAACAATGGTAACTAAGCAATTAGGAGTCAACGCAAAACAGGATTAAGAATTACCAGTATAATGGTAATCTGTAAGATCTTATTAAGGGTGACAAAATTGTGTGTGTACAAAATTTTAGGACCAATATAATATAGTCTAGTTTCTTGTTAGTTTTAGGACTGGAACTGCGTCTTTGACAGTGCTTCACTTACTGACGATAGCAAATATTTGAAGCAAGATATACATCGTACCATAAGCAAACATTTTAATCCTTGACCATCCAGTTTTGCTTTAAAACACATTTTTATTTTAGATGCCCGTTTACTTTACATGCCAAGTATCACTATACCAGCAGAGTCCTTTCAAAACACAACATCCAAAACTACTCCACAATGTGCTAGTGAGCCGGAACAACTATAAAAATAGCAGCCGTGAGGATGTTCATTCCAGGAGCGACTGAAATGTTAGGAAGTGATGCAGCGGTGTCAGATATACGGTTTCAGTCGGGAAACCAAGAAGAAGCTACAGATAACGACAACGAATATCTACAAGCCAGAGTAAAATAGTCTAGTTGAAGTAAGAATATTTAGCACTGAGTGAAGATTTTCAAAAAGGAGAAAAGATGACAAAGGAAACTAATCCAGTGGAGATTATCAGGACGTAGGCAGTAAGATGAAATTAAAAAGAATGAAGAAAGGATACCAGAAAAACATGGAAAACAAAGCTGGGAGAAGGAGGAAGAAAGGAAATACCGAAAGTGCAATGGCAAAAGACATTCCGAGGGATCTGAGCAATCTAGGGATACGTATGAGAATATGAGGGAATAGTTACAGACCAGAAAAACTGGACTATAATTTTACAGCAAAATTTTTGATGAGGCGTAATTATGCAAATCTAATTTGTAGCTTTTAACCAACTAACTTTTTTATCATAGGTGAATTTGAAAATAGACTTACGTTAGTAAAAGAGGAATAAAGTATTTGTGTGTAATAAGTTGTAACGCAATATTTCTTCTTTAATAGTAATAATATTATATACTACTGCTGGACAAGCTGGAAAATATGATAAAACTGATTGATAGGGAAGTGAACACGTCTATTAGCTTTTAAACACTCTTGCATATACGTTCAGATTTTTCCGCAGTTTTTAAATGAACGTAGTTCTAGATGATGCAAGTTTTCAGAATAAGAAAATAATAACATCTTTCTGAACTCCGATGCACAGCATAAGAAGTAATGGATTTGTACCAATACAAAACACACTTCATCGATAATCGTTTTTTTTCTTGTAAAGGCATCTTTTAACATGTTAAACCAACGATTACTTATTGATTACGATACATATCCTATTCGAGTACACTTTATTTGAAAGTAGTTCGTAGTTATTTTGTAAGAGTTGTTAGAACGCGTCTTGCTTGGTTCATCCTTCATGTATAACCTATGAAGTATATACATTATCTTAAGTATATGATTTTTTTGTGTCGCATACATAAGAATTGTTGCAAAAAGGCAAGAAATTTTTGACTTTTTCACAATTTATAATAACGTATTACCAAGGGCAATCTAACGTCGATAGCTATACCTATTTTTATCGTGTTGGCACAAATCCTGTAAGAAGGTAATAGTAATTGAATGCTTAATTGTTTTCGCGTAGTTATAGATTATATTTAATACATTTTAAATTTTAAATTCAATTATAAAAGATTCACTTCGTAATATACGTTACATCGAGGTGTGTTTGTTTTGAAACAATATACACGTGTATATTATACTCCCTCTTTTTAGGTTAATTAATTACCTATACTGAGAAAGAAATGGAGTAGACAATTGGCGATATGCAAATTTTGCTTTCTACTTATTTCATTTACTTAAATGTTAAAGTATATAGATTATAGGATATTGTAATTACTTAAAAACATTACAAGCTACTTTTTGTAATTATTAAAATTACGGGAAAATATTGAACAGGTTTATAAATTTAAAGAAATGCATATCCCAATTTAATATCCATCTCGGCCTTTCACAAGTTTCACAAATATGTATAGCTTTTACTCCAGTAGCACAATGAAATACATTAAAACTCTTCGGTACTCGGTTACCATACAGTATTACAAATTGAATATACAAACGCCAGATTAAAATGTATTTAGTTATTAGTCAGGCCTTTATTTATATTCATTAAATTATATTTTTTTCGTTTGTCCTTTATTCTAAATAATGTGAATATAATATGTCCAGCCATGCATAAACTGAATGTTTTTTTAATCAGTAACATAGTAAATGTATAGAGACATTAACGCAAACAAACTAATATATAAGAAACACTGCAGATTTACAAACAAAAAATTAAAAAAAGAAGGGAATTATAAGAAGGAGGTAGAGCATGAATGCAATATAAAAGAAGAAAAAGGAGTGCATTATAAAACGGAAAAATAATGAACTTTACTAAGAAAATTTATCTACAACAATATACAAAGAAATAAGGAAAGCAGATTCGGAATCGCGAAATTAGAGCCGAAGCAAGAAGAATAAATAGAATATAAAATTAATAATTTGCTAGCCATAAACGATTTGAAAGTTATGAATTGTTTAATGGATCATGAAAATCTGAGATGCAGTGAAGATAAACGAAAGATACTGTAGCATGAAACGAAATGTTTAGTTGAAAAATATGTGCGTAGAATCACTGAACCTGATATTAAAGACCAAAATAATTTAAAAAAAATTAGAAACTTGACTTTAGAGGATGCAATTAAGAGATAAAAATAATATGGAAAAAGGAAGAAGAAAAACAGATCAACGAGAAGCAGAATCGTATATACGAATATTAAATGAAGTAAGTAGTAAAGTGCTGGTAAAAAAGAAGGCGAAGCATTTAAATATTGCGATAAAAAATAGAAGAAAAAATAAAAGAATATAAAAAGGTCAAGATAATGTACTTGAAAGGAAAAGACAGAGTTGCCTACTTATTTGATTCTAAAGCTGAGCAAAAGCTACTCAGAGATGTTTAAACCAAGTTTCCATTGAACGATTTGTTTGCTAGTTATACATATATACATTTACATTACATTCAATTCCAATTATAAATCGTATTGATTTTTTTATTATAAAAGTTGTTTGGGAATTTATTTAGGCCGTGCCGCTTATTAAATTGACCAAAAAAATCTGTTTTATTATTTTTTCTTATATTCTGAATTTGTTGAATAATTTTTAATAAAATCTTCTATATTTTTACTACATTCTTACTGTCGAAAATTAACAAAAGTATTTTATAAGCACTACTTTCATTATTACCGAGGACGTTAACATTCTTAGTAAAATGTGCTCATCTAGTACATTTATTGTGAGGTAATTAAGTACCAAAACATTTCAGTGCGTTTTATAGTGCTACTCTGGATTGCTTCTTTAACACTTTAAAATTTGCATTACAAAAGATAATTTGCAACTTTCGAAGTGTCTAAACGTTACGTAGCCGTTTCACTTTTCCCCTCTTAATTATACTAATAATCAAAAAAAATTTCTAATTATTATATCTTTCCGTATTCGATGATGGTATTGATCCGAAAAATTGTTTAACGTTCCTATGAAACATAGACTCTTCATCTTGAAACATGACCCTATTTACAGGTCGCGTCTCATTCGCGACGATTTCTTCATTGCAAACAACCGCAATCTCTTCCGACTCCATTTTGTTTGCGCATAAATTATCGACATGTATAGGCGTACTTCGGCTCTTCATCAGTTTCTGACGGTATTTGGTCAGAGTTAAAATTTCCGGATTTATTCCCAATATCTCCAGGACCAAACAGGGATTGAGCAAGACGTACTGTCGAAATAGATCGCTGAAATCAGTTTGTGTGGAGTTATCCGTGAATTGAGGCAAAATTATCAGGGGTGGGGATAAGGGCTCGTCCCAGTAGAACATTTCTGGTGGGTGCGAGGAACTTCTTGCTAAAATGGGATTATTACTTGGATTGTTATGAAGGCGGGTGATATTTGGATTCGAATGCGCCGATATCTGTACCACGCTGGCCGATGTTGGTGGCGCCGTCATTTCTTGTAAAGCTTGAATTGCGTTTCTAACCTAAAATTTAAAGAAATTATGCTTTAAAACTATGCTGTTCTATTCATATTAAAAAAAAAATAAAATAATGATAGGGAAATAGTTCTTGATGAAGTTTAGAATTTTATTATCAGTTTAACTGCTTTATGTGTTGAATTACTTACATGTAATTTACTATTGATTCTATTTTTGTTTTATTTTAATCGTCTATTGAATAAATTTGTAATATTAATACAATGTTATACCACATATGTTAGAATGTGTTATTGGCGACAATAAAATCGAATGTAGAAATAATAGAAACAACCTTCTCAACGAGCTGCGATCCACCAGGATCCAGAATATTCCCGGACTACTGCCATAAAAATTCAAAACTTAACTTTCGTTTCTGGCAGTTGCTGTCACCTTAGAATTGGTCGCCTTGCGCAGCTATGCATTGGCTCCAGCGGTTTTTTCAGTTCTGGAAGATATTGAGGAAGTCATTTTCTATGAACGAGTTGAATATTACTTGTGATTCCTCTTGAATTTATCCAATGCTATCAAGACCTCGGCGCTATAAGTGCAATTTCATTTTCGGAAGGAGAACAAAGTCGCAAGGAGCCAGATCTGGCGAATAGGGAAGCGTGGAGACTGGTAGTCGTTGATGTTATTGTCAAGAAGGCTTATGTGAATGATGAGACGGTGCATTGTCGTGATGCAGTGACCAATTACCTGCTTGTCCAAATTCGGGCCGCTTGCCTCTAATATTCTTACGGAGCTACCTCAATACATTGCAATAGAACTCGGGATTGACTATCAGACCAGCTGGAACGAATTTTCTGTGCACTCTGCCTTTTATGTCAAAAAAAAGCAATGACTATGCTCTTCACATTGCTTTTCAGTTGTCGGCATTTCTTGGGTCTTGGCGAGTTCGGACTCTTCCACAGATTTGATTGTTGTTTAGGTCCTGGATCATAACCACAAATCCAACTCTCAAAAGTTTTCATCGTACACAGCAAGTTGTTTAAGCAGGGACGGATTTCTATTTGCACTGAAATGGAAATCCGTCCCTGCTTTTGATCGTAAGTCAGAAGTTTCTGAACAAATATTCACGGCACTGCTGTGAATGCCCAATTCTTTATAATTCACAGACATGTACCGTATTTAATTCCAATTTTATCACAGATGTTAAGAATAGTCCGATCAACGTCTTCATAAATGAGGCGATGAACTGTTGCTATGCTTTCGAGGGTGGTAGGGTGGTAGAAGTCGAAGATCCGCATGTTTGTTTAAGTTTTGCCGATGTTAAAATGGACAAACTACTCAACCACTGTTTGGCTCATTGATTATTCACCGAATGTTTGCTGAATCATTCCATATGTTTCAGTAGTCGTTTTTCCGAGCTTAAAACAAAATTTAGTTCATGCGCGACAGGACACAATTATTACTTTGCGCAATCACACGAAGCCTAGTAAGAACTGTGCCGATCACGTTGAAGCTTGTAACACATACTCTGTAGATATGTACCTCCTAGCATTTATCGATGCGCGCTGGGAATATTTTGGCTTCTCGTGCTACAGCGTCAGTCCAAGAATATTTGGATTACATCTTGTGCAATTAAATAACTGGCAATAAATAATCTTAAAACACTAGTAACAAATATCTCTTTATTAACATTTCCTTCACGTATAAATCACTAATAGTAACTATGCACGATGCCGGCTGCTTATATGAGGCGCAGTTTGAAATTAAGTGCTGATCATTAATAAAATGAAAACAATTGAAAAAAGACAAATTTATTTAAAAAAATTATATATTCACTTGGTTTTTCTGCATAATCACAATGCCGTTCCAAACACGTTTCATATCGTGAAACAAACTTCTTTTTTAAACTTTCTGCATAAAATTTAACCCTCTGAGATTTTAGCCAATTTTGAGATTTTAAGTTCCTCATATTCCTCAAAAAGGTGTAAATACAAACTAGCTTTGAATTGCCGGAAGAGATGGTAGTAACCGGGCGCCAAATAGAACTATAAGAGTGAAGATCCTTCAACCGAATTTTTTAATTGTTTCTGTAGTGCGTGCGGCCGTGTGCGGACGTGTATTATCGTATGGTTGCTATAATTTCCCTTCGAAGCTGGACTTGTTTGATTTTTTTTCTGGTTTAGGTGAACCAGAATGCTGCTACTGCGTAGACTGTTGTTTCGTCTATGCATTGACGTGCGAAATACAGGCCTCTTTACCAGTGACGATATGAGAGAGAAATTCGTTTCCTTCACGGATAAAGCGGTTGAGAAAATCACGTGCAGATGCCATTCTGTAATCTTTGTTAGCATTTGTTAGTATTTTCGATTCACATCATGCATACAGTTTCTGATAGCTTACGATTTCAGTAACGATTTTCTACAACGCTGTCCTATAAATTTATGGAAATTAATGAAAAAAATTGCCTATCGTAAGAAAAGCGGCAAGTTTTTAAACTTTTGCATCAGCTCAAAGAGATCGTCAACTCCTCTGCTCATCGGGAACAGTAAAACGGCATTCGTTAAACTTGTGACACGATATCCTCACTTTATCTTCACTCATTGCTGTAAGCTCATGTTTCACACAATTAACAGTGAATTTTAGCAGTATGTCCTTTTGCGTTTAAAAGTCACTGACTGAATTTCACAATTGTTGGGACTTACTCATTTTAACACAAGGTAGTGTGGTAGGACTTTAATTTTGTTCCTACCTTCGTATATACGCCTGACCAGTTATAATAATTTTCTGTTTTGTTCCAATTTAAATTTTTTAATTTTTCTTTTGCGACTCTATTTTAACAATGACGAAAATTATACATAATTGTTTAAAGTTACGTTATGTTGAAAAATTAACTACAGTGCAACTGCTTTCGTGTTTCAAGTGACATTATCAAGTACTCTCGTGTATTATTACTTTTTATTTCAACTCGTTATTGTTTTAAATTGCTTAACTCTAGATAGTTTTAGTTTTGTATTATGATTCTATTACGATTATTTATATTGACTAGTAAATATTTATTAATAACTAATTAAAAAATATCCGCCGTTATCGTCCGGTTCAAGAAGGGTTCGATTTGGTTCCGTGCAAGCAGATATGTGCATATGACGACTCGATCATTCAAATTCTCCTCACTTAACTTACGTGACAACCATCTCAAATATTTCCACACCAATCCTAGTTTCCGAATATGGTTCAAAATGATTTGTTCAGCTGAATCTAGCCTTTCCGCAATCTCCGATGTTGTAAAAAAAAATTTGCACTAACATGATCTTGACAGTATCGTCGTCGATCGAAGATCAAAGATCACCTAGAGGGTGGCTTATCAGAAAGGTCTAAAATCACCTATTTGAAATTTTTCGAACCACCTTCTGCATGTTCTATCAGAAACTATACCTTCACCAAATACATTCAATAAATTTCTACACTCTTCTGTAGCATTTCTTCCTTGTTGGAATTCGTACAAAACACAGTGGCGTAAATGAACTTTATTAGTAGTGATAAAAAGAGAGAGTTAAATATGTTTCAAATGAATATGCGCATACTTGTTGAAACTTGTTGTAACCGGAACGGACGAAACTTTCCGGTACGCCTAATATATAAAAATTGAAACCACCTTGAAGAACTAATGATGTTTAACACATTTTCGTCTATTATTATTTAGTGTTTTGGTTGTATTCATTGCAATGCATTTAAGATAACACATGACAAGGAAGAGTCTTTTTAGGTAAGGATTGTTAGCATAAATATGTCATTCTTATTTGCCTATTATTTAAATATTTCATATATGTAGTTTTTTTGGGAAAAGTCGTTGAGATCTCATGAAGGTGGAATATAACATTTACGAAATATATTTTTCACACACGCGTATTAATGTAAAACAATTATTTTAATATCAAAGTTAAAAACAATTACCTCTAAACTTAATGTAGCTACATCTTGGTGCAATGTTGATATTTGATTGTCTAACCGTTCAACGCTGTTCCTGGTATTCTCAACATCGTTTCTGAGTTCGGTGTTGACCTCCTCCAGAGATTCAGATCTATTCGTTATAGCTGGTACGACTACGCTTCTCTGTCGTTCAACACGCTGTCTTAAGAAGGCCAAATTAGTTGTCGCCACTCCACCCAATCTTGGTCGGTTTCTTACGGGCTCATGACCTTCCTGTAATCTACTGAAATAAGCAGAAATATTGATGGACAATTTTTCTTTTCGAACTATTTAAAAATGTTAGAGCTACTAATAAATGCTTGTTTAATGTACTATTTAATACTACAAATATCTAAAAGTGACATTAAAATTGTTTTATTGGAGAGGGAAGTAATACAGAAAAGAAGGTAAATTGCGATATTAACTTTTAGGGTTTATATTATTTCCGTTATCTATAGTCGAGAGGAAAGTAGTCGTCTATGGCGGTAATAATGATGTAATAACCCTCTCGAATATATAACAATACCGTAATATAAGTTTACCGTTTTTAATAAAAGTCTGTAAGAGGAATTTTACATTTGGAAAGAAAAGAAGGAAACGAGAGTTCATATATTTTTCTATTTTCGGAAAAACAGTATATAAGTTCTTGTTGGGATTATTTTATTGCTTAATATGGTTTTGCTTCAAATATATAGACATAAGTGTAAGTGATTCAATGTTGATGTTAAATATACAGCGTTCTTTTTTTTATATTTTTGACCACACCCCTATATTCAATTAAAAAATTAACATGTCTATACATTGCAGATTATGCAACTAAACTTACTATACTATAGATTTGTATTAGCTTACACTAGCCCAGTTTTAGGTTAGATTTCATATGGTAATAGTAAAATGATATACGAATGAGCAGCCAAAAATAACCGAAATGGCAGCGCCGTAGGTGAGGTTTGCCTAGCACGCATTTCTGCCGTTAGGTGCGCCTGACGCAACTTATTCTGCGTTCGGTACAATCGGTTCTTTCGCCGAATAAGGTTGTGTCTTGTTACAGTGCATTTTTTTGTAAGAGCATATTCGTTTGCTCGTTGTTTTTTTATAATGTCGGAAGGAAGCACACGCGAACAACGTGTGCTTCCTTCTCGGAAAAAATGCTGCAGAAACAGTTTTAATGTTGTAAGCGCGACGGTACGGGAAGAACTTAAGTGTACGAATGGTTTCCTCATTTCGGAAAAGGTAAAATGTCAATTGATGATAAACTTCATTCTGAACGCCTATCAACTTCCAGACCAATGGAAATATTGAGAAAGTTCTGCGAAGACTGTGCAACACTGTGCGACCAAAAAGGCCCGATTTGTGGCAGATGGGGGAATGGTTTTTCTACCATGACAATGCACTTGCTCACACAATCTTATCAGTTCTTCAGTTCTTGGCTAAAAACAGCATGATTCTTTTGTCCCACACCCTCTGTTCACGTGATCTTACTCCGTGCGAAAGGACATCGTTTCAACGACGTGGAAGAGGTAAAAAAACGACACAGCAACTCGAGCTCGAACAATGTTTCCACAATGAAGTCATCGATTAGACAAGTGTATAAAGTTAAATAGAGAGTATATTGAAGGAGTTAAGGTTGTTTTGTAAAAACTAAAATAAATGTTTTTTAGAAAAATTCTGATTATTTTTGGGTACTCCCTCGTAAATGCGAAACCATTTATTTAGATAAAAATACAGCAACTGTTCAAAATTCTAAACAATACACTAAGCGACTGTAAAACGCTTGTACTCTATTTACTAAGATATATGAATTTAATTCATAATAGGTTGTAAGTATACATTTTCTTAACACTGCTGCATTTTAAATTATCAAATTTTAGACACTAGATGACAAAAAAAAAAAAAAGAAATCTTTAGGAGGTAAATCGGAAGAACGAAGTAGTCAAGTTATTAGGCAATTTATTACTATCCAACGATTTGGAAATAATTGGTTTAGAAAATGTAATATAGATCCTGCGGAATGAGGCGAAGCTTTGTCCATTCGTAACCGTATATTGCCAATATTAAAATTCCGTATTTGTAGTTCTATATGTACCCTGAAATGTTCTAGAAATTTTAATGGAATATTAGAAACAAACTGATAGTTGTGGGAGTTCTGGTCCATCTGTCAACATTATTTTTCTTAAAATATTTTTATTATTATTTAATAAATTAATTAAAGTTTCACAAAAATTTACTCATTTAATTTTGTCATCGTATCGTAGTATTTAAACTTCTTTAATATTTCAAATAGAGAAGCTTACAAAATTTTAAACTTTATTATTATTAAATATAAGGATGAAATGGGATTTTCTGCATAACACACAATACTATTATAATTTTGAATCAACTTCGGTATATATATATATATATATATATATATATATATAATAGTAGATTGCTGGTTTTGATTGGAACGCAGGGTAAGTAAAATGGGTATATATGTATATTAATTTCGAAAATTATTTTAATTTACAAATATAAGTACCTATTATAAAGAAACTCAAAATTCATGTAACCAAAATAAACAAAAACTGGGAAAAAGAGAATAAAAAAACTAAAAATATTAAGTGAACGAAGTATAATCATTACCACAAAAAGTTTTGCAATCTAAATTGCAATTGTTGCTTTATATTTTTAGGTCAAGCTATAGCGATATCGAGCTAGAAAGACAGCTCTTCAATGTTTTATTAAAAAGAAACGAACAATTGTGTCATAGTGTGCAATTCAAATAGCACATGAGTTTGTTTATATTTTCGACCTAATAACAAAAACTTCAAATAACTGCATTCTCTCTCTCGTCGTTTGGGCAATATTAAAAATATGTATACTAGGTGTACCGAAAAGTCATTACCAGTTTTTCTAACAGATGTCGTTAGGCTAGAGTATGCAATGTTGTGATTTGACACATATGTTATTTTATTCTACTGACATCAAGCTTCAAAACCATACATGTTATATTTTGCGAAAGTAACACTGTCATAGATTTATACCTCTTTGAAGATGTAAAGCTTCCTGTTTGAAAAAGTGCATTTGCGGCACGCATTACTTTTCCTATTTAGTCAAAAGAAAAAGCCGCTGGAAGTCATCGTTTGCTGGTAGAAACTTACGGTGAGCATGCTCCAACCATAAATACATGTAAGTCGTGGTTTCGACAGTTCAAAAGTGGTGATTTCAATGTGCAAGTCAAAGAACGTTCTAGTAGACCGAAAAAGTTTGAAGATGCGAAACTGCAGGAGTTATTAGATGAAGAGCCAACCCAAACTCAAAAACAATTGACAGAAACTTTAAATGTGGCCAAGGAAATGATTAGCGACCGATTACGAGCAATGGAAAGAATTTAAAGGATGGGAAAATGGGTGACACATCAACTGAATGACAGGCAAATGGAAAATTGAAAAATTGTCTGTGAACTGCTGCTTCAAAGATATGATCGGACGTCATTTCTGTATTGAATAGTAACGGGTGACGAAAAATTGATTTATTTCGTAAACTCTAAACGCAAAAAAATCATAGCTATTACCTGGCGAAGCCGACTTATCGACTCCAAGGCCAAATCGTTTTGTTCGCAACACAATACTTTGTATTTGGTGGGATCAGAGCAGTATATCACGAACTGTTGAAACTTGGTGAAACAGTTAATACTGGTAGCTATCGACTACAAATTATCAATTTGAACCATGCATTGATAGAAAGACGTCCAGAACGGGACGGAAGATACGGTAAGTGATTTTATAGCACGATAACGCGCCATCTCATACAGCAAAACCTGTCAAGGAAGCGTTGAAAGCACTTGGATGGAATATAATACCTTTTCGCATCAATAGGACACGCGCTTGCGGAGCAGCACTTCGTCAATTTCTAACAAGTTAGAAAATGGCTCGATGAATGGTTTTGGGTTTTTTTTAGGATGGAATCCATAAATTGCCTGAAAGATGGGCAAGATTTGTAGAATCAAATGGCCAATACTTTAAATAAATAAAAATTTAATGGCTTTTCGGTACACCTGGTATATTAACTTCGCTCTGCAAAATAGCGAGGTATTGTGGAACGTGAGGAACGACCTTTCCCGCTGCATTTTGCGTACTGTTTTCTATAGAACATTTTATTTTATCTTAATTTCAATTCCGAGATTTAATATTTTAAGTAAAAGTTTCGGCGACATATATTTTGGGTTTTTAAGTTAATACCAGTTTAGAATGCTTGATAAAGATGGCGATGAACTTTTTAAATTTGTATTAGTTATAATAAAAAGTATTCTACCAATTTAAGACCATAAGGTAATGTGATGATCTGCTGCAAAACTTTTTATATCAATCATTATATCAATAGATCGAAGACAACATAAATATTATTATTCATATAAAATTTAGATCTAAACAATTAGATCATTACATTTACACAAAAACATATACGTTATTTATACATACATTATTGTACAATTCGTATTAACAGAGTAGTTATCTTATAAATTATTTCGAAACTCTATTTAATTATTGGGAATATCATTTTTATAGAATATTATATATATATATGGTATAAATAAAATCAAAAAAAGAATTATTTTTATTAACATATGTATACTATGCGCATTACTATATCTACAAGAATACAAATCTTCTACCTTCGGAAAATAATGTGTTTTTGTACTATGTTATGAATCAAATGTGCACCGAATTTCAAGGTTTTGCTTACATAACAAGTTATAAAGACCATCGTACATGAATTCAGCAGATATACATATTTTAGTGAACATCGTACATCTTTCTGTAGTACCTATTGTATTTACTAATGTATTGTACTGTACCTAACTAAAGTGTGTATTTAATAAATGAACTAAAAAGAATTTCTCTTTAAAATATGAAATACAAAAGATAAAGTAAGAATTCTGAAATTAGATTCAACAAGAAATGGTGAAATTAGGAAAAGTTAAAAATAAATATTTAAGAAAACAAAATAAATATCTATGTACGTATCTAACGTAATCGTTTTCTACAAACCGCATCCACTGATTAACTGAAATTTATACACCAAAAGTAAATATAGTTAATACGCGAAGCACGAATTTTTATCGCAAACATCGTGCGTGCGGCGCTGTACTATATGTTTTTAAACTGCGTCGCCTGAAAATGTCCTCAGTTTAGTTATTATGAAGAAAAAAGACAAATGAAACAGGGAATGAAAAATATCATCAGAAAAGATAGAATATATTGCCCTTAATTTGGTCCATAACTTGTGTGCCTCTTTATTAAAACGCTTAAGAGAAGTCATAAAAGCGCGAGGTGGGGTTACCAAATATTAAACAACAATGATTTGTAAATAGACTCCTAAATAAAATAGTTTGTATTCTTTCCTCTAATTATACTATACAGGACCATTTGTAGTTAATTTTGTAATTGAAATTATTCTTATAGATATTTACGTACCTAACTTGTTTAGGACTTACGGTGGTTATTTTCTCCCATGACAAAGTAATGCTAAAGGCATTTGATTTACTACTTTTAGTGCCTAGATCTAAAATTGTATGAATCGCGTGCTTGCCTTGAATGAGTTCAGTAGTCGCAAAAAGGTTTCAGTAGTCTTGATTGCAGGATATGAATGTTATAACGCCAATTAGAAAGCCAACGAACTAGCTTGAAAAGACTCGCGAATGGCTTTCATAGAATCAGAGCATTCACACAGTCTCATCAATGACTTTCGTGAGACCAGAGCATTCACACCGTTTTGCAAAAGGAAATATCAAAGCAATCATGAAAAATTGGGCAAAAACATATTTCGGGATAGGCGGAAGAGTTCTCCAAGTCAAAGACGGTCGACAGTTTCTTAGGAATGAGTTAATTACTAAGGTTGATATATAACCCCTTTCCACATTAACTTTCGTAATTCTGTATACGCATTTTGACAACCAAGTTGTCATCATCAGCAGATAATTGCAAAGTGTCGCACCTGGTAAACCACTGCGAAAAATACCCGTACGAAAACAAACTCCGCACGCGATCTGTACCGTTGATTTTGGTTCTCAACGAGAGACATGAAGACCATAGATCTGGAGAGGTTCCAGAGAAATAGGCAATATTATCATTATATATAATATAAGTTATTTCATAAAATCTAATCTACGACACAGCACACAAATATATATATATATACATATATTTTGCAAAACTAATCTATCAATTGGTATCTGCTTCTGGGCTTCCGGGCTGGAACCGTGTTTCTTGTATATCTGCCGATGTTTCGTACCTATTTGTATGGGACATCTTCAGTGCTGAACTACTACTACAGAAGCAGATAGCATGGACCACGACCGCGGAGGTCTACGTACCAGATTAGTCTATCAATTACATATTTCTAATCTGCTGCTATAAAAACATTATTAAAACATCGATAATTAAAACGTTTATAATTTATAGACGCACTATTTCAGTCTATTGCATTTTCATTTTTCAAGCGTGGTTATTTGAAATTTCATATTAAATTTAAACGTTTAAAAATTATCAAATAATTATATTGCTACAACATGAAATAAATTGTCCATGAAATGAATGGTTTATATTTACAATATTGCCATTGAAAATAAGTAGACAAACATTTTATGATACAACCTATTTATTTTCTTTGCATCATTCTTCAAATTTTATAAACTGTTTCTTAAAATTGCTTCCAGGTTTAATGGGAATTTACAGTGGTTTAAAAAGTTTCTTTATTTGGAATTCATTTTACATTAAATTTAATAAGTATTAATAAAAAAAATATTCAAACGAAAATTGACAAATTCCAATACTAAATTGACTGACAAATATCATCGGGTCTTGCCAACCACAACGAAAATTCAAATTTTTAATTTAGTATTATTCATATAAAAAGGCTATAAAACATGCAAAATAGATAACAACATAAAAAACTTATCGCTCTTGTTCTGTAGGACTCTTAGCTTCGCTCGTAGAGCTCTAAACTAGGCTCATGCGATAAGACCTTTTAACACTCCTTCTTTAACATATTATCAAATGCAATATTAGGAAATTTATTCATGTGCAGCTCTTGTGCTTGTTTTCCCGTATTAACGATGTTTTTACGGATGGAGGATTATCCGTGTTCGACATCCTATAATATGATAATAAATAAAAAAATGTGACACACTCGCACTCTATGTTTACTTTTGGTAAATTTAAAAACGTGACGCGAATACCGACAAAATTACTCACACACATTCAAATTTACCTTAAGTTTAATCTGGCATGCCTGGGACTGTTGGAGAGGGCAGCGTGAACCGGCGACTTATTCGGCGACAAGGGTGATGTTTCTCCGTCTTCTTGAGCGTTTTCGTCATCTTCGCTGATAGAGGGTAACGTCAGGGAGGGAACCCCATTCACGTCCGATTCTTGCTACAATACAACAAGAGCAAACAGGTAGAATAAATAAGCTTGTGCAGGGGGAATAACACAACACCTATCCACTGAGAGAACAAGCACAACGAAATCCCGTCTCGCATTTTATTTGTGTAATTTAATTTCTAATTTTATTACATACAGGACGACGATTGCGAAAACACGAAATGTGTTATTTACCTTGCGTTAATACAAACATGATTATTTTTATCTTTTGGCTGTTGAATTTATTAATTAAATATGAATATTACAAGCGCATTTGAGAAATATATATTTACTTTTACGACTAGTTAGGCCGAAAGAGAGACGAGACATAGTCCTGAATATTATTATTCAAAATTATGCTTTATATTGCACTATTACGTTACGTTAGGTGAATGAGGGAAATCTAGAGTAACTGTAGTTTTTAACTAAAATTCGGGATGTTCAAATATAATTATTTATATTTAATTATAATAATAATCATTTATAAATATACTAGTAAGAAAACACATAATGAATAATTACATATGTACGTATATGAATATATGAATTTATTTGGTAAGTATATCAAATGGTTGCATGCAGATATCAGATTAAAATATTCTTTGGACCTATTTTTACACACATCCAATTACTGAATTATAAATGGCCCATTAGAATCACATACAAACATACTGCAAGATATTTTCAATAAGCAAATGAACTCCTTCTATATTTACGAGTTGAACATTACCTTCAAACTGTTACTGAACGGTTTCAAAGGAAGCATCTTTAGATTTTCTGACAGGCTGTTGTAATTTTGCTAGACACGTGGGATGTCTTCTTAGTTTTGGATAGTGGGACATAGAGGGCGCCACTAATAAAATGTCAGTACTAAAAATTAACCTCCATCTTTAGTTAACCTAAATTCAAAGATTCTGTCCGATACGTTTAGTGTTGTAGCTACAACGAACTGTTAAATTTGTTAAGTTAGTTAAAAAATGGAATTGAAACGAGAACTATTTCGCGGAATAATTTTTTATAATTTTCGAAGACAATTATCTCAACAAGAATGCCTCGCCGAGTTGGTTTCTGTTTTTGGCAAAGAAGCACCACATCAGACAACAATTTCTTGTTAGCATGGAGAATCCAAATGTGGACGGATTAGTCTTAAGGATTATTCAAGAGCAGATTCACCAAAAGCGGCAGTCACTCATCAACGAAGATCGACACGTGACATATTGCTAGATTGAAGCATTATTGGGAATTTCGAAGACCCCAAATCAAAAAATTTTGCATAAAGAATTGTGTGTAAAAAATTAGTTTTCCATTGGATACCGCATCTATTGATTGAAAAATAGAAAGCAGCTAGGGCGAATTTGTGTCAAAAAACTCTAGATTGCTTTAACTCTGGAAACTCTAAAAATGTGTACAACACATTGTCAGTGGTGATGAATTTTGGATTTACTCAGAGCCACAAAATAAATGCTAGTTATATGTTTTGGTGTTCCAAGGTGAAGAAAAGCCGACATAAGTCATCCGTTTTCGAAGTGTCTCCAAAAAGATGATCGCGAGGTTTGTCTGGAATCCAGGTTATGCAGCAACAATTCCTCTATAAGATCAAACTCCTGAACGACGAATCATCCTTCATCAAGACAATGCAAGTTGGCACACAGCACGCAAGACAATTGAATTTTTTATATAACAAAACGTCGAATTATTGGACCATTCTCTGTACAGTCTGGACCTAAGTTTCAAAGATTTCTTTACCTTTCCGAAAATCAAGAACGGTCTGCATGGTCAAAGGTCCAGTCATCAGAAGGAGCAGTCAATGCCTTCAAAAACGCAATTTTAACTGTACCAACAGACGAGTGGAACATCTGCTTTCAGAGTTGGTTCGAGCGCATTCAATCTCTCCACTTCGTGGAGAATATTTCGAAAAACGATGAAGTCTTTAAAAGCTATCTACTGTTTTATCCAGTTTTATATTCAAAACTTAAAAGACAACCCATGCATTGTAAGAGAAAGAGAGCTCAAAAAATAGCGTGCGATGGAAAGATGTAATGTAATGAGAATGCTAAAAACTGGTATTACGTTACGTTCGCCCAAAATCTAATTTTTGCATACAGATATGACTATGTTTTAGAAACAATATTATTATGAAATAAAGTTGTCAGAGTGAAATTTTCTGCAATTGACCATGTTTAACGGCCCCAGTTGATAGACTTAATGAGATATACGTTGATGAGGCGAATACAAGCATTCTGCAACATTTGGATTCTGTTCGAGGTGATATTATCTAAACATAGACCATGTATGGAATTGTAATAAGTAAAGTGACTTAAGAAAAAAATCTCACAGTAGTTTCTCAGATGAAATATTTAGATAGTCTTAATAGGGAGTATAGAAGTTTTATTAGCTGTAGCCTTTTTGATACAATTTGTTTGTGATCTGTGAAAACAAAAACGCTCCGCACTTATGAATCAATCTGATATTTGAACTTTTATTTCTCTATGTATTAGTTAACGCCTCGGAATTTTAAATATGTAACTAAAAGAATATGAAAAATAAATTCATTCGATATTTTTTTGTATGAAAACTTGGCATATATTTTCAAAGAAAACTTTGAGAGCATGGTTTGAACTTTTATTAAAATACCACTTATTAAAAATTATTTCCAATTTGCAAGTTCCTGTTTGTTGAGTGGGTACTTGTAACAAATTAACTCGCGAACAAGAAAAACACCTGAATTTAATTACCTCCAACTTTATTTTTAATTCAATTAAACCAGAAAAACAAAAAGAAAACAGAAGAGGGAAAAAGCGTTATTTCAACATGTAATTTCCGAATCATAACTGTGTGTATCTAGAGAAATTTTAAAAGCTCTTATTTTATGGAACGTTACATGATTTACCGTATGCTGGGAGTTGAACCTTATTTTATTAGTTAATTTAAAATTTGCCGGAGTGTGCCCGGCGGCTCCAGTACCGGAATAACTCAATTTATTTTTGGATTGAGACAGTGGACTAGAGAGAAGTAGATAAAGATTGTGTCAACGGTAACGCGGTAGGTGGTGGGTAGAACTGAAGAAATACTGAGAGGGATTTTAACATTAAAACTTTATTTTTAATTTAATAATTCCAACGACCAGAACTACATTCTGTCATAGTTGTCAGATTCAAGATTAAACTAGATAAACAGTCATAATTCAATAATAAAATGATGTGGAAGTTGCGGAAAGTAGTTTTACGAGGGTAGCCGTTTATATTTCGGGAACTGGCAAAACTGTTAGTGTTACCACCGATCTGTTGATTGCATCGTGATGTTTATCATTTTTGACAATATATTTACCTTCACAATTTTATTATCCGGTCGCTATTTCTATTGTTGACAGTAACTTGAAGATTTTATGTCAGCGAAAAAATGGAATTAACTCGTGAACATTTTCGTGCAATTATTTTGTATAACTTTCGACGTGGATTATCTCAACAAGAATGCATCGACGAGTTGAATTTTTTATATAGTGATAAAGCACCATCGAAAACTACAGTACATCGTTGGCATAGTGAATTCAAACTTGGACGGCGTTCTTTGGATGATGAATTTCGTGAAGGTCGTTCCACAAATGTTGTTGTGTCGGAAAACATTAAGTTGCGTTGATAATGCAAGACCGTCATGTGACATACCGTGAGATTGAGGCATCTCTAGGTATTAGTAACACCAGCGTACATAAGATCTTGCATGAATATTTAGCCGTTAAGAAGCTATATTCATGTTGGATACCACATAATTTGACAACCGCTCAAAAAAGGATTTGCGTCGATTGGTGCCACGAAATGCAAAAACAATACAATGGCAGTGCTTCAAAGAACATTTATAAAGTCGTCACAGGTGATGAACCTTGGATCTATACGTATGAGCCCGATAGTAAACAGCAGTCGAATGTGTGGATATTTCAAGATGAGCCAAAACCAACCAAAGTTGTTCGCGCTCAAGGCACATCAAATGGTTGGCTGTTTTTTTCTGAAAAACCGGTCATGTTACAACTATACCTTTAGAGAGTTGTAGAACGGTCAATTCTGAATGGTACACAGCTATTTATTTGCCAAAACTTTTTGAAGAAATAAGGAAAAGAAATCTAAAACGACAGATCATTTTCCACCATTACAATGCGAGCTCTCACAGGTCGGTTTAAACAATTGAATATTTGACCGGGTAAAACATTGAATTGATGAGCCATCCGCCATATAGTCCTGAACTAGCACGCTGTGATTTCTTTTTGTTCCCACAAGTAATGAATAAACTTCGTGGTCAACGGTTTCCTACGCCGAAAGAGGCAGTTGGGGCATTCAAAACTCATATTTTGGAGATACCGCCTTCACAGTGGCAACAATGCTTTTCGGATTAGTTTAAACGAATGAAAATGTGCATTTACTTTCAAGGAGAATATTTCGAAAAGCAATAAAACTATTTTCAATAATAAAAAATGTTCGGAACCCTGAAGTTCACAAGATATAGTAAAGTAACTCGACGATTATTCATTATAAAAGACATAACTTAGTATATCGTTAAAATAAGAAGACATTAGCTTCAAACAGGTCTTTCGATCAATTAATAATTTTCTGATGCAAATATTGGTACATATATATATATTATTGATAATATTGGTATATCGTACTCAATATTATATATTGGATAGCACAAATACTAAGTTGTGAAATATTTTGGGAACAAGCATTGCATTTCTAAAGGAAGTTTCCAAATAAATCCTTAGGGGAATTACCAACACATCAATTTTACAAAACTATACAACTTAAATTAAGTAAATTTCATTATATGTAGAGATATTTGTGATAAACTGTTGAAGGGGATTTAAAAATAAACACTGCGTGTACCCAAAGTTTTTACTGTGCCAAAACTCTTCATGACATAGAATACAGAGCAGCTTACAATAATTGGTCCAATAATCATTTAAAAGGTAACGAAATTTTAAATTTAATCTACAGAAACAAGATCAGAGAAAAGTCTCATAAATTTATTGAAATTAAGTTGTATCCAGTTAAACTTGGTGTGTAGATGACAATAGCACAAAGGGCGATTATAAACCCTATATTTTTCTACGCGGCAATTTCTTCAGAAAGATATAGTTAGTTATTTTTTATGGATTCATTACATAATAGTATTATAAACCAAGGCTTGTGTTTTTCTGACCGCCAAGTTCAACACCTCCAGACTATCATTTGTGTGGTCGAGTGAAATTTATGCAAACCAAGTTCATATTCTTTCACAAGGCTTAACACCAACCTAAAGAAAAGAGTTTAATTGGAGTATACTGTTAGAGTCCGCTCCTTTCTTTTCAATAGTTAAAAACTGAGTTTCCATTTGAGCGTGGACGTGTAAGCACAAAGAGTGAATTCTGCAGTGGACGTTCAAAAACAGTTACTGCCCCCATATTGAAAAAGTCTATCGTATTGTATTGGATGACTATCGAGTAAAAGTGCGCATGATATCAGACAATGTGGGTATTTTTGCTGAAGAATTGGAAATGGTGCACTGGGTGTCACGATTGCTGACATCGGAGTAAAAATTGAACAGTTTCAATAGTTGTCGTAACATCTTGGCACGTTTTCGCCACTATTAGAAGGAGTTTGTGCGCTGTTTCATTATCGTATATGAAACTTGGATCTACCATTATACTCCTGAAACTGAAGAACAGTCAAACAATGCACCAATAAAGGTTTCCAGCTAACGAAGGAAGCAGAAGCAATTTTGCTAGCAGGAAGGATATGGTAAGTGTGTTCAGGAATTCTCATGGAATTGTCTTCATTAATTATTTAGAAATGGGGAAAGCAATAAATGGAGCGTATTGGGCGACAAAATTAAAGAAAACGACCTTATTTGGCAAAGAAGAAAGTGCTTTTCCACGCACCTGTCCATAAGTCTACTATCGTCATGGCTAATATTCATAAATTGGGTTTTGGAGTAATGCCTCTAGCTTCATTCTTCAGGTTTGGCCCCCAGTGATTATTATCTATTTTTAAAATTGAAAAAATCTTTAGCCTTTAGTCCAATTCCGAAGTAGTCGTTGTTGTAAATACCTATTTCGAAGGTTAGGATTTATCGACCTCCAATGAAAGCATATCTAATTGGAGTATTGTTAAAATAAGTGCCTTGAACGAACAGGTAACTATATTAAGAAATAAAATGTTTTATCGTTTTTTGTTTTTTTGTTGGGCCACGTATATTTTTCTTATATAAAATTCTCGGTAATTATAGCAAATACTTTAGTTTCTATGTAACTGCATTCCTTAATCTTTCAACTGAATACCTGAATACTTTGAATATCAACTTAATCTTTAAGTGAGCGTTTCTTTCGAAAATCATAATACTAGACAAATATCTTAAAAAGATATATTCCACGTTCATGTTGAAGCAAAGATATTTCATTAGTAGAATTGTTTGTTTGTTACGTTATACACGACTATATATACATATATCTATATACGTATATATATGTATATAACTCTGTTCCAGAACAAAATCGAAGAACTGTAGAAGATTACGTTTGTAGAGATTTCAGCTCATGAGATTCGGGTAGACATGAAAAAAAAACAATCTCGGAAACTTTCCGTAGATTATAAATGATGTTGACTAATCTTTATTTAGAAAATTTGTCCAGAAGACTTTAATTTAATAAACTTCTCCGAGAAACTGGGGAATCCTCATTAAGAGAATTCACCAAACTTTGTCTCGAACAATGTTTTCAGTGTTATTTGTTCCAAAGTAGTAATTTTAATTATTTTAACAATTAAAAATGTTTATGAGCATAATTGTATTCTAACTATGTTTGTTAATATTGCGAAATTTTGTGCCCAGGAAAGTACAGTTAGAATGTATGTACATATGTACATATGTATTTATATGAAATTCAGTTCTAACTACTAACTACTAACCTACGAAACGAAGTGAAAGGTAACGAAGAGTAAAACTCGTTTTATTACATTGTTTACGAACTTTAATAATAATTGTTTGAAAAATACATCTATTAATAATTTCATGAATGTTGTCTTTTAGCCCCCTAACGTTTGTGGTTTCTTTCTGTGTATACTTTCTAAAAAAAGTTCAAGTGCAGTGTAGCTGCAAGTTACATCTACTAAAACGCACTATAGCAATTCCTGTGGTAAAAAACTTGTGTATAAATTATAATTAGTTTATTCATTCTACATATGTACTCTATACCCACATGTACTATTCTCATTTATTTTTTTATTAACATTACTATTATTGTGCAAATTAGTAATATTATTATCTTTATGAGACATTTATATAGATTTAATATTATACGTTTTCAACTAAATAGTTCGCAAAATCTGAGAAATGCGATAATTTGCATCGATTTATAAATATTTGCGTTAGTCATATATATATATATATATATATATATATATATATATATATATATATTGACGCAAAGATGCTACATTCAATCAAAAGTGCGAGCGTTAAACGTCCTCAGAAGAACAGTTGCACATATATAAGGGTTCTGCAACGTGGAGCGATGGACAAAGCATTTGTAGAATGATCAACTTTATTCGAGCTCCCTAAACTTGACGTTTATGATCCAGTACTATTTGCCTTGAAATACTTGTAAGAAGATACAAATAATTTTCGAATATGCAGAAAAAATAAACTCACAAGGTCTTCTTTTACTGTGGTTGTGTATTAAACAAAGTGGTCCGTCAATAAAATTCTTGTAAAATATTTAATACATTTATTAAAATAAATGTATTAACTGCTTTACAATAATTTTTTTTAGAAATTCAAGCTTCTCTTTACAAGACAAAATAGCTAGTATTTCTTTTGCAAATGAAGAATTGTTACGAAATTAAACTTCTGATCCTATCAGCACACAATTTATTCAAATCAGAAAAGCGCAACAAATATACTTCTGTTATAGGTACCATTTAAAGCAGCAACTTTTATTAGGCGTGTTAGAGTTTCATAAATTAACGATTTTTAGTGATCCAATATCGGCTGTTTTGTATATTTGCATGTCTAGAAAGTTTAATATGTGATTCATCGTTCATGATTGTTCTATTAAAGAAATTATGAATTCTGTTATTAAGTTTAGCACCATATTACTCCATGTTAAACGTTTCTCATAGTGAATTACGGGTAAGTGGAGAGATAATTTAAATCTTGTAGTGATGTATGTAGGTGTAATTCTGCTGCTAATTGCTAAGCGCAATGCTTTTTGTGATCTTTCGCAATTTTAATAATAATAATGCATGCCTTCACATCACAGCTTAATAACAATTACAAGTGACTTTGGTGGGTACTGAGTTTCTATTATCCTTTGCTTATTGTGCAATTTAAGATTTTTGACTGTCATTGACTTATATAACGAAAAATTATGTCTACTACATCTATTGTATTTTATTTTAAATGCTTTTATACTAATGTATATTATAGAATCTATGGATCCTTGATATTTTTATACCGACAAACACCATAATCTTTGTTTATTTCAACAAAGAAAATTATTTGTAAATTCACTTGGAACGTATTACAATTTGTACCTGCCATTAAGCTGGCACGTTACGAATATTACATATTCTTTATTGAATAGTTTTATGGTTGTAATAAAATTTTATTCTTAATACATCGCTACGGAGTTTAAAAATCATAGGTAATTTAATTCTCTATGGTGATATAATTCTAACGTAACTTTGTTTTAGTTGAGCTTGGAGTTACTTTCTCCTTATTAATTTGTGTTTTAGACTGATATCAATCATTTAAATTTGTGAAACATTTCTCGATGAATAAATTTAATTTAAATTAATATATCAAGATAAAAGTATGCGTTTATTCTTTTATGTACAGGGTTTACATAGTGTTAAGAGATTTAGATTGGTAGATTAATTTATATATGCATATATGCAAATATTAAGATGTGGGTTTTCAAATTAGAAATGTCATACAGTGTTACACAGCTAACTGTATTATTCATTAGATTTTACTTTTTGATTGCAAAATACATAGCAATATGTATCTAGAACAGTATTTTAGTTAAAATGGTTAAAGTGGATGTGAAATAAAAAAAATTGTACAATACTGAGCAATAGCTTAAGTTAATACATTCTTATTTAGTAGCAAACTTAATTCTTTTAAAAGTCAGAAAACATTTCTTCTCTTCTTATAATAGAAAGTAGAGGAATATTGTCATATTGGGACATTTACAGTAATAGTATAACATTAAAATTAATTTGCGTTTTGTTTGTACAACTTAATGTAGTTGATATTTGTATTCATACATACTACATACTATATACTACATACTATATACTACATACTACAATAGATAAAAAGCTAGCTTTATTAAAGAAATAACATAAGTAAACACTACGTATATTATTGCTTTTCGTAATTTAGAATACACTATTTTGGAATGGTATAATAAACAGTAATTTCATTGGCTACTTTTTGAAGCTATGAAGATACAAAAACAATATTATTTGGCCACATAGTGACTTCTTCAGATGTTTGAAGTAAACTAAAATCTAACTTATGCTGTAGAATTTAATTTACTTTAAAAAAAAATGTGGACCCCATATTATGTATTCAGTAAATATTAAAAATTATTTATATACAAGTGGATATATTGTCTATTTATCTATTAGATTATTTGCAAACATAATAATTTATGTGTTCAATTCTTAATGTATGCCATAGACGGTAAAAGAATAATTCTATTATTGGTGAGACTCTGATTGAGGGAGGTATTGATTGTAATATTCTCCTGTAAGTTATCGAATCTTTATGATACAGCGAAAGCGGTGAAAAGACTTCCATCTCACGAACTGAAATAAAACAACCTTTCTTTCCAATAGTTTTATTTCGGTTCGTGAGATGTAGTTAGTATAGTTCCTTTCATCACTTTCATTGTATAGTAAACATACGATAATCTAGAGGAGAATATTTCGTTGATAAGATTACAGGTTATCTGATGAGAATTTTATAATCGAAACGCGTCTTAATCAGGATTTCATCTGTAATAGAATTATTCTTTTCCATTTATACTGTATTTATAGTGCTCGGTCATATATGTATTGTAACGACGTAGTCCTTTAATAAGCGTAATAGGCTCGAACTACTATAAATTTCCTTCTCTCGAATACTTTTATTTCGATTCGCGAGATGGAAGTATGTCATTTTCACCACTATATCGATAGTGGAGATCAACTTCAGTAAATTTTTAAAATTATTTAAAAAAATAATAACTTATTATATAAAAATACTGATATGAAAATAACAAAATATATATTATATTTACTAAGAGGTGCTTTTATGCTTCATTGTAATTGTGGCTCCCCCGTTCTTAAACTTATTATACATGGAAAATGCAGATGTACAAGACCAACGGTGTTTGTAAATTAATGAAAGGATTTCCGTTTCGCATAATGCTATCAACATCGCGGAAAATGGTCGCGTCAGCCACACAGTTAGGCAGGATGAATATTAGCCGGCGAATATTTAATATTTTATTCAAACTCCGCTAGAGGTAGATTGTTTCTGTTACTTTTGTGACTTTAATAATATCCTCATACAGTTGGATAGAAAAGTAGACTCCACACGGACGAAATGGAAAAGACTAAAAGGAAGGTTTATCTCTATTGGAAGGTTACATGATATTACTGTCTTCGCGTCGTCTTTCAGTGATTTGGTAGAAATTACTAATTTCGGTAGTATTGTGTGCCAGCAGCGTTAATGTTTTCGTCGAGACCGCGAACATAATATGTACATATAATATACGTGTTACAGCAGTAGTAGTTGCTTTGTATAAACTTCGGAGGCAATTAAATAACTACGAGGAGATTAAGAACTTTAGAACCTTGGTTGTATATAACAACGTATCTTAGAGACTTGTTCGTCATTATTGTCGGAATATTTCGAGTTTATGTAAACTCTCTTTGGGACGTTGCAAATACCTTGAGTCAGCGTTCGTGAAATTGCGGGGAATATCTCATTAAAAGAAGTATTAACTGGGGTAGTGTGAATTTTGGAGATTATAAATGAAAACTCTTCTTCGTTTGTACTATTTAGTCCTTTTTAACGCAAATGAAAAGCAGTGTTTTAAAGCACGGTATTTATTTGATAACAAATTTTCGAATCATTTTAGCGCCACACGGGGTCATGCAGAAACCATAAAGTTTTATATAACATTTGTGATTTAGTTCAGCTATGCAAAAAATATTTGTATATAAATATATGCAAATGCATTTTATGTAAATAATGGTCTTAATAGAAGTAAGTATAACCCTATTCATTTATATCGTCACATCGTCGATTCTAAACGAGACCGAGATAATTTAAAAAGAGAAACTACTACAACTAAAACTGGTACGTAGACTTCCGCGGTCCTGGTCAATACTATCTGCTTCTGGGCTTCCGGGCTGGAACCGCGTCACCGGTATAATTGCCGCAGTTTCAGTTTCAGTGCGACAGATAGTAGCAGTAGTTGAGCCCTGAAGATGTCCCATACGACTGGGTGCGAAACGTCGGTAGTTATACCAGTGACGCGGTTCCAGCCCGGAAGCTCAGAAGCAGATAGTACTACAACTTAATGAGTTTTCTGCACACACTTCACAACGTTTTATACTAATACGGGTGTTCATAGTCTATGGAAAGCATGGGAAAAGTTGTTTTCAGGAATCAGTTTCGAAACTCACTCGCATTTGGATTCTTTCCTTGAGGTGAAGTTATGAATAGTTCAGGAATAAAATAAAGCTATCCATAACAAAACTCAGGAAGTACACAAGGATATTAGAATGAGTCGGTCCATTGTTGTGCAAGAGAAACCAGTTTCACGTTTATTTTTAATATTTTAGTAGTTATTTTATTTTCTAAATATAACATTCGAAGTAATGAACATATCTGTGATATGAGGGAATCTAGGAAAGTAACCTAGGAGTAGAGAGAGAGACACCATTAGCATTTCGTTTGTGCATAGCAATTTAGTATGCAATCAGTTGTGCTAGTGAGAAGGATATAAATCAATTGCGTTTACGTATTAGAATTGTTCAAAATGAATATTTCAATATAAAATGTAAATTGCGGCTGTGATAAGGTTTCTATTGGCAAACGAAGAATGTGATTAGGGAAGGTTGTACCAGGTGTACTGGAAAGCCATTACCGGTTTTTTCGAACAAATGGTGCTAGGCTTAAATATGCAATGTTTGACATACATGCCATTTTATTCTACTGACATCAAGCTTCAAAGCCATACATGCTACATTTTGAGAAAGCAACAATGTCATAAATGAAATGTCGAGTTTCGTGCCTGAAAGAGTGCATTCGCGGCATGCATTACTTTTCTTATTTAATTAAAAGAAAAAGCCGCTGAAAATCATTGTCTGCTGGTAGGAACTTACGGTGAGCATGTTCCAACTATAAAAACATATGAGGCGTGGTTTCGACAATTCAAAAGTGGTGATTTCGATGTGCAAGGCAAACGACGTTCTAGTAGACCGAAAAAGTTTGAAGATGCGAAACTGCAGGAGTTACTGGATGAAGACCCAATCCAAACTCAAAAAAAATTGGCAGAAGCGTTAAATGTGGTCCAAGAAATGATTAGCGACCGATTACGAGCAATGGGAAAAATGCAAAAGATGGGAAAATGGGTGCCACATCAACTGAATGACGGAACTGAATATGACTGAATACGGAAAATCGAAAAATCGGCTGTGAAATGCTGCTCCAAAGGTATGATCGGAAGTCATTTCTGCATCGAATAGTGACGGGCGATGGAAAATGGATTTATTATGGAAACTTTAGGCGCAAAAATTATGGTTATCACTTCGCGAAGCTGGCCCATCGACTATAGTTATAGTAATAGTTTTGGTCGCAAGATAACGCTCCGTGTTTGGTGAGACCAGAGTGGCGTGGTGTATTATAAACTGTTGAAACCTGGTGAAACAGTTAATACTAATAACTGGCGACAATAAAGTGATTTTACAGCACGATCACGCGCCGTCTCATACAGAAAAACCGGTCAAGTAAGCTTTGAAAGCACTTGGATGGGACATAATATCACACACGCCGTACTCTCCAGACTTTGCCCTTTCCGACTATCACCTTGTCGCATGAATGGGACATGCGCTTGAAGAGCAGCACTTCGCCAATTTCGAAGAAGTTAGAAAATGTCTCGATGAATGGCTTTGCTCGAAGGACAAACAAAAAATCGGTAATGACTTTCCAGTACACCTGGTACGTTTAATAATGGAAAAAAGGATGATGAGGAAAGAAGTTGTCGGCCACTTGTAATCAATAATAGACGATTTTTGTAGATTTCTTGAACTGTTTTATATGTGTTTACATAAAAAAACTTAACTGTTGGAAATTCTTTACTAGAAAATTCTTTTCGAAAACTGCACACAGAAGACGAACTCTTCTTCGCATTTTCTCACTCAATCATTATGATGAAGTGGGGGAAGACTATCTTAGCAGAGCCATAACGGTAGTTGAGACGTGGATGAACGTCGGCACGAGCTGGTGTCATACATTCGCCGGAAAAGCAACGAAAGCTCGTCAAAGTTTCTCTCTTTTATACTAAATATCCTAATAAATTTTAATCGCAGAAGAAATAATTAAAAAAATACGGAACTAAATATGATAAATCAAAAAAAAAAACCAACACGAAGTTATGTGTCTTAAATGTTCATTAAAATCCTATTTTAAATTTAATTCACTAATTAATAGTATCATAATTACGCACAGTTATTTTTTTTTATAATAACTACTGTTTCTCTTCTTCCAAAATTCTCGTGGACAAATACGACAACAAAACAGGAAGAACTTGCAGGGTATCTTCTTACACGTTATGGGGATTCTTATTGTTTGTTAATTAATTAATTTATTTGAGACTAACCAAAAGATCTAATATACAGAAAACAAAGGAAAGATTACCATTCGACTTACAACTATGCAAAAATAATCATAATGTGTAATAGTAAACACAAATACGTATAAACTACAAAAACATATGTATGTACTTATATAAACAGGATACTATTAAATTAAAAAATGATAATGTTTCTGCTTTCTAGAATTCCTTCTTTACTTTCACGATACGGCTAGTTTTTGTTCTGCATTGTACGGTAACTGCATGCTAAAATACGCATGCAAACTAACTGCAAAGTCCATATCACGAAAGAAAACAAGAACCTCCTAAAACGAACACAAGCAAAATGGGATACAAAGGATAAAATAAATATGATATCAAGCAAAATTCTGAAATACGTAAACCATAAATAAACAAACATAATTTTAATAAGATGGATAGAGTGTAATCATTGCTTTTTTTATTATACATTTATATATTTATTGAAAACTTAAAAATAGATAAAAAATAATGTATGGAGACGTTATAAAATTGCTGAAATCGTGTGAAACAAATCATTCGACTTCGTACGTAGTATGCAACAGTCGCTTTTAAAAACTGTTATCTGATATAGTGTACAATAGCAGTGAATGAATCATTTCTTGCTCCTTCACGAATATATAAAATACCTCGCTCGCTAGTGTTGTAGTTCAAATAACTACATTGTCAATAACGTAATCGATTGAATATTACCATGGACAATTGCTGGATGAGTAATCAGTAAATAATAATTGACTGCGGCTGGGTGCATACAAGAAGGCTACAGACTTTAGTTCAGCAAAACAAAAAACTTACTAACCCCAGCTTTAAAACTATTCCCAAAAGGCAATGTTGAAAAATTATTATTACTCAAATCTTAGTTTATATATTTTTCTTGATTTTTACGTTTTAATAGTTCTTTTGTTATTTGACAGTTATAATATGACACTTCTACCTCCTAAGTTATTTCGATAGCAAAGACCAAGCGGAGTATAATATTTTCTGCAGGGAGGCAAGGAACTTGCAAGTTGACTGCCAATTCCAGGTGGGACTCGGTAAGGCGTTCAAATAAATGAATCCTACTAGTCGACCGAAGACTTTCGAGTCGAACATTAAGCGGTTTAATGATCTCGATGAAACTTTTCACGGCATAAACAATGTCGATTAGCTGCACGTTTTTATCGTGGAAGAGTTAAAAGAAGGAAGTCTTCCGTTTCTCATTCTGTTACACTATCTGAGCGATAAGGATATTATGAAGAAATTTTATGATATCGCTCAAGAATTACTTGAGGACAATCGAAAGTTTTAAAGAAATAGAAGAATGAGAGGATCCTCGCATTCATATAGTGTTTAGGATTGTGCACTGTGTTAATTCATGTTTGATAGTCATGCGTATGGTAATTTTGATGGAGCCTATGGTTGATTAACTTAATCACTTAAGGTTGATATAAAACCCTTTTCCACATTGATATTCTGTATACGTTTGTACAACTAAGTTGTCATCATCAGCTGATAACTAAACAGTGTCGCACCTGGAAAACTACGGCAAAAATCCATACGAAACAAATTTCGTACACGATCTGAACCGTCGAAAGCCGTTTTTGCTTTCGACGGTACAGCTTGTGTACGGAAATTGTTTCGTGCGGGTTTCTGTCGTAGTTTTCCAGATGCGACGCTGTCTAATTATCTGCTGATGATAACAACTTAATTGTTGAAGTACGTATGCGGAATACAAAAATTAATGTGGAAAGGGGTTATATATCAACATTAAGTAATATGTATGCAACACAATACATATGTACGAGTATACATACTATTTGACAAATCACCTACGAGGATACATAAATTTTAAATAATTCTAACAGGCCAAAATCTGTCTAATTCAGAAAGTATAAAATCAAAATTAGTAGAATGGCAAAAATATATATTCAAGTTGACGCAAAACGCTTCTCTGGATCAAAATTGTATATTCTCGCGGAACGGCACTTCGAATAAAGGTGATTGCACGAGACAATATCCGCTGCAGATAAAACTTGACCGCAAATAGGAAATAGAGGAAATTTAAACTAGAAAAATTGCTCGACAGGAATTAAATTAGCTTCATTACTGTTAACAGATACAAATAACTTAAATAAGGCGGAGACACGTATCTTATATACGCAAACAAATCACTCACTAATATGAAGAAAATAAAGAGAGGATGAAATAATTAATCAATTAACAAATTAAACACCTAAGTAAATTGCTGATATATTGAAATAGAACTAATATAAAAAGTTAAACAGACAACAGATGTGAAAATGCAAGCAAGAAAGCAACATAATACTATATTGGAAAAGTATACAGATAAGCAAAGAATTGAATAATAATAATTACCACATAAATGCAAAAATAGTTTAACATGCATAACAAATGTAAGCGATTTACGAAAATCAACAAATACTAACAGTATGTTTAATTACTTACAAGCAAAATACATAAGAGTGATTACAATATGAATATTCGAGTAGTTCAAACCAAGTGAAGTATATAGGGTTAATAAAAATTAAGGCGCTAAATTTAATAGAATATAAACATTAATCTAACAGAGCAAATGCACACGGAGGAATATATAAGAATTAGACATGATTGAAGAAGACATAACTGGTTTGTGTGAAGGTTATATGTTAAAGCAACAATAACGACATACATAGGTAAGAAAACTGGATGCTGCATTGTTCTTCATAGCATATTATTATTAAATCATAATGATAATAATCCACTCCTTCATACTTTCCGATATTTAATGTTAATACCAGGAGGGATTGGCAGGTCATGACTTGTTATTACCCTCATGCTCGTAGTAAACTTTAAGATCTTTGTCGGCATTTACTTTAAATGAGAAGGGAAACCACAAAAAACTTTCTTGAACAGTGTCTATCGGATTCGATTCCGAAGCTTTGGCGTGGTAAATTACTGACTTATCACCAAACTACAATTTGTTATTGTGAATACAGTTGCTGGCCAAAATATTAGCGTCTCCGACAAATATAACGTTCTTCGTTATTTAGTGACACAAAATAAAGAGTTTAACGACAAATATTTATTGTAATACAAAAGTAATGCTTTTAAAGAAACTACGAATATTTCGTAATTCCACCCTTTGTTCGTATCCTATACGGCATACTTTCTGTACAGGTTTTCATTGATTAAATTCTTGAGGTATTTTTTCTTGAATATATTTTCAATAGTGTTTAGGTCGGGAGAATTTACCTGCTGTGGAAGCATTGGTAAATTTACCGACTTCAAAATGTTCGTCACGCCTTATGATAAGGGGCACTATCATGCACGAAGATATAGCGACCTTCATTAGGGTTACTTAGTTTAAATATGGAAGCAGAGCAGTTTTCAATATGTGTTTATATTGTCTTTGCCCCATTGTGCTTTTGCAGTAATACAGGGGCCCGGACTGTGGATGTTTTGTAGTTTTCACCGCGTATGTTTCACTGTATTATTCAAAACTTCGTCATCTCACAAACTGAGTCCTCTGTATTATCGCTCCTACTTTTGATTCGTCACTGAACATAATCTACAAGTTCAAGAATTATCAGATTTTTAGCGAAAAAGTTTTGTTTTTAATTAATAAATATACATGCTTACATTCATTTTACATTTCTCCAGTCCTTTGTTATGTTGTTTTTGTGAAATTTTGCCTACCAAGAAAGAGCTTTCTTTCTACATTTTAGTCACCTTTCCATCAGTGCCTTCGAATTGTTTGCGTCGATGGTTCGTGTCCTTCTTCAGAGATTTTTTTTTTGATTCGTAGTTATGCTTTTTCTGCCACAAAACCAGCGTCAGCTATAATGTGCTACA
This sequence comes from Dermolepida albohirtum, assembly GCA_031893035.1. Lineage (NCBI taxonomy): Eukaryota > Metazoa > Arthropoda > Insecta > Coleoptera > Scarabaeidae > Dermolepida > Dermolepida albohirtum. The sequence goes on along the minus strand of JAVIWB010003169.1, from coordinate 264,260 downwards.
AACATTTTCTTTGATTAAAGCACGTTGTATATATATGTGCAATTTGTCTTTGAGAGTTCTTTCCTGTACGCAACTAAGATATGTTTTTTGCTCAACCCATTTCGTCTAATACGAGGGTGGTCCCATAAGTACCAGGCCTGACCTAGAGATGGCGGCAGTTGTTTGAAAAAATATCACCATATTAGAAAATACACAATCTATAAAGTATATGTTTCAAGTTTGAAGACGCCACGTCGTTTAGTATTTGTTTGCTAGCCATCAATAGTAAACGTTTTCAGTGAATTTGTAAAAATGAAGAAAAATGGTCATCGTTATGTGATACAATACTTTTATTTGAAAGGCCTTAGTCTAACCGATATAAAAGCTGAAGTGTATTCTACTCTGGGTGAGTTTGCTCCTTCTTTTGCAACAGTGGAATATTGGGTAGCAGAGTTTAACGGAGGCTGTACGAGCTGCCAAGACGAGCATCGCAGTGGTCGGCCAAATGAGGTGACGACTGCAGAAATGGTGAAGGAAATCTACAACGGTACTGGATAATCGTCGACTAAAAGTGCGCTAGCTAGCAGACATAGTAGGCATTTCAAAAAGTGCGATACATCGCTTATTATCCGAAAATTTGGACATGCGAAAGCTGTGTACAAGACGGGTGGCCCATTTGCTCACATGCGAGCAAGAACAGTGTCGTGAAGATGTTTCAATTGAGTGTTTAGCGAAGTTTCACATCAACAAAGTAGAATTTTGGCGCTGTTTCATGACCATGGATGAAACATGGGTCCATCACTTCACACTCAAGACACAAGAAGAATCAAAACAATGGACTCAAAAGGGAGAACCGGCGCCAAAGAAGGCGAAAACCGTTTCATCTGCAGGCAAGGTCATGGCATGGGTTTTTTGGGATGCGCGTGGAAGAAGAAAGTGTTGTTTCATCAGGACAATGCACCAACTGCAATAACAATGGCCAAAATTAATGAATTAAAGTTTGAATTGCCACCTCATGCATCCTATTCGCCAGATTTAGCTCCCTCGGATTATTTTCTGTTCTCAAATTTAAGAAAAATGTATCAGTGGTGAAAGAACTTCTAAGGATGAAGAAGTAATATCGGCAGTTAATGGCTATTTTGAGGAGCAAGACAGTTCTTATTATAAAAAGAGTATCGAACTTATTGAACACCGCTGGGAAAAGTGTATAGAGATGACAGGAAATTATGTTGAAAAATAAATATGTTTCTTTCCAAAATTTTTGTGTTTTCTTTGTTGGGTCGGGTACATCTGGGACCATCCTCGTAGTATAACAAATAAGCTCGCCAATTTAAAGTAAATAAAACACACAGCTTCACACAGGAATATAAACTTAAATATTGTCAAGTGTTAGATATTACAATGACAATTTACAATGTTTTTAAAAGAATTAGCCCATAATAGATGAGGCGATTAGTGAAAGGGTCGATGGCAGGTACGGAGCCACTATCAGATACCTCAGTTCTTCTCTTAAAAGTATTTACACATAGAATATACTGAATAAATATTAGATCACCATACATTTCGACTCATTCGCTCGTTTTTTATTATATTAGTTGAAATAAGAGATATTTAAAAATTATCAAGTTGGCGCTAATATTCTAGCCAAGGACTGTATATATGGTAGTTGTATTTATTGATGTTAATGGTGATATTTACAAATAATAATGTAATTACATTTACAAATGGTATTGCTAAGTTACAAGTCCTCTGGTATAATAATAACTACATTATTTAACTCAAATATCTCCATGAATAATATAACAGTAGAGAATCCGATTTAGTCTTGGATATAACGCCGAATATTTGAAATGATAAAATGACATACCTCTGCTTCATATCCTTCTCTGACATTGAACGTCAAATCGTGTTGGATGTCATTAGCAAACTCCTGTTGATATTCCGGGTATAACCTGAGCACATCTATCAATCCGGGTACGTGAATGCACTTGAGGTCGCAGTAGGTTAGTGCACGAACATCACTACTGGATTTTATTACGGCGTCCGAGCCAGGACCACTTGTTCCAGTACCGCCACTCGCCGGTCCATTATTAGAATGTTGCAAATGAATGTTGATATCGCTCCCGACTAAATCTCCCTTACCTGTAATGATAAATAAATAGGAAGAAATTAAGAAAAAGGGTAGAACGAAAAGATTATCGTAATATTTGTCAAATATTGAAGGTAAAATGTACCAATAACAAAGCAAAAAAAAAGAAGTTTCTTTAGAGTGTCTACTTGACAAATTACTTTCTCGTTTGAGATATCGAAGACGTCGGTCGACTCGGCGGATTAAATTCCCGGACTTTCTCGGTTCTCCTGCGCGTCTGTTGCCCTTTTGTGTATTGATAAAGTGGGTATAAATTTTAAGGATTTTTTTCCTCCTGCTATCGGAGTTCCGAGGATATTCCGATTCTGATCGAAGTCAAGCGAGAAAGAGTTTAATTTTATTTCAAAAGTTCAAACTACGGTTAGGAAATTCTTATTGTGCTGTAGAAATTCGTCTCCGCGTTCGATTTAATTAAATTTAAGTTAGAAAACAGAAACAAAGAAGAGTTGCCGAAGTTTATACTTAATTTGAATCATTCAATTTAGGTGATCCTTTCTTTCATTTTAGTTTTTAATTTTATTGAAAATTTTCTGTCCAAAATTGAATGTGATAGGCTTTATAATGAATTTAATTTGGGTTCGTGCAGTTTCTAAAATCGATTGTTAGTTTTAGTAACTGCGTATATGTAGTATTTTCGATAGGATATTTTTATTTTTAATTACATTCAAACGAAGATGTTAATTAGTAGGTATTTTCAAATATAAATGTATTATGATAATTCTAAGAAGAGAGACCTTAATACTTTATATACATAGTCTGTCGCAGAGAAAACCGAACTTTTTTAAAATAGTAATTCTTAGTGGCGCCATCTATTAAAAAATATGCGCCGGTAAGGTAGATCTTTCACCAATGTTATGTCATAATATCATGACATTTGCATTATTAGAAGCAGAGAGATTGCGCATAAAGTAACAGTGTGTATTTGGAATTGGTCAAAAAATAAATTTTGAACAAAGAGCAAATATCAAGTGCTGTTTTATACTCGGTAAATAGTTTATTGAAACATTTATTTTTGATGAAACAAGTGTATAGTGATGCTCGTTTATTACGTACGAGTGTGTGTGAGTGGTATAAACGATTTAAAGACGGTCGTACGGGTGTAACTGATGACGAACATCTTGGTGCAAAAAAAAACTGTGATTACGCAAAGTAACATCGAACTTGTGTGTGTATTTATCAGAAATGAGCCGAAATCCTCATTGCGATACATGGGAATGAAATTAAATACAATATTTCCAAAGATTCAATTCATCATATTTTGACACAGCGATTGGTACTGGGAAAGATTTGTGCAAGGTTTGTACTAAACAAGCTAACTGAATTCAAAATTGTACAGACTTGATTAAAGTTTCAAAAAAGGACGAAAACTTCAGGTATTCTATTGTAACTGGCGATGAGACGTGGTGTTTTCAATATGATCCAGAGATCAAGCATCAAAGCTCTGAATGGGAGCCTCCAAGCGAAGAAAGACCGAACAAAAGACGTTTGGGGAAGTCAAAAGTGAAGACAATGTTGATTTGGTTTTATGATTCGAAAAGCACAGTGCACAAAGAGTTTGTACTAACTAGTCAAATAGTCAATGCTGTAATTATCTTGGTGTTATGAAGCGTCTTTTGGCGCGTATTCGTCATGTGCGCCATCAATATCGTGAAAATGGTAACTGGTATTTGTTACATGATCATGCACTATCTCATCGCTCGACGCTTATTACTGATTTTCTAACTACAAATGGCATTTTAACCATTAGCCATTCAACTTATTCACCGGATTTAGCCCCCTGTGAGTTCTATCTATTCTCTAAAGTACATTTACCGATGAAAGGACAGCGATATGCCGACTTCGAAGTCATTAAAAACGCGTCGACAGCGATTTTGAAGCACATCTCTAAAGATGATCTTAAAAATTCATTCGATATGTTAATTGTAACATGTTTCTCTGGGTTTTAATATTAATCAAACAAAATTGCAATTTTATACTGTGAAAATAATTGATTATTGATTGACACGAACATTTTTGTTTTTATTCTAAACTATGGCCTACTATTAAAAATCTTTAAAATATTGTACGTAAATATATTACGGGCTATTTTTAAATGAAAGAAAATACCGATATGCCATATACATTAATCTAATAGTACAAGGTAAAATATCCGACACCCGGTATGTACACATGAAAACTATTTTTTGTATTTGTATCTGTACTATTAATTTATCTTAATGTGTCCTCAACCAGTGCGTAATGTTACTCTTTAAACGTAAAAAAAACTTCAATTAATGGCAGGAACATTCGTTTCAGGACGAAGCGATCCATCTAACAGCGACTGAAAATCTCTCTCATGTATTCTCTTTGAAAGTTCTTGTATATGCACAAATATCAAAAAGCTTCGGCATATACGATTCGAATCGAGTATATTCTAGAAACGTCAAAGTAAATATCCATATCCGTAAAAATATGCATTTCGTCGTCTCTTCCATTTTTCACCCGTTCTCTTCGCCGCCCGCGCGTATTACATCAATTTTTGAATATGTCGCATTTATTTACAATGTAAAGATGTTTCGAACAAAAAAAAACAGGCTCTAAAATAGCCAGAGGGATGGAAGGCAAGCATGTGGACTTAAAACGTTATTGCTAGGATTTAGAGTGTTGAAAAAAAGGGTCGCCTTTCATTAATTCCAGCCTCGTCTAAGCGGAAAGATAAATGAATTAACTTATTCAAAAAGTTGAAAGGATCTTTTTTTATTTGGAAAGCTTAGAGCAGAATTTAACGTTGCATTTAATAAGACACGTTTAAGCTGTTAGTGTTATTAATTCTCGTCGAGTTGAACAATTAGGCAAAGTTAATTTAATAAATTAGATAAAAATGGTGTATCGTATACTCAAGATAATTACGAAGTAATCGTTCGATTTTCGTTCTTATTTTTTCAATTTTCATGAATTTTGATTAAATTGTCAAATAGTGTAATCGTAAGTGCTATCTACAGGATGAGAAATTATACGCGAGAAGTTTTGTTTTAGTCACCTTTAACTGTTGAGGAAGATTAACGAACCGAGAGAGTAATTATGGAAATGGTACGTTTATAAAGTAAGAAATTATATGTTATACAATCAAATTTTGAGCGGATTAATTATGTGAGAAATTTAACTTCAACCATTTATTTATGAAGATTCACTGTCGGATAAGTTGCGAAAAGGATAAGGTTACAAAGCGAGAAATTATATTACGTAGAATTGAATTTCAATTCAACCAATGTGTAAGAAACTTCACTTCGGTCAACTTTAACTGTTAAGAATGATTAACGGTTTTCCCCTTTTACTACGGAGAGGTAAACGCATATGATTTACGGTATTACAGAAGTTTTTAGAAAGCTTTACCTTTCAAAGAGTCGAATAAAAGGAAGTTTAGACTTGGTAAGTAAGAGGATTCAATAGTTATAAATACTGTAAATGGACAACTGAATTAAGAACTATACAGAGTATTACAATTTTCATTAATTTTACTTTTAATTAATGTACAGTTTCCATTGTTTCACCACAAGGTGGCGTATTCAGATATTTAAAGTAGACTAACATTTACGAACTGTGTAGGAACTCTAAAAGATTAATATTTTTTACAATATGTAATAAAATAAATGTTTAATTTAAACATCTGAGGAAGTCAATATATGGTGAAACAATTGTCATGTATGTTACTTAAAAATAAAATTAGTAAATCTTGCAACACTGCGTATTTATTAATTTAGTCATGAATTTTCATTAAGTGAAGGTAATATATGTATAACAAAGGGTACTAGGAAAGTTTTGCAATACAGCTTTGTTTATTTAATTTTTTCAAAGTAATTTCCTCTACACTCAATACACCTTTCCATCCTTCGAAACCAATCTTTAAACCAGTTCTACCAAGTTTCACTAGGGAGTAAAGCACACTCGTTGTCCCAAGTCCGCAGAAGGCCCTCATTATACTTTTAGCTTCATTTTCACATTCGGGAACAGTGCAAAGTCGTAGGGAGCAAGATCTGAACTGCAGAGGGGGTGCTCGAGAAGTTTCAATCCTGTTGTAGTCAAATATTCGGTGCAGGCTTTGGCGCGGTAAGCTGGATCATTATCGTGATGGAGGAACCAGGTGTCCATTGTCGACTTTGGCCGCAGGTTCTTCATAGATCCAATGATTTTAGGTAGGCACTGTTCAGTATACTACTTAGCTGTGACTGTCTTCTGTTCCAAAACGACGCGTTCCATAATTTCACTCGATTTGAAAAATACAGCTAGCATTTTCTTCTTTACAGATCGGAATTTTCTGATAACTACGGGTGTGTCCTCATCATCAAAGACCTAAACTTTGTTTTGAGCTTTCGTCGGCACATCGTAATAGTACAGTTAAATCTTGTCACCTGTCACGATGTTGTTCACATACCGAGATTGTCCCTTATTAAATTTTTTTAGCATCTATGGACACCAAATAACACGTCGTGTCATCTGCTCTTCAGTCAGTCGATGCGTCACCCAGGTTGAAAAAGTTTCTTCACTTGCAAATGATCATGCAGAATCGAACGAATTGCTGGCGCATTTAGGCCTGAAGTACCCTCTATTTGTTGGTAGGTCACTCGTCTGTCCTCGCCAAGCATTTTCCTCACAGTAGTAACGTTTTCCTCCGTAACTGACGTTCGTAGCCTTCCCGGCCTCTCAGCATCCTCCACAGTTAAATTTCCCCTTTGGAATTCGCTATACCACCTGAATATCGTTGTGCGATGTGGACAAACATCATCTAGTGCAAGAGTCATTTCTTCGAAGCACTAGTCTATGTTTAAACCACGCACGAAATTATAACTGCTCTTATCTCATTTGGTGACCACGATGCTATTGCATGCACTTTACACTCTCATTGCTAATAAATAACTGAGCCCATCGACATGGCGCGGCGGCTACTATGCACGTATGAACATGTCTCAACATGCAGTAACAAGCAATTTCCTATGATTCATTGTTACGTCATATTGCAAATCTTTCCTAGTAACCTTTGTATGAAATCATGAGTCAGTGTAAACGTAACATCGGGCTATACAATCACTACTGGTTCAGTAGCTGCTCAGTGAACACCATTTATACTCTAAACGGATTCAAATAGTATAATTGCATTGCTGTCATTTAGTTGTATAAAATAGAGTCCGTGACAGAGCATAGCTCCTCTTCCGCCTCTTAATAAACGCTTCGTTAGTCATTTGTTTACGAGACACTGGTGATATAGTTGATCACATTGTGACGGTCGTCCACGCTTTACATAGAACTGTTCGTGCAAGAACTGTTCGAAATTAACTGGGAATGCAGGCTCCTATGAAATAAACATCGCGCCTAAAATAATCTCTGTCATTATTGGGGAAGATTTAGACATGATGGCTTATAAAATCAACAAATATCACCAGTATTGAAGGCCAAAAGGACTTGCTTGAAGAGCGAGGAAGGTCTTAAGTCGTTACAATAAAGGGCTGGAGTGTGGTTGACTGCTAATTAGTTTCTCTACTCTACTGTATTGCTTGGCTATTTTGTGATTTGTGATATTCGTCAGAACTTGAAGATACACTGCCAAATTATCCGTTTCTAGCGATGTTAGTTGTTTTTATTAATAGTTTTTTGTTAAATGATGTCCAACAGATTGACTTTGAAGATATATAGAGAATACTAAACAATGGATCATAGAAAGACGCAAGCATTATTATTTTTCACCTCAACCAACCAGAGTATTCTTTAAATCGAAATTTACGTGGGTGAGCACATTAATAACTTGCTTAAACAGCTAGCAAAATCAATACATACTATCTGAAGAATAAAACAGAGATATCTTCATATTGGGTGGACTAACGGTGGTGTCGAAGATATTTTGGCAGTAAAAGGAAGCTATTAGGGCTATGATGAGAAAAATTCCAAAACCATCTACAAATGCTAACCTTACCTTCTTGCCAGATACTAAATAGATACCAAATTATCCTTTTCTAGCGATGATAGTTGTACTTATTAACAGTTTTTGTTAAATGATGTGTAAGCAGTTCAACTTTGAAGACATAAAATACTTGCAAAACTTCCATTCGACTTTTTGTTTACTAGTAAATATTTACAAGGGTTACTTTAAAGATGTTGAAGTTTTTGTTTAATTAAATATTTTATTGTTGTTTAGTGTATTTATCATGCATTTTCTTCGTGAAATGGGACAAGTGTGTATCCAGGGATGTATAAATTATTAAACTGAACTAAATTAAATCTGGGGTAACATCGTAAAAGAGCAATAAAAACTGCATAGATAGGAACTTTATTTCAAGCTTGAAACTTTATATATTGCTACAAAATACTTTTTATTAAAACTAGAATGGCAACTAAATTAAACTTTGAGTTCGAAAGATAGTCTGTCCTGTGTGGATAAAGTGATATAAGAGCTTTCACTTCTATCTATAGAAGTTGTATTTTTATCCAAGAGATGGTGTATAGTTATTTCTTATTACTTTATATTATCGTTTTGATGATACCCACCTGGTACTTTAAACTGCAGAGCAAATTTGAGCGAAATGATCGTCGTATCATTGCTTTGTTTGGCAGTAGCTATTTATTTCTTCACTTTTTTTCCTATTAGTTATAATTTTCAAACAACTTATTCCACTGTTTCTCTGCGTTTATTGTCCACTGATATTTAAGTATTTAACATAGTTACTATATAAATTTTATGCTGTATAGTTTCTTTTTGAAAATAAGCTTTGATATATTTCAGTGAATTTTGATACAATTCTTTTTATTTGTACCTCATGATTATCTTCAATGGCGAAGTGTTAACATAATTTCTGTCGAATTATTCTGCTTGTCTTTATACCATCGAAAAAAATTGTGTAAGTTTCAAAATTAAGTGCTTGCAACTGACATGTTTCAGCCTCGTGTACGTATATCATGTCAACTGGTAGGACGTTTTGAACAAATTAGCTGACACAACGACGCTCTAGCAACACGGATTACGTAACAGGGAAATCTAATATTATTTCAAAGCTGCAACACGTTGATTACATTCACAAGATTAGATGGATTGTTGAAAGGCGGTGTGAAATTTAAATTCTCGACAGAAGATTTATGTACAAAGAATATAATCACGTACAGCTGAATCATATTTTCGTATTTTCCATTGAAAAATAATGGAAATTTTCAATTCTTTTAACTAATTTTTTGTGTGGTAAAAATAATGAATTTAAAATTTCCTACAAATAAATTGTGGAATATAGACATGATTTATAGCTAGGTAATTTGCTATGGTATCGAGGAATAACATGAGCTGCTGACTATTATATAAAGAATTTAAAATATTAAGTCTTTTATTATCATTTCTTTTTCAATTCCACTTGAAATAACGGCCCATAGCTTATATTGTTATTCTTAATTCTCAATTTTCTTCCAGTTTATCAACTACCTTCCTTCAATTTTTGTGATCACGCGCATGAAATTTGTTTGTATTTATTTAGAAAGATTTCAATAACTGTTATTTTCATTTACATGTGTTATATTTGATGAATGTTTGAAGTATAATAAATTCCTTTGTGGGTCATTTCCTCTTCTCTACTTATATTTGAATTAAAATGGTATTTTCCAATACGAGGGTAGCTGTTTATATTTCGTGAATAGCAAACCAAAAAAATTTTTTATTATCGAAAATAGTTTTATTGCTTTTCAAAATATTCTCCTTGAAAACCAATGCACTTTTGCATTCGTTTAAATCAATCCGAAAAGCATTTCTGCCATTGTGAAGGCGGTATCTCCGAAATATGAGGTTTGAATGCCTCAACTGCCTCTTCCGGCGTAGAAATCCGTTGACCACGTGTGGGGTCAAAAAATTTTCGATTTGTTTTCCTTGTTTCTTCAAAAACTGTTGGCAAACAAATAGTTGTGTACTATTCGGAATTAACCGTTCTAGAACTCTCTAAAGGACGGTTGCATTGTGACCGGTTTTCCCGAAAAAACAGGCGACCATTTGTTTTGATGTGCTTCGAGCGCGAACAACTTTTGCTGGTTTTGGCTCAACTTGGAATACCCACACAGTCGACTTTATAAATGTTCTTTGAAGCACCATCATTGTATTTTCTGTGCACTTCTTGGCATCAATGGACGCTAGTCCTTTTTGAGCGGTCGTCAAATTATGTGGTATCTAACGTAAACATAGCTTCTTAACGGCTACATGTTCATGAAGGATCTTATACTTACATGCTGATGTTACTAATACCTAGAGATGCCTCGGTCTCACGGTATGTCATATGACGGTCTTGCATTGTCAATTCAGACACTGTACTAATGTTTTCCGACACAGCATTTGCGGGACGGCCTTCACGAAATTCGTCGTCCAAAGAAAGTTGTCCAAGTTTGAATTCACTATACCAACTATATTCTGTAGTTTTCAATGGTACTTCATCATCATATAAAGAATTCAGCTCGTCGATGCACTCTTGTTGAGATAATCCACGCCGAAAGCTATGCAAAATAATTGCATGAAAATGTTCGCGAGTTAATTCTATTAATGACATAAAATTTTCAAGTTACTGTCAACAATAGAAATAGCGACTGGATAATAAAACTCTCAAGGTAAATATATTGTCGAAAATGACAAACTTCACGATGCAATCATCAGATCGGAGGCAACAAATATAAACGGCTACCTTCGTATATATTCTGACTCCAGAAAAATTTTTTGGTAGCATTTAGTTTTAAACTTCCCATCATTTTTTTAAATATTTATATTGACAATCAATGTTGGATATTTGAGTTGAGTTGCGGTCGTTGAGATTATTCAAAATGGATTGCTATACAAAGGAACAACGTATTACGAATTTGGCGAAAAGTGCTTGAAGTTGTTGTTCGAAGATTAATTGAAAAATTTGGAAACTGTTTTGGTTATGGACAAACTAATTCCACACATCCACGCTGCAATCATCAGTGAGGGTATCGAAGAGAATCCAGGAACATCAACACGTCATCGTTTTCAGCATTTGAACATTAGCAATACAAGTTTGCAACGAATTCACATTAAAGGCTTTCACCTCCATCTTCACAATGTTTAAATAATTAAGAGGCTTCAGTTACGAGACCATTTGCTACGAAAAGAATTCACTAATTGGAATGGTGGAAAATCACAATTTTTGGATTTGTACCAAAGAAAATCCTCACGTTATTGGTGAAAAGTCGAGACCCTGTTTAGTGCGGATAATGGGCTGGAAGTGTAATTAAACTTTTTTTTGAGAACGAGTTTGGCTAAGCCCTATCTGTAAATAGAATACGATATGGATCTCGAAGGAATTGGGTTCAACAGGATGGTGCCACATGCCATATAGCAACAGAAACCATTGATTTCTTAAGAAAATATATTCCTGGTGATGTCGTTTCCAGAAATGCTGATGTTAATTGGCCGGCCAGATCTTGCGAATTTTTCTTTCAATAAATATATTAAAGGTTTACAAGACTTTTCCTTAGAAATACACGCATATCTTTAAGAGGTGAATAATGTACTATTGTATTCTTTAGGAATAAAAGAATGAGTGCAAAAATTTAGTCAAAGCAGATTAAGTTCAATTCTCTATTTTTTAATTTAAAGTTGAAGAAAAAAATCAGATTCCAAATTAAATTATTATTGCATGTAATAGTTCTAATTGCAACGATGTCTTTTGCTGAAGACCTGTTTCAGACAAAGATAGATAAAGTAAAAAAATGTTGCATAATGCGGATTTTATATTTTAAATATATTCATGCTGAACTATAAAAAAAAACTCAACTTTTCTCACGAAATTAGCTTGACCGGAATATCTGTACGACTTTATTTAATTTTTCTGTTTTACAGTAATTTATAACGTCATTTAAATAATACCATAATAGTGGACAGAATATATTGATGGAGTTCGCTGTTAGTACTTGAAGAAACTCCATTCCATTAACATAAAATATTCACCCTTCAATTCACTAATTTACAGATTGTTAAGATTTAAGATTAGTTAAAGTGGCTATGAAACCTGTTAAAGTTAGCCCTGATTATGACTTTTTAGACTCTGTATAATCTTGGCATTGTTTTACCAGCTTTTGCACTTTAGCCTTAGAAATTGCGGATCATCGAGTTCATCGGCTCTGCCTATCAGGTGTTAAAAGCACTGCTTACGTAGTATTGACTCTTACAGATTTATGTAGTTTATTTATTTATTCTCCTGGCTTGCTATGAAAGCTTTTCTAACGGTTATAACACAGTAGTTGTAAATTTGTTAATCAAAAAAATTCAGAAATTCGTGGTAATAAGATCGATTTGTTTCGTAGACTTGTACAATAGAAACTAAAGTTTGTAATTAGTTTAAAAGTATATTCGTACACCTCTTAAGCTGCCAAAGTAATAATTCTTCTACTACATTTTAAATTAATAACAATAAACATAATCGCAAAAAGGCAGACGGAATTTATATTTTAACTGATTCAATTATTTAAAATAAAATACGAACCTGCATGTCCTTCTTCGGTAGTTTGGAAACGCAAACTAAAGTAGATAGCCAAACAATCCATCTAACATTATAATCTATTCTCTTTAAAGGCCGATGTTATGGTTCAGTAGACTGCAGCTAGAGTACCTTAAAAGCTTCTATAAAGCGTTAGGACATTAGAGAGAATTTGTAACTCCAATGGTAAATAATCTTTTATATTTACTTATCAATTCCCATTTGATTGTACAGATGAAATTTAATTTCACGTTAAATATTCATCTTCATATTTATCCAATAAAAACCGCCTTTTAGGACATATTTTATTTAATAGACCAACTTTAAATGAAAATTTTATAACGGTTTGGAAGGAAAGACGCTTTTGGGAAATGACTGGATGACTAATGGCTAGGGTAAATAAATTTTTTATATATCTCTAAACAGAAGTCTTTCTATTGGAATGAAAGGAAATATAAATAACATTAAAAGAATATTAGGAATGTAATAAAAATTAAATTAAATCTGTAATATAAAGTATGATTCAAAACAATGGACAGAATTTCAATTAACCACACCACTCACGTACGAGGGAGCGTTTTTATATTCGCGGAATGGGGGACAAGGGGTGGAAATAAAAAAACCAAATTATTTTTCTTTTTCAATATATTCACCTGCAAGACGGATACATTTTTCACATCTTTCAATTAATTTATTTATACCCTCATAAAAAAAAGATTTCTCTTTATCTGCAAAATACGCCGAAACTGCCTCCTTGACTTCATCATCGGCAGTAAATATTTTACCCCGCAGCTCTTTTTTCATTTTCGGAAACAGGTAATAATCACTCGGGGCCAGGTCTGGGCTGTAGGGTGGGTGATTCACAATTTCGAAGCCCACCTTATGCAGGGCAGCTAACGCAACGCGGCTCTTGTGGACGGGCGCGTTGTCGCGCAAAAGCAGAACACCTTTTGTCAATTTTCCCCGTCTTTTCTCTTTAATGGCTTCTTTTAGTCGCTCTAATATTGAAGCGTAATATTCTCCGGTTATAGAAACACCTTTATCTTTATAATCAATCAACAATATTCCTTCCGAGTCCCAAAATACCGTTGCCATAAGTTTCCCAGCTGATTGTGACACTTTAAATTTCTTGGAAGGTGCTGTGCCCTTTTTATGCCACTGCATGGAGTCTTGTTTGGACTCGGGTGCATAATGATGAACCCAAGTTTCGTCTCCAGTAACAATTCCACTCAATACACCATCCTTGTCTTCATTACAGAGGTCCAAAAATGCACGTGAACACTCTACGCGCTGTTGTTTTTGCGGCGGCGTGAGCATTCTCGGCACCCATCTTGCGCTGACCTTAGACATGCCGAGATGATCGTGTAGGATTTTAAAAATTGTTGTATCGGATACTCTAACCATTTCTGCGAGTTGTTTCTTCTTTAGTCGCGCATCTTCGAGTACAATTTGTTCAACTTTTTGGATAAGTGCTGGCGTGGTCACCTCAATGCTCCTGCCCGGCCTCGGGTCGTCTTCAAGGGATTCCCTTCCTTGTTTAAATAAACTATGCCACTTGTACACCATGGTTTTTCCTGGACAAGAGTCGCCGTAAACCAATGACATCTCATTCATTATGGTCACGACTGATTTTCCTTGCCTGGTAAGGAACTTTATAACGGCACGATATTCGATTTTTTCCATATTTCACTTTTCACTCCTGATTATGTTACTTGGTTGACGATAGCTCAAAGACTAACTGTCTAATAACGATGAAACTTCGTATTTATACTAATCATGAGTCACTGCACAGGCCACGCCCCCAATGCGCCTACTCACCCCTCTACAACCCGCTCATTCCGCGAATATAAAAACGCTCCCTCGTATTCGTGTTTAGTAAAAGTCTGCATCCGCCGTGCAGCGTGCATTTCGTTGTTAGTTTGGTATTGAACCTCCAACGAGGAAAAAAAATATGTTGTTGGAATAAACAACAAAGGTTTACGGACCTTTCTTTTTTGATGAAAATACGATTACTGGAGTAACGTATCCTAGCATGGCGAAATACTGGCTTGTTTCACAAATAAATGAGTTAAATATCTCCATATACAAACAGAGTGAAGATATAAAATTAAAGTTATCGTAAAGAACAATGGCTACAGCATAGAAGTAGTAAATCGGTTAATGAGAAAAATTAAAAAATTCATGATAGAAAAATTTATTTATTTCGCGGAGAGTACAAGAGAAATTAGAGTTTGTAATTAGCTTAAAATATCGTTCGTACGCCTCCGTTAAGCTGCAAAAGGAATAATTATCTTAATAATAAGGGAAAATTAATTATCGCACATGATTATCATGAAACTTATATGTTGCCTTCTTAGTTTGGGTTTAGGTCGTGTTTATCGGGAGAACTAGTTTCCATATCCTTGTACTAGTTAAATATTTCCACATGCAAATAGAATTGCGGTAAAGAAATGAGTACCATTAAAGCAATGTTGAAAAATAGCAGAAAAGTGAGCTCGTACAACGTAGGTTATGATATACTAAGAGCGATATTAACAAACAAAGGCCACTTCGGAATCGGGTTTATTTTTGATTTTAGTCTGTCTTTTGTATCATTCATTAATGAATTATCTAAGCCATCATCAGAGACATTGTTTATGTATACCATAGCGCTCTATTTCTGATAAAATTAATTAAAAGTAAATGCGAATGCCCATTTTTGTTATTTGGGATTGGGTTTAACGTTTTGTGTCTGGCGTCCAGGTTTTCTAATGCTTTTTTCAAATCATACGAATCTTGTAGCTAAAGTACCTGTTTCCATCGTGTCAGACTGCAAGTGGAGGAAATTTTCAACAAATATTACAAATAAAAATCTAAATAATTTTTTTGTACTAGTTTTTCTTTTTCCGCTTGTCTATGATTTTTATGTTTATTATAATCCAATTTGCTTTAATATTAGGGTTATAGAACTTTACTATTCTTTCATAACTATTTTACTTTATTTCGATACCTTTTGTTTTCTTTTTATTCTGTAAGTGAGATAACCTGGTGGATAAATAGGTTGTTTTTTTTATTATTATTATTGAGATCACTATGAGCATTAGAGCTTCCACGCCGTATTAAATAATATGCAACAGGATACGTAATCATTGGAGAATTGGTGTAAATCTCGTAAAATATTTGCGCAGTTCAGTGTACTGTTGAATAGCAATTGTTTAAATAGATTAAATGAGTAATGAATATTTGAATCATGTATATTGGTAGCGTAAATTCTTGTTATTTACATAGCGAAAAGATATCAGTATAATCATACATTCAATGGACAGCAGTGAGATGTTAGACTCTGCAGTATCTGGTATGTTTCCAATAACGTTTCACTCAGGGATATATAGCGCGCTGAATACATGTTCTTATACATTGAAAGCGGTCGTTCCACATCATTTGCATAGCTAAAATAGTCTTTGAAGTTATGTAAGCGATCTGGAGAAGCACTCGCAATATTATTACATATTTATCTTAACTTGATAAACACTAAATCTTTGTTTAAAACACTGTTTATAACTTTCCTATAACTAGATGATATTGTTCATTACTTAAGGCGTTGAACCTTTAGTGTACATTGTTCAGTATTTGCAGCAACTCAATCAAACGATAATGATAGATTTTATAATTTTCCAATTACCACAAGTATTCTATTGTAATTGTATTAGTAAATATGATACTTAAACACTTTCAAATTTTTTCCGACTTCTTTAATAATTACGATTTCTTCCGGATTAAATTGTAAAATACAATGCTTTATTTGTTGAAAACGATTAGAATAATAAAGCTCTGCATGTGACTATGTTCACTAACGTGTAACAATTGGCTGTGGTGGTTGAAAGAATTCATTTAGGAGATTTAAGAAAAACGGCATTTGTTTAAGCAATTTAATTATTTGCTTCTGGATAACAGTTTCTATGAGGATGGTTCTAGAAGTACCAGACTCAATGAAGAAAAAAAAATTTTGGAAAGAAATATATTTATTTTTCAACATAATCTCCTTTCAGCTCTACACACTTTTCCCATCTATATTCAATAAGTTCGAAACCCTTTTGTAATAAGAACTATCTTGCTCCTCAAAATAGCCATTAACTGCCGACATCACTTCTTCATCGTCGGAAAATCTTTGACCACTGAGCCATTTTTTCAAGTTTGGGAACAGAAAATTATCCGAGAGGGCTAAATCTGGCGAATATGGTGCATGAGGTAGTAATTCAAATTTGAATTCATTAAATTTGCTCATTGCAATAACGGATTTGTGAGCTCGTGAATTGTCTTGATGAAACAACACATTCTTCTTAGCCAAAGCTGTCGTTTTTGCTCGATTTCTTCGCTAAAACGTTTCAATAAGTTCGCATAATACTCATGGTTGATAGTTTTTCCTTTTTCAAGATAAAAAGACCGATACCATGACCTTGCTTGGAGATGAAAAGTTCGTCGCCTTCTTTGGAGCCGGTTCTCCCTTTCGAGTCCATTGTTTTGATTGTTCTTTTGTCTCGGGTGTGAAGTGATGGACCCATTATTCATCCGTGGTTATGAAACGGCGTAAACATTCTGCACCGTTGCTGTGAAACTTTGAAACACTCAATTGAAACATGTTCACGACACTGTTTTTGCTAGAGAGTGAGCAAACGCGGCACCCATCTTGCACACCGCTTTCTCATGTTCAAATACTCAGATAATATGCGATGTAACGCACTTTTTGAAATGCCTACTATGTCTGATAGCTCGCGCACTTTCAGTCGACGATCATCCAGTACCACTTTGTGGAGTTTCTTCACCATTTCTGGAGTCGTTACCTCGTTTGGTCGACGACTGCGATCCTCATCTTAGCAGCTCGTACGGCCTCGTTTAAACTCTGCTGCTCAATATTTAACTGTTGCAAATGAAGGAGCAGACTCACTCGGCGTAGAATCCAGTTCAGTTTTCATATGGATTGGGTTGAGACCTTTCAAATAAAAGTATTGTATCACGCAACGATGACCAATTTTCTCTGTTTTTTCAAATTCACTGAAAACGTTCACTATTGATGGCTGCCAAACAAATGTTAAACAAGGTGGCGTCTTCAAACTTTAAACATATACTTTATAAATTGTGTACTTTCTAATACAGTGATATTTTTCAAACAACTACCGCCATCTCTAGGTCAGGCTGGGTACTTATGGGACCACCCTCGTATAGTAGTAAAGTAAAACGTGAAGTTTATACTTTACATGTATTAAATCACCACATTTATTTTTAAAAAAGCGATCCGTACTTAATATACTTGCGGCACCATTAGTCGTTAACATTAACACTTGGTCTGTTGAGAGCTGAAAGCTGTTTATGTTGGATAGTTTCAATGTGTCTTTTACACGGAAATTTCTCTCTAAAGAACAAAGATTTATCGCAAACTCTACATATTATTTTCCACTATCGTTTCAAGCCTTTTACTTTTCTTTAAGCCCTTATATTACGCTTTCTGCTAATTGTAGCACTATTACTATCTTCTATTATTATTACGCTATGTACGAGAACAGCAATATAACGAATACTACAACTGTTCTCACCGAGCTGAGGCAATGTATTAAATTCACCTTGTGAACAAACTAGGTGCACACGTAACAACTCCCGACGATTCTTATGAGTCATCAAGAATTGACAACTCCAATTATCTTCTTTATATAGAGTCAGTCGCATTTCCATTTGGACATAATAGCGGATCTTTTGAAGAGAAGTTAGTGGAAAAATGATCTCTGGATCAAGAATTGCCGATATCTACAATATTATATTGTATCTTAGCTTTATTTAACTAATGTTTATGTCTATTTAATTACGTATTTTGCTTATCCGATGAAAACTTTTTGAGTTATTAGTACATCTTTACATTTTCTAACATTTCTCATATTAAATAATTTAAAATTATGATTAAGTCTTAATTTTCAATTCAAAAGATCTTTTTTAATACTTTCTATCTATTAAACTTTTCGGAAGAAACAAGAAGAAAAAATTTCTACATAAATATTCTTATGGTATACAGGAATCTTTAATTCCTTTATTTACATAATATTATGAAAGTAATAAAATTACTTTTCAATTTGTGCAAAATTCGACGTACACAAAGGAAAAGGATTTCCAATTAAATTTATTAAAATTCAACATTTCCCCGTTTTCGCAGTTCCGCTGAGAACTTAGTTTGCGTTTGCAATCACTTTCGCCTGGTTAAATTCAAATTGAAAATGAATTGAATGGGGCGTGCGTGTGTAAGTGTATGGTATGTGCGGTCGCGTGTGTGTGTGTGTGAACGGCCAGTGAAGGCCCTCTACAAATCTTAGGCGAATATATCCGATAATAATAAAAGACCCTAAAACTTTCCGACATCCACAGATATTGAAAATCCTTTGGTATGAGAGCCCCTTTTTCATTTTAGTCGTAAATTTTTAAGGTGCTGCTTGTTCATGAGGTCGTGAACTCTTTCTCTAGAGCCTGGCATTGGTAGAACTTTGTCTCGAAACAATTAAATATAAGTGCAGTGTAATGACTGAAACTTGAGAATTCCATGTGGAAATAAAAAGAAAAAAGTGGCGTAAAATCTAAATAAAAATTGAAAACTTTATACTTTTCCAGTGTATAACATAGACAGTGATTCATGTGAATATCATTAAGACAAAGTATCTCAATTGAATTGTTTGAATCGAAAAAACACGAAACTTAAAAGGAATGTTTATAAGCAGTAATTTTTTAGAACTGCGATTAAAGATTAAGAAGGCAAGAATATTTCATATTGAAGAAAATGTTTAATAGGTTTTTACCATCTATCGCAAATGCTAATAGCATAAATTTCGTTCTAACCGTGGCTTAACAATAATTACAGGAAGCATTGTGAGCATTAATATCACAGAATTTAGCTATAATTTTGTATTTCGTCAATTTTTAACAAGTTTCACTATGTAATATTTATTTAATTGAATACACTTACCCTAACGTGGAAATATTTTTTTAAACCATCCTCAAATAACTTTTTCGGAGTATTCGCAATCCACCTATAATAACTTTTATTTCATTTAAGCTCGCAAATTGACCCTGTAGGGCATTTTTCCAAACTTGGCGGCAGATGCGGTAGATAAAGTGGACGTGGAAGTAATTTTTATCGTAATTCGTTTAAAACATCATTCGTTCTTCGAGCGGTATGAGGTCTTGTATTATCCTGTTGCAATAACGGACTCAATTTCTCAGGTTGTTTCTTGCAAAAAACTTGCCGTAGTGGGCTAGATAAGAGATTAGGATAATATTCTGTGTTAGTAGTAGTACTTTTTGATAGATAATTTATAAAAATAATTCCCTCGCAATACTAGAATACAGTAAGCATTACTTTCCTAACCGACATCCATGTCTTTAAATGCAGGTCATTCTTCAGGTTTGCACCATGTTTAGAACTGATTTTTGATCTCAGGATTGAAGCAAGATATCTATATTTCATCAGTAGCTATTATTGTTTGCCCAAATTGGTTACCATAACGGATTAAAAGTTTTTGAAGTTAGTGAAATGTGTTGGGCCTACTGAGTTTCTATTCCGGTTCAAACAACCTGTGTACGCAGTTAAGTGCAACTTTATTTACTCCTAAACATTATTGTAAAATTTCATGAATCTGTCGTGCATACCCTGTCAGTAGATAGTACTTTTACATTCTGTAGGCTCTACAAATACAACTTGCAGAGGTTGAATAATTTCTGAACGTTTAATAGATTCTTTAAACAAAAAGAAAATGCTAGTTCTTTGTGTTTTAGCAGCAATTTAGATGGTTGCAAAAAATCAGCAGTACGGAAATACGTCTATATCAGTCAAGTAACTAAAGTAAACTAAGTAATATTGCATAGGATAATTGTGTATACGTGTTAAGATTTGTCACTGGCTAATAACATCATTTATACGATTTTCGAAATTTTGAGTTCAATTGCGAAAATCTTTTCTAGACCTATGAAAACATTCTTCGTATATTGCATTTTGCGGTCATTCTAGGAATTTATTATTCTGGGTAACTATTACGTAGTTACTTCGCCGTAAAATAATACTGTTGTAAATAACTTCCTTTCGGATACATAATCGCCATGGGATGGTTTGCAAAAGTTATTTAAGGACCTACACAAAAGGCTTTAAGTATAATACATAGATTCATAGATAACTAGTTCAGAAATGGTTTCGAAAAAAAGCGCTATAAGTTTTACAGCCACCAGTGCTAAGAAATCTATAAAGCTAGAGCTATAGAACTATGTTAAGGCAATTAGTCGTGTTTATATGTACATGTCGTTATTTGCTTGATCAACTGATGTGTTGTTAAATGGCAATTAAAGTGATATAACTGCTTTCAGTTCTATCTTAGAAATGAACGTACATCTCACTACTTTACATATTCAAATATTATTTTATTTTTATATGTTCGTATCCTTCCTCGCACAACAGATTTCGTACGGCTTTTTTTTTAAGACATAAATGTCATGAAATTACAAAGTGTTGCGCTTACTCAAAATACTTTTCTATTTGACTCAAAAGTATTACGTCTTGAAGTAATATTTTACTGCAATATTGTTTAAATATTTAGTAAGAATGCATTTTGTCTTAACTGAATGCATTACTTCTATTAGGGTGTAGCGTATAATAATACGAAGTTGCTGTATCCTTGCAGTCCTAGCAGTTGACGATGATGTTGTTTCGGGGCATTGCTTTTTCCTTTTTCACTTATGCTCGCGTAGTGTATGGTTCACGTCTGGATGTTACGGATGTTGGAAGAGACAAGAAAGTGCAAAATGGTATGAAATATTTTTTGAATAGGGAGATTGCGCGGTCGAGTGATTTTTTAATCTATGGCTTTGCTTTATTCGATTCTATGTAGTCGTAGCTCTTCTTATTTCTGCAAGATAGATGTAGATGTGATATCTATAATATCAATATCTTTATACCGTCTGTGCATGTGACATCCTTCTCATCAGATTATTTTCTTTTAGTAGCTATTTTCTTCACAATTCACTTCCTAGAGGTTTGAGATGAGGAGCATTCCAGAGTTCTAGTGTGTTTTCTTGTTTCTCCAGAAATTTCGCTAACTGGTGTCTTGTTGCTTTAGTTATGATTGTGGGTGCTATTATGTCATAATACTCTAGGGTAAATCGAAATCAAATTTATGTCTGTTATTTTATGGACTTGACTATTTTGTGTCATGATTGTTTTTAGACTTGGGCAGTTCATTTAATTTATATAATTTGCTATTACATCAGCCATCGCAAAATTTTACTTTAATTTTAACTTGATATTAACATTTTGGTACGTAGACTTCCGCGGTCGTGGTCCATGCTATCTGCTTCTGGGTTTCCGGGCTGGCACCGCGTCACTAGTATATCTGCCGACGTTTCGTACCCATACAAATGGGTACGAAACGTTGGCAGACGTCAGAAGCAGATAGCATTGATATTAACATGATTTTATTTCAGTTTAACAGATATGTAAATTTTTGTTGTTAGTAATTTAAGGGTTCGATGGAAAAGCAGAGAATGCCATGCACGCATATATATATATACTTAATGACATTAGAAGTGTTACACCTAGAAGGAATAGTTTCCTGGACGTGATTTTTTGGTAATGTGATAAGCGTGTTTGGCGACCCCGTAGCTGTAGACACTCCTGTACACGTCTAGGCATCGACAAAATAAGATGGTCGATGTCTGTTTGTGGCACCTCGTTCCAAGCAACTTGAACTTGGTGGATTAACTGTGCCAGAGTTTGTGGAGGATGGTTCAAATTGGTCAGTCTTCTCCCCATTATGTCCCACACATGTTCGATGGGATTTAAATCCGGTGAACGGGGTGGCCACGGCAAAACATTAACGCCAGCTTCTCGTAGAAAGTCCATAGTACGACGAGCAATATGTGGACGCGCGTTGTCTTGCTGAAAAAGGACGTGTGGACGGCCATCTAGATAAGGCAATAAAGCGGTTTGTAGGACGTCATCAACATAACGCGCAGCTGTCATACTGCCCCGAATAAACAATGGTTTGGTGTAGAAGGTCGCATTGTCAGTATGCGAACATTATATCGCCGCATTCGAGCTTTTGGACTTGCTTCATACTGTCCACGATTAGTCCTTCCTTTGACTGCAGAACATCGTCGTCAACGTTTGGACTGGTGCAGAGAACGGCAGCATTGGGAAGCAGAATGGCATAATGTCGTATTCAGCGACGAATCGCGATTCTGCCTAGGCATGCATGATGGCCGTCAGAGGGTAAGACGCCGTCATGGAGAGCAACGTGATATTGGATTTGCTGTTGAGAGGCATGTGCACAATACTGTTGGAGTAATGGTTTGGGGAGCTATTGCATATGGAAGCCGATCACCTCTTCTGTTTATTCGGGGCAGTATGACAGCTGCGCGTTATGTTGATGACGTCCTACAAACCACTTTATTGCCTTATCTAGATGGCCGTCCACACGTCCTTTTTCAGCAAGACAACGCGTGTCCACATATTGCTCGTCGTACTATGGACTTTCTATGAGAAGCTGGCGTTAATGTTTTGCCGTGGCCACCCCGTTCACCGGATTTAAATCTCATCGAACATGTGTGGGACATAATGGGGAGAAGACTGACCAATTTGAACCATCCTCCACAAACTCTGGCACAGTTAACCCACCAAGTTCAAATTGCTTGGAACGAGGTGCCACAAGCAGACATCGACCATCTTATTTTGTCGATGCCTAGACGTGTACAGGAGTGTCTACAGCTACGGGGTCGCCAAACACATTATTGATTTTTTTTCAAATTAATGTTAATAAAATTTCTTGGAAATCTGATCGTTTCATTCTTGACTTAAGCTTATCACATTACCAATAAATCACGTCCAGGAAACTATTCCTTCTAGGTGTAATACTTCTAATGTCATTGAGTATATATATATAAGCTTTAAGTCAGGAATGTTTTCCGATCACGTGATCACTATCGTGTGATATAAGACGTCGACAGGAGCTGATGATGTCAAATTAAACACTATATTTATATTGCTATCAGATACGAAAATGTAACTAACCTGTAAACCTATAAACAACAAATGTAAAAGCTGCTTACGTAGGTTATCTAAGTGTAAACTTACAAGGTTGATGAAATAAATGTTATAAATTAGCTGCTGGAATAATAACGAACAACAGCGGTAAAATACATGGAATATAACAATACCGGAACCATAGAAAAGACAAACTTTGTAAGTCAAAAGTCAAAACAGTATTTTATCTGATTTATACGTGGCACATGTGTGCATAATACACAAACTCTGCATATGTCTTGTTTCTATTTCTTCACGATTTCTTAACAAGACGGTTGTGCGTAACTGTATTATAAAAACGTTTGCGCTCTTTCTTTCTTCAACACATGCGACTAACGATGAATTAGACAAATGTCGATATATGTTCATGTTTTGCATCGTTATTGATACACCGGCAAACTTTAGTGGTTTATAGTATATATTGTTTACTTGAATTGCCCCTTTGCGTTTTCCTTAGTTACAACATTGTTATTTATACATGTTATTTATTCGTGTGCATACATGTATGGTAAAGCTAAATAACGACATTATTATTATTATAAAAGAACATTTTGAAAATGTACAATAAAATATAAATGATGCCACAGAACCAGTACAAAACAATCACGAAAATTCGCTTGATACGTTTATCTAGAATAGAATAAATTTGATAGTGCAAAATAGCATGTAACATAGAGCAGAAAATTGAAGAAGCTAAAATTCCCCAAATGTCACAGTCAATTATTTAGTTACACACAATATTTAGTAATGCATTGGATAAGGAAGCACCGTACTATGTATTTGTCTAATAGAACAAAATATAAATTTGTTTCTGCCCTAGCAATAGTAGTCAATTTCCTCAATCCACATTTAACCACTTGATATTTTCTATATGCAGCAAGAAATTTTATTACGAAATTGATAAAATTTTCATAAAAATAATTTTTGCAGATTCACGTTAAAAGTTATAAATTAATGTATACGTGTGTTTCTAACTTTTGATTTAAAATTAAATCTCTAACTTTTGTGGACTTATATTTTCCTGTTACTTCAGTTTTTACTCACAATTTCTTGAACTTAATTGAATAAATTACAGAGATCAGATTCGGAAGAAGCAAAACAAACGAAAAAATAAATAAAGAACGAATAATAATAAACCAATTAGTAACTAAATTTTGAAATTCGAAGGAGAAAACAAAGAAACCCGAATATTTTAAATTCGCATTTAAATGTGGCTAAAACAAATAACGTTAGTATATTGTATTTTAAATTTCGTATAATTAAATTTGTATCTAATATTTATGCGAAACAAATTTAAAATTATATAGAAAGTATGAATTCGGTTTTTTATTTTGTTATTGAATGAGCTATCTTACTATTCTGTAACTTAAATAAGCAATAATTAAAACCACGCAGCACATAAAATAATACATTGCGTGAATTTTCGACAAAGGAACAGAGTTCTTTTAAACCTATTCACGAATGATACATATATGGGGCAAGGCTCCGTCATAATAGTCATAATAGAAGATAGTCCACCGTCTTTGGAACCAAACAAGTTATTATTCTTGAATACGTGTCAGAGGGGATTATGAAAAAAGTAGATAATACGACGTACGGTTATTGACCAACGTCCAGCTATGCATCACGAGTAATTTTTTTGAGCTAAACCACATATTATATAGTTCGGATTTGGCTCGATCCGACTTTAACACGCTTTTTAAAATCCAAATAATACAGCAAGATAAAAAACTAACAAGGGTTGTTTTGATTAGTTGAAGTTATCTACTCAAGGTGCAGCTTGTCCTTAGACGAAAGCGTTCGTGTTGTTAAATAAAATAAGAGCGCCACTTTGTTAAATAAATAAACAACATCTTGTATATTTGTACGTTTGGGCGAGCAACAAAGAATTTTGTACTTCGTTTTAAGTATTAAACATATATAACAATACAATGATAAGAAGTTAAAGAAAATGCACAGATATGAAAATTAAATTAATAATAATGCGTAAATTAAGATAAACAGAGAGTTTTGTATTCTAGAGCTTAAAAGCCAGTATCTCATAACAGAAAAAAATATTAAGCGAATATTTCCGAGACTGGGCCAAGTTTCATTTACAAAAATTTACGTAACGAAAATTTACTATATTATATTTGATATACTTAAAGTCCAGCTGTGGCTTTGTCTAAAGGCTTATATCTAGTAAACACTATAATTGGTACGTTTAAAATTTCATTTCGATAATTAATAAACCGAACTTAAATGTACTACATGGTAATGGCTGTTCATGAAAACGTTAAAGAGCCAGAATTATTCTGCTCAAAAAATACACGTCAAGGTACGTACTTTACGTTTAGAAGCTTGGCAGAATATGTCTAGCTTGGCGAATCCCTCCAAATTTAAAAAGCAAAACATGTGGACTTGTACGCAAAATTAAACAGAACATATGTTCCGGTATCAATCGATGAAAGAAATACAAATAACTTACACTTCAAAACTTCAAAGAAAAACCCACAATAACAATAATAAAATCACCAAAAAGATAATTATACAAACGAGTTTACAAACTAACCTAAAAACAACTCAAAAACGAAGGTAACTTAATAAAACAGGACTTAAATGACATGGGGGAACGCACACGAAATTTGACATCGACACATACTCTCCTAGCAACAACAATACGATATCATGTGAGTGGAAAAGAAAAATTGTTACGCTTAACAGCAATCAGAGAGAGGTAAAATCAATTAAAATATAAGTTGTAGATGGATAAATTAACATAACTATAGAAATACGAGAAATGATGACAGGGTTATAATGTATGTAAACAACACAAACATTTATGGGAGAGCTACAGATAAAAATGTTTCTCGAGAGTAATTAAAGGTAAGAAACAATGGGATTTCAAAGAAGCGTTTAATATACAAGGATATTAAATTTTTTATGATAAACGGTAAATGCCAGGTTATATAATACATTTGGATGATATCTACAGAGACGCAAAAGAAAGCATAATTAATAGAGACAACAATAGGGGGCTAATAGATATAGATATGACGAAAGTATTGTACAAACACAATTCAACAACGAGTCAAAGACGTTGAATATAACTAAGATTAAGGGAAGGAACAAATTTTTAAATGTATGTGTATATTTTACACCAGGTATTCAATAATGTACAGACTCTCCGCCATAGTACTGTTAACATGTAATAGTGTAAAAGTAAAAACAAAACGTAACAATTTCTTTTTACTTAGAATTTCGAAAAAGCACCTCAAAGACGTTATTTTGTAGACGATAACTAATTGAAAAGGGAGAGTGATGCTTACTTTGAAGACGAACAGAAATAATCTATTTCTGATGGAATGAAGTCGTTGTGGGACAGTGACGAAAATGTATTAAAGTCAAGGGAGATTACGTTGAAAAATAATATTATCAAAAAAAATATGGGTCTTTTGTTTCATTGTTAGTTAGAAAACTTCTCTGGTTCTTCAATTCCATTCTTCTTGTGGCGTTATCACAGGAAGCAGAACTAAGGTTATAAATGAAAAAGTTGACCTGTGATGATTGTTTTCAAGGGTTCTGATGTAATAAAAATACGCCGTTCAGGTAGGAGTTTTGATAATAGCACTTTAAGATTTGAATGTTGGCTCCTGAAATTAAAATTGTACGAGGGTAGCCGTTTATATTTTGGGAATAGCAAATAAAAAAAAATTATCATCGAAAATAGTTTTATTGCTTTTCAAAATAGGCACGCTAACAGTGTTGCCAGTTCCCGAAATATAGACGGCTACCCTCGCAGCAAGGCGAATTTTCATTTTATTTCGTTTTAATAAAGCAACTTCATTTGCCAATAAAATAAACAACAATATAACAATTATATCTTAATTGGTGATATCGTCATTATTATTTATCGCCATTTATCAGGAAGCAGGTCGGTGTCATTTCATTTAATTTTTTTTTGAAGGAGGAATGGGCACGAGTTTAAACGATATAAATGTGATTCAATGGGCCAAAGCACAATAAAAGTAGAATTTTTTGGAAATTTTTATTTTCGTTTTGGTTTCCGAAATATTTCATGTGAATTGTTTGAAAAAAGTTACGCCGTATATAGATATGTAAAAGCATATATAAACATCAATAATGTACACAAAATATGCACAAAAACCAAACATATAAATTTAAAATACAAATTCCTTCACTATCGACTATTAACTATTTCGAAATCGAATGCTATTCGAGGGAAAACACGCCGCGTATGTCGGAAGGAATTTCATTTATAATACCACAGCAAAAACCCGCAAAATCGGAATTCCGTTTTCCAACCTACTCGACCCTTCAATTAGTACTGCGTTTTAAGACGTCTCGCCGATCGCATTCACTTACCTAAAATGGCCACGACCATATTGTTTTGTACGACCTCCATTGATCCGTTGCAGATGTAATAGATGTAACTGAGCGCGTCACCCTTGTGTATGAGGTACTCGCCGGGGGCACAAAAGTTCGTCCTGATGTGCAACGAGAGGAGTTTCAGGCAGCCCTGCGATGCACCCTCGAATATCGGCAACGACAATATTTCCCTGTGCAGATGCATCGAGACGTCGCCGCGCAGTTCCTCCGGAAATTCTTTGAGCGTCTACAGGAATGAAAAGAAAAGGAAGATGATTTTTATTGGATTTCAAAAGAGAAGTCGTACGACTTCTTAACTATTGATATAAATACACTGCTATTTACAGATTTATGAACGTTCTCGATCATCACGGGAACGCAATGACTTATATTGTCAAGCTAATAGAAATAAGATATTTGGATTTACTGACAATTATTTATCAGCTGAATTGGAAACGAAAAACAATTGATTCAGCAAATATACATATTAAATTTTCTATTTTGATAACACGTAACATTATACAATTATAATATATTTACAATTCAAACAAAAGCATCAAATATTCTTTAAGAGGAATGTAAATATAGAATTTGACTGCTTATGTGATTCAATAAAAATATACGTTCTTCTTGTGATAATCTTGGATCATTGCAAAAGTTTTGATAAAGCTTCATAAAACTAAATAAAAATCAATTGACACTGACCTACAAGTTTCAACTGTTTTAAATCATCGGACATAAAGTTTACTTTTCTTAAGCATAATTATAATTTTTAAACTACTTTTTGAATACTAATTTCATATTTACTTTTTCACCCGTACAGATTTTCAATCGAATTACTGCAAATCTCTCTTTCTGGAGAACATGAAATGATTAAGTCAAACAGGAAGCGAATCCTTTATTCGTTTAAATCACCTTGCAAGAGGTGAACATGATGATTTTTCCTTGTAGACCAGTGTAATTATAGAAATAATTTATTCGATCAGACATGCAATATTTAGTGTTCTGAATAGCCTTTTTTCAACGTTTTGAGAGTATCAAATATGTCTCATAAAAGTTAACAGATTTATTATAGAATAATCAATCGTGCTTTCTTTTACGCTTGCTCAGAACATGAAATCTTCTTTAATGGAACTATGAATTGCACAAAATTAGATGGTGGGATAAAAATGATGAATAAGAATACAGTATTTTAATTTCTGTATTCATGATCTCTCAATTAGGCAAACTGCAACATACTTCTTCAATTGATGGCCCTATTAAGAGAAGGCAGCGTATATTGAAGAGCTTATTTGGACATTTTTCAAGGCCGTTTGTGCTAGAGATGCTTATATTGTATCCATATTTCTTCGTCTATAACTAACTGATCCAAAGAAAGTTCGCTTGTCAGCCATTTTAATAAAAAGAATTATACGATGATGTGGTCCGTTTTATTCTTTTCATTCAACATACAAAATATTTTTACATTCAATTTTGGATAACAAACACACTCCTGCATATATTGATATAAACCATTGATGTGCTGTAACTTATACTTTCATCAAGTTTTTCAGTTGATATTCTTGTGTGCGCCTTTAGTATGCTATCGACAAGTTGTTAATTCAAAATACAAAGGTGGTTCAAAATACGGAAGACACTTTTTAAAAATAAATTTACTAAGATAATATTGACAAGAAATGAGAGTCCTTGTTATTCACAATTTCGATTTATTTTCCAGATGTATATTTCAAGTGCCAAGCACACATCCTATCCTCAGTAGACAGTATTTACTGTGCACCAAGTATGCGTTCCCAGTAGATATTGTTTCATTTCATTTCAATTTGATGCCGATTTTATTTTTCCACATATGTTCCTCTGCGTTCTATATATTTTAGTCAGCGATTTGGAAGATTTTAATACTAGTGACTGTTAATATGAAGTTTATCCAATTGAGCCAAACATTTAGTGATCACAAGATTGAGAAAGTTGATGTTTTGAGACACAATAAAAATTTGTGAGAATTAGTTATGTTAGTACTGTTGTATTCAGTCAAGAATTGTCTGTCTCGAAGAAGCAACACTGCGAGTTGAATTCTAAATAATTTTGACCGATTTGCTATCACTTCTTTAGAAGTTTGTAATAATAACCGGCATTGAGTGCATATTGTTCATGACGAATGTTAATAAGTACTACATCATTGTCATCTAAAAGAAGAACGGTTACGAGAAGTTCATCCGTTAACTGTTGAATTCAATATTTCATTAGAAAATTTTAGTTTTTCAAATACCATTCTATACTGGAATGTTTTGACCATTTAATACTGGTTCAAAAGTCTCTGTGGTATTTAACAGTCTTTGGCTCTTTAATCGTAGAACCCGAAATGCTGCTTTGTTGCTGTGAAACTTCGCTAAACACTCAATTGAAACATCTTCACGACACTGTTTTTACTTGAGTGTGAGCAAACGCGGCACCCATCTTGCACACAGCTTTCTCACATTCAAATTTTCAGATAATATGCGATGTACCGCACTTTTTGAAATGCACACTATGTCTGTAAGCTCATGCACTTTCAGTCGAAAATCATCCAGTATCGCTTTGTGGATTTTTTTCACCATTTCTGGAGTCGTTACCTCATTAGGTCGACCACTGCGATGCTCGCCTTGGCAACTTGTTTAAACTCTGCTACCCAATATTTCACTGCTGCAAACGAAGGAGTAGACTCACCCAGAGTAGAATCCGGTTCAGTTTCTATATGGGTTGGGCTGAGGTCTTTCAAATAAAAGTATTGTATCACGTAACGATGACCAATTTTCTCCATTTTTACAAATTCACTGAAAACGTTCAATATTGATGGCTGGCAAACAAATACTAAACAACGTGGCGTCTTCAAACTTGAAACATATACTTTATAGATTATGTACTTTCTAATACAGTGATATTTTTCAAGCGATTACCGCCATCTCTAGGTCAGGCCGGGTACTTATTGGACCTTCGTGCATCGTACAGTCGTAGATTTTTACAATATTTGAATAGAAATATAAATGTTCATGTGTTAACAGAATTAAAAAATATGACAATCAATCTCGGATAATTTGACTTTTATAAGCCATTTACATATTTGTATTCTTTCAAGCGATTATCTTCCAAAATCTTTTTTGTATAGTGAGTATTTTCTGATCTGTATCATTAAATTAATAAATATACATGCAGGTATTATTAGTTATCCAATACTACTTAGTTTTATATTGTTTATTTAAAAAACAATGGTTATAAATCAATTTGATTTATCTTTCCTCTTAAATATTTGATCTCGTTTTACCAGTACTGCTCTGATTATTATTAAGTGATGGGGTACCACAGTGTTTCATAGTGCCGCAACAAAAAATTCTTTTATTCAAATAAAATTGTTTTAA
Organism: Dermolepida albohirtum; assembly: GCA_031893035.1. Lineage (NCBI taxonomy): Eukaryota > Metazoa > Arthropoda > Insecta > Coleoptera > Scarabaeidae > Dermolepida > Dermolepida albohirtum. Next base: position 232,808 of record JAVIWB010003169.1, on the reverse strand, counting down.
AACCGTTCCTTTTTATGATGCACACATAAATCTAAAATTATACTTTTTCTAAACAAGACAAACGCCTTCACAGTAAACCATTGAAAAATTACAGTAATTTTCTGTTCGGTGATACTCAGAGTGTAATTTATAACGTGTCAGAGAGAGAGTATTTCACGGTTTAGTTAGCAAGTTCCTGTTTTTTGCAGTGTCGAAGTTTGTTTGGAAGGGAGCGATAGAGTCTTTCGAATAGATTTTCTTGTGTTTGTCATCCAACTTTCTTTCGGGAAGACGTAAAAGATTTTATGGATACCAGATGAAAAAAGAATTTACCGTGACGCCGAATTCGTTCGGTGATAATGCGGACTCTGTGGAAGATAATCTAACAGATTCTTTTACACATGTAAAGTGTTCACTTATCACAATACGCATTGATAATAAATGAAATTTTTACCTAACGAGAAATTTACTTATCTACATATTTTCGCGTATAAATTTAAATTTCGCAAATAGGTGTAAATTTTGACATTTATTTTATAAAATACACTATCGCCCATAAGTATTTGATCACTCGCATTTAACGCAAAAATTGTAACGAAAATCAGAATTGAAATACTAATATCTTTTTATTATTTACATATATGAAAAATATATATTTTTTCATTTAAAATAAATTGTTGTATAATATATTTATCTAAATTTTAAACTCGTTTGTATCCTCTCCTTTATTTTAATCATTGCAGCACACGATCGAGGCATTTTTTCGATAAGTTTTCGTAATGTCTCAGGTTTTATTTTACTCCATGCCTCTTGCTGGTTCTTCCACATATTAACAGCAGATGTGAGGGTCGATTTTCTCACCTTTCGGTGAAGTTCTTCCCACAGCAACTCGATGGGAATTAAATCGGGACTCTGGGGAGGCCACGCCATAACTTTTATGGTTCTCTCGTTCTCCAATTTCTGCAACTACTCCCGGCATTGTTTAGAAGTGTGTTTCAGGTCATTATCTTGTTGGAAGATAAAATTCTGACCCGAAATTTTAATTCCAGAGGGGATCATGTTTTCCTCTAATATGTGTTTATACTGTTTTTTTAGTATACCTTCGATTTTTACGAGATCGCTCACATTTGATCCAGAAAAGCAACTCCACAACTGAACCGTCACTGTGCTTAATAGTAGGGGCTATGCATTCTTCCCACAGACCTCCTCACGAAAACACGTCTTCGTGAACCGAAAATCTCGAATTTGGATTCATCGGTCCACAATACCTTATTCCAGTCTTCTATGGTCCAATTTTGGTAATCGCGTGCCCACTTTAAACGTTCTTGCTTGTTTTGCTTGCGTAGAAGCGGCTTCCGCGTTGCAATTCGTCCATGAAGACCGGCTTCTTTTAATCGCCGTTTAACTGTGGAAACACTGTTTTTCGTCTATTTCTCTTGCTTGTTACCACTATTGCAAGATCTTCTGCTGACGTTGTTGCCCTTGGTCTGCCTTTTCGAGTTCTGCTCAACACACTTCCATATTCGCGGTGTTTTTTGATGATATAACCCACGGTGGTCTGATTTAATTAAAGACCTGTGCCAATTTCACGGTTGAATTTGCCAGTTTTATGGTATGCGATTATAACGAATCGTGTTTCTACACTCAATTCTTTCCGTTTAGGTATTTCTAACCGATTGAACTTCTTCGAAACTAACTACAATTTTGCCAAAATACCCAAGTATAAATACATAATAGTTTGCAATAACACCCTACCTTAAAATAAAAGCATAACAATCGAAAATTTCCAAGAATTAAGAGATCTAATCCCTTAAGGGCAAATATTCTACCTGGAGTTTAATTAGGGTATTTAGGGCTTTTATTGATTTTAATGTTTACTATGAAACTACAAAAATAAATTTTATAATTACAACTTTTCTATAAATTGTAATGAAACAGGGGTGACCAAATACTTATGAACGATAGTGTATAGAAGAATACAGAAAAGTATATGTCTGAAAGGAATCTCGCAGTCTTAAATTACTTCCTGTTTTATGTTACATTGACAATAAAGTGAACTTCTTCTGGATTAGGTTTATTTAAATATCTTATATACTTCATGTCTAGGATTCACAATGTCTGTATATGTGTACATATACTTTCGTAGCATAAATATAAAAGCTTTATTACATTCGATATCATTTAATATTTTCATGAATGTCTTGGTACACTCCATAAATCGCTAGGGCTTGTAGAAATAATAACTCTTTTAGTAATAAAATAAATTTATCCAATTTTACCAACAGTTCCAAAAGTTATTATTAGACCTAGGTAGTTTGTTTCATTTCCGGGGGTTTGTTCATACAATATTAAATATTAAAATAAAAATTTTATGTCATGAACATGTAGAAATAAGACTTAATTTTACGGTTTTAATTTATTTATTACTATGCACTACTATGTAATGGGTACAATATTCGAGGGTGGTCCTATAAGTACATGACGGTAGTTGTTTGAAAAATATCACTCTATTTGAAAGTACGCAATTTATAAGGCACATGTTTCAAGTTTGAAGACGCCACGTTTTTTAGTATTTGTTTGGCAGCCATCAACAGTGAACGTTTCAGTGAATTTGTAAAAATGGAGAAAATTGGTCATCGTTACGTGATACAATACTTTGATTTGAAAGACCTCACCACAACCGATATAAAAGCTGAACTGGATTCTACTCTGGGTGGGTCTACTCCTTCGTTTACAACAGTGACATATTGGGTAGCAGAGTTTAAACGAGGTTATACGTGCTGCCAAGACGAGCATCGCAGTGGTCGACCAAATGAGGTGACGACTCCAGAAATGGTGAAGAAAATCCACAAAGTGGTACTGGATGATCGTAGACTGCGTGAGCTAGCAGACATAGTAGACATTTCAAAAAGTGCAGTACATCACATATTATCTGATAATTTGGACATGAGAAAGTTGTGTGCAAGATGGGTACCGCGTTTGCTCACACTCGAGCAAAAACAGTGTCGTGAAGATGTTTCAATTGAGTGTTTAGCGAAGTTTTACAGCAAAAGAGCAGAATTTTTGCGCCGTTTCATAACTATAGATGAAACATGGGTTCATCACTTCACACCCGAGACAAAACAACAATTAAAACAATGGACTCAAGAGGGAGAACCGGTTCTAAAGAAGGCGAAGACCGTTTCATCTGCAGGCAAGGTTATTCGATAGAATCGCCAGATTTAGCTCCCTCGGATTATTTTTTGTTCCTAAACTTGAAAGAATGGCTCAGTGGTCAAGGATTTTCCAACGATGAAGAAATGTGCTGCAGTTAATGGCTATTTTGAGGACCAAGACTGTTCTTATTATAAAAAGGGTATCGAACTTATTGAACATCGATGGGAAAAGTGTATAGAGCTGAAAGGAGATTATGTTGAAAAATAAATATATTTCTTTCCAAAATTTTTGTTTTCTTTGTTGGATCGGGTACTTCTGGGACCACCCTCGTATATAAGACATCGTATGTAACTATATAACATATTATTAACTCTATCTTCAATATTAATTTATTTAACATAAATATCTATGAAATATGCTATATAGGGTGTAGACGATATACGCCGAGATGCGCTAATATATAACAGAGATCTAAGACAGCAATTGAAATCTACAAAAAATTTGTTCTATAGAAACTTTAATTTTTGCAGAAATTTGGAACACAAACTTTTCAAACACAGTATAACATTTTTGGTGATATATAATTTGTAATTTGATATTATGAATATTATTTTTCATTGCGAACTGTAATTATTTAATAAATTTTAATTGCAAAATTTTAAAATTGTTTTTATATCGGATAGTGAAAAATAATATTTATAATATTAAATTCAGGCCGAGAAATAATAAATTACATGTGCGCGACCTCTCAATCTGTACACCATTTGTAAGATTAAATCACTTGAAGCACATCTTCTGTTTCGGAAACAACTCGTCATAAATACGTCTACTATGTTAGCTCTAACATTTTCAGCTGTTTCACCGTATGCTAAGACGGTATCTGTTAATTCGCGATTTGAATTGAATAAGCCATACCTCAGTAACACTACAGTATGCATCATAGCATCTACAACTCCCACCATTACGCTTCAGTAGGAGCAGCGCTGCAGTTATGAAGGGATGCTAAATTTACCAGAATTGTATCGAGACCCGCGCATTAAATAATTTTTTCTTTAATCATTAGTATTTTATGTTTAATATTGTTACAGCTATTACATATTAAAATATGCCGGCATATATCATTTATGCCCTGTATACATTTATATGAACATGAACTAATCTGTTAATTTTAACATAAGGATGGATGTGCACGAGTGTACATGCATGATCAATCTTCCGAATGTAGTGTTACTGAAAGATGTACGTCGTGAGGATAAAGTATATGAATATGCTGAAAACAAATATTTCGTGTTTAAGAATGTAATGTTCGTATATTTAACTAACTCCTGGTCACTAGTAGAATGTCCATCACGAATATACCGATGAATAGCACACGCAGTTCACTAATTCACTGTAGTCTGGATTTTTGCTGAGCACATCGTATAACTTTTTTTTAGCAAATATAGTAAGTTCATCTGTTAGGATTTGGAAATACTGACTTATATCGTCCAAGATGTCCGAAAACTCGAATAATATCAAACTGATATTTTGAAATTCTTGGAAAAAATACTTAAATCACTAGGAACTCACACACAGTTCTATACACTTTGGTGATAAAAAAAACCTGTTTCAAGTTTGATTAATTCGTCTATACGAGGGGGCACCTAAAATTAATCGGAATGGCAGCGCTGTGGGCTAAGCTTGCCTAACACGCATTCCTGCCGCTAGGAGCGTTCTGCATTCGGTGCAGTTGGTTCTTTCCCGAAAAAGATTGTGTCTTGTCATAGTGTATTTTTTTGTAAAAGCATTTTCGTTTGCTCGTCGTTTTTTTGTAATGTCGAGTTTAAGTGAACAGCGTGCGGGAGAGGCCACCATATAAAGGCAGGTGGCGTAATGGTATAGGCCGATTAAGTAATGGTGGACATACCGATCCTTATTTCATAGAAAATGAAGCTATCATTCCTCGGAGATATCTCGCTTAGAATGTTGTGGGAAGATGAGTTACTACATGAAGTATGCTATTAAAGACGTTTCAGGTGTTGGGAATTGCTGTCAGGGAGGAATAGAATATGGTTCCTAAGAAATGTTCGACATGTTAATTCAATCCATGCCATTAAGATGACAAACGTTTTTAGAATTCGTGGATATCATATATATTAATAATCTCTACTTTTTTGTAAGAATTATTGCAATAAACTTCCGCACAATTGGATATTTCTATATTTTTCGTATAATAAAAATGCAACACTCTTCCAACAAGGTCATATTAAAACGTGTCCAAATAAGTTAAAATACAATAATCTGTTGGTACTTGTTCACAAAAATACTGAAATCAAAAAATTATGTTAAATCGACTTCCTTTACTGAAACATTCTAATTTTTATGGCTTTTTACATCGCACACGTATTGCCAAAATGTTTGAAAAAATTTATTGTTCTCTGATGAGATGTCATCTTACAATCTCATGCTTACCGGACATGTGCCTTAATCACTAGACCACAGAATTTCGTTATTTTTTGCCATTTTCAAATGCAACCAGAGAGAAGTAATTTTTTTTAAAGATTTATATTATTATTTTTATGAAGTATTCGTTGTTTTGAGCAGTGTATTTTGTAACACTAACTGCTTGATTGAAATAAATTTTAGAAGGTTTCTACGGTACGACATACTATATATAGTTTTAGGATTAGATTTCATAAATAATTAATAATAATTGTTGTACAAAGACGTTTCTTAAAAAGTAATCTCTTCGAAAAAAAATATGTATTATTAAATTTTAACAAATCTAAGGATAACGTTGTTATTGAAAAGAAAAATAACGAAACAATATTCTGGATAAATGCACTCACCTCGTGAATATCTATACCATGATTTAAAGACCACATCGTTTGAAAATAGTCTTGCATACGTTGCTTCAACTCCTTGGGAATCTGGTGTAGTGTGAGAAAATCCTTGAGGTCCCTCCATTTAATCTGATAGAGTGACCGTCTAGAATACATCCTTTGTATGATTGCCGTTACGTTACCGAAAACCACAGCGTGCATTAATGCTAAAATTTCAGAAAGGAAAAGGAATTCATAAAATACAGTCCAATTTAATAAATGTAATACTTGTACGTTTTTTTTCATGTTAGTAATTTATTACATCTATTTGAATATGAAAAATGTTTAGAAAATGGATTTTCAAATGTTCGAGCATCACTAAAATTGAACTTTTTACTAAACTTCAAGATTAATATAGCGATCGATATCTTCAGAGCAATCGGTCATTTGACACGTCGAAACTTTTTAGAAGTTAGAGAATTTGTATAGAAAGTGAACCACAAGTTGAGACTTCAATTAATCCAAAAAATGAAGACAAGTTAACATATTTATTCAGCAAAACGTACATGGAATAGAATGCTAAATAATTTGAAATTTTACAAATTATTTCAAGAAAGTGTGAACTATAAAAAAATAAGCTAAAATATCATAAGAATTACTCTCGATGGATGCCACAATTATTGGCCATAATTGATCATTTGCAAGTCATACACCTTGGTTGCTGCAAGGTATGAGACAGAAGAGAACGAATTCTCGGATTAAATTCTGTATTACCAATGAAACTCAGATGCACTGTTTCATTTCTGAATCAAATTTTGCCACCAAGCATTGATATTATGTCTCATCTCCAAATTCCGAAAAAGTGAAAACTGTGTTATCACCTGGAATAGCAACATTTTTCTGTTATTTAAGAAATTTTCCCAGTTAATTCTATTACTGAATGGAATACAGTTAACTCTTGATATTATTCAACGCCTTTGCGTGAGACAATGAAGTAGATAATTAAGAACAAGAGGAAGAGGAGATGAAGTTTTATTTGCCTTCTTGAAGTCAATGCTTATCCTTAGATCATCGCAATGTTATCTGCTCTGATTCTTTTTCGGTTGAATTATTAAAAGCTTTTTGATGCTAGTAGACAGAGTTGCAAAAGTTGTTCAAGGGTGGATACGAAACCATCTTGTGTTGCCTTTGGAGGTTTCCTGTGAAGTACAGGAGCTCTCAGATAGATGACGGATGTATATCGCTATGGTGGGAGACTAATATAGTTTTTTGTTGTAGTATCCTAATAATTTCTTATAAATAAAATACGCGTTAAATTTGAACGTCCTTCGTATATAGAGAATAATGACACTCCGCATAAGTCAGTAATATGAGAAACATAAATGTCATAATTGAAACGAAAAACATAAAATACTAATGGCATGCTATCAGTCAATTTGATTTGATAAAAGTGGCGTCTAGCGTATGTACATACATATATAAATATATATTCCATGCGTGTAACATATGACGTGAGTCAAGCTGCCGAAGACCCAAGTGTACATCAAACTTGAGATACGGCAGAATTAGGAGCACGAGAAAGAGAGAGAGACGAATAAAATAAAATACTCATATAGAGCTTCCTATTGTCCGCGTTGGAGAGATGGTCACGTGATATTATTTCGTACCCTTTGGATGACGCCGGCTATGTTCGGCCTTTTGTATGTGACTGTCTGGTGAAATTCGATTTAGTCGAAGAAGAATTAGTAAAATAGATCACGGAGAGTAATTACGGTTAGGATTACGATAACTATAGGCGATGATGATTTTTAATCAATTTCGGAATTACGTGATATATATGGGGTAAAATTTTGGTATGAAGTAGTAGCCGCATAAGAGAAAAATATAGGATGACCCTGGAAACTCAAATGCGAGTGTATTTGAGATAGAATGAACTGAACAAACGTGATACCTTAATTATAGTATACGCATGTGTATGCGTTGATGACTTTAATTCTTCTTCAATATTTTAAAGCTAATAAAAGAATAAAATTCCTTTATATTTACCGCAATCTAGTTAGTGTATTCTACAGTTTGCATAACAGAAAAGAAGATGTAAAGCTAACTTAAATGACTATTAAGAAAATCTCTGGATAGAGCTTAAATCTACACTACATTTCCTAATATGTGGTATATTTAATATGTTGTCTAATCTTCATTTTTTTCCATGATCAATTTTCAGCGATTGCTCAAATTTTACACCAATTTTTCGGTATATTAAGTGAGTAATGTTCTCCAAACTTTGCACAAATTAATTTTGGATAACTCTAATGTGTAGCAACATTTTGTACCGAGCTTTTGCTTAATTATTGGTCACACGTTTTCTATTGGATTCGCATCTGGATCCTAAGAGGGCCACTTTATTATCGTGATACCATTTTCCAACTTCTATTGCATACAACGCCTGTTGCAATGTTTAGGATCATTATTTTCCTGCAAAATCCAATTATAATTGTCTTCACAAAACCATTTCCTCGCAGAAGGCCCAAGACTTTCCAATACAATTTCAGCAATCCGAGTGCGTTCAAATTTTCTGTAAAACCGCACGTACATGGACCTTTACTAGGTCCCGAGAGCGTTCAAATTTTCTGTAAAACCGCACGAACATGGACCTTTACTAGATGTTTTATTGAGTATTGAATTATTCGTTCTTGTAGTGTACTGCAGGCTCTCTTTGTTGATGACCACGCGCAAAAATATGCTTTGACTATGAAATGTAACGTTAGACTAATCTCTATCAACGTTTTGTTTGCTCAGATGTAGGGCGTGTTTAGATGGTGGTCCGATAACGACGGTTTCATTATTGTGCTGCGGTAAGCAAGTCCACTCTCACGTAAATGACTTTTAATAGTCATTACACTAATAATTTACTTTTTGCAAAGTTTTGTTAGCTCTGACGCAATATGTATTGTGGTTTTCTTCTAAACAAATGAAGTATGGTTATATTTCGCTTTTTCGCTGTTGCTCGTACTTTATCGCGGTCTTAATGTACCTTTACTCACTAGGAAACAGAACTGTTCTGAAAACTACATAATACGGCATATTAGACAAAAGTATTTCTAATCCTTTAATAGAATATTGCATTGACCTTCCTTTTCGCAAGTAATAGTTTTCTTTCTTTTGTTATACAGACTGCATGTAGTATACAAAATCTATATATGTATTTATCCAAATAATGTATATCGAAAATAGGCACGCAAGTATCTGCGCTGTAAGACATTGCGTTAAAATGATGATGACAGGGAAATATCTTTATTATTCTGATGGCGGGGAACTGCTATCAGATAGAAAAATTTTGAACCTTCATTTAGTTGTTATTATGCCGTTTAATTATGCTAAAGAAGAAAAACAAATAGCATTAAATGATATTCGTTATCTCAGTGAGGCACGCAAGAAGTCATTGGGCGATTTGTCTTTCCGTTTCTTGATCGTCCAATTCTCTGTTTATGACGATACTGGATGTACATTGATTTGAAAAATCCGGCTGTATTAATTGATGATCAAAATGCTATCAAAGTATTCAACAACATACACTTTCTGAAGAAAAATGGAGAGAGAAGTCAGCGTATGTGCTTTTGTGGAAGCAAAGAAACTAATATAGATCTTTTTCCAGTCTAGTCGCCACATTTCGGAATAAGTAAATATGTAAAAAAGAACAGTTGGAGACATATTATAAAGGAATAAATGTAAGAATTATAAGGTCCCAAAAATCGGAATATATTCCCGGATGACAATTTAAAACGTCTCCAATTTTGTGAAGTGAGGAGAGGAAAAATATATGTTTTATTTACAAGCGATTCCATATTTTCCCTCCATAAACACCATAAGCCCTCCATTTACCTATTAGTCTCAATAAAATAAACATTTGAGTTGGGATACACATATGTGTATATACAGCTTGATATCATATCTTAGATCCATTTTTCTTAAACAGAACATTAACTGCACAGTCATATTCAGAACTTCTGTAGAATATTATTATTTCTGCGGTACACAACTTTTCTGTAAATTTTAATATTTGATTTCAAGAAGTTAGCCGTTCCGACTCATAATGCAAAAACTGTTCGAGCATTCATTTCTTTGCGTTTTGCATATATCTTTAACAATTGGGGTACTATATCTTGGCAGGCTAGACTTGGCCTTGTGATTTCTTTTTTTGAAGATACTTGGAGGAATTTATCTATGGGCATAAGTATGAATGACCCCGAATATTAGAGGAGTTGTAAATTACCCCACCTTGTAATAGTACTTCACCTGCAACTTTTGTTAATGTACGTCGACAATTTCATGACAGACTGAACTATTGCGAAGCAGGAGGTGGAGCCATTTTCCTAGAATTTCTTTTGCTGACATCTGTTGATTAACTTTTGAATAACTTTTCAGTATTAAATATTTATGTTCGCCACTTTTTTAGAATTATACTTTCATTGTATGTTATGTATTTTATTAACTAATTATAAAATTTATTTTTATTTTTAACTCCATTCAGTTTTCATTACATTTAATACTTTTAGGTCAAAAGCAGTTATTTCTGTAATACGAAAAACTTTTGTAAATAACTAACTTTTGCTACAATCGTTAAAATAATCGACATGTCAATATGATAGTGTCTATGTTATACGTAAACTTTAAATTTGCTTAGCAATCGATTTAATATCTGTTTATGCTTGCGCCACGTATGATTATTCCAACGCACCGCCTGTCAAAGTATATATTTGTGTGCCTACCTTCGATATACACATGTAGTTACATATGTACATATGTCTGAATCTGTATATAAATCTGTATATAACATAACACATAAATTGCAATACTTGGGAGTTTATTGTTAGTTAGAATTATTTTGATAATTATTTGGTAATTCATAAATATATTGGCAAATAATAAATTGTGAAAAAGTGAAAGAAAAGAAAACGAACAATTTCTTCTGTTTCTTTTTAATAATGCGTTAGTTCTTCCATTTTTTTTATATGCTTATTGAGGCGTCATGATATGCATTCCGATAAATGGTCAATGTTTTCTTGTGATATAGTAACTCAAGCTACCTATGCCTTAATCGGGAGTCTCCAAGCCCGTGATCGATATTTTGACTTTTTTACTGATAATACTTGTGCTATTGAGAAATAAAAGATTTGGAGAGCCGTGACGAAATATTGATATGATGGTCTTCAAAAAGGATTAGAGAAAGCCTTGTCGCATGAGAATGGGCATTATTTCTCTAGCCTCTGGTCTGAAGAGATGAGAAGGAAGACTAGTTTAACAATCCCTTTTCCGATGAACATCACCCATGACTGATAAAGACCCATGCCATAATTTTAGAAGTTTATCGAACATAGTTTTCAATCTAACCAACTCACGACCATTATGCATTTTAACGAAAAATAAATTTGTTATTGATTTGATAATTATATTCCGCTAGACATTCAATTTTAGTTTTTCCTTGTACCAGTTTAAACGTTTTCAATGTTCGATATTGATATAAACCTAAAATTACTGGTTTTGTGATAGACTGTTTGAAGGATTATTGGCCAATTTTCATCACCAAACCAAATTTTACCAATTATCTTGGTATTTTAAAAGCGATTATTTAAAGTCAGTAAACATTAAACGGTCACGAAGACCAGCTGTTCACCTTCGGATTCTACTACATCTCCTTAGTTGTTTCTGATCATCATAAAACTACAGTTAACGACATTTTATAACTGTGTATCAATTTCTATTTATATGGTTAACAATTTCAGCGAACGACAAATGGGCTTCGCTTAGACCAATAATTCTACTTTTCTCCATTGCATGTGACGGTAATCTTACGTACTTCGATTGCAGACACAGCAACCTAATTAGAAGAAAACTTAAAGTGATCTATACTATCAAAAGAATCGTTAAAATTAACACAAAAATGTTTGATAATAGTTAAGTAGCCGTATTCGTAATTTAGGCCATTATCATTATACATACACAGTCTCAAATTTTAAATTAATTAATTATTATAGTTCGGTAGTAGTGCAATATTTCTTTCAAAACTTGTCCAAAAATGTTTAAGCATTTCTGAATCACTGGTATATTTCATTTAAAATTTAAAAATCCCTTACCTCCGATTAACATAGTACAAATGCTGAAGATTTTTTCGGTTGTTGTGTTAGCACTGACATTTCCAAAGCCTACACTAGTCAAACTTGAACATGTGAAATATAGAGCGGTCACATAAAGGTCTGTGTAGGAAACGTTAGAAACTTCCACTTTCAGTCTTTCGGCCAAGTTATGTATCCATCCTGAAAGCAAAAAGAGAACAAGAAAAAATACATTTAACAGTTATTTATGAAAAATTGTTTCGATTAATATATTTTGAATATCAGAAGGGTATGTACGAGTATTAAATATGACATTTAATTTTATCACCGCAAATTAAAAATCCAAATTAATTTTGGGCCAAAAGAAAATGTATTAAACCACCCGACATATGAAAATGAAGAAATTTACATATTTTTTAGTAAACCATTTACATTTAAATTAATTAGTAGAAGGACGTTAGCTAAACAATTATAAATAATTTCAACTCTACAGGACGAGCCATACAAAACTACAATTACACGATGCGATTATGATAACTATTCAATTGTTTGGATACAGAGTATTCTCAACAAAAGTGTACAGATGAAGATGAACATATCGGAACAGAAGAAAACTGAAAACTTCGATCAAAATCCTTTTTCCGTAGGGTTGCATTAAATCAATGACAATAATCTAATCGTTATTCAAAGTCCTGATGACACGTTTGAAGAACGGAAATTTTATATAGGAAAATAAGTTCTCAATGCTCTATACCTAAGTACTTCCATAAGAAATACCCAACTTTCGAAAATTTCTTAAAGAAAATAATTTTCTTTTATTAGAAGTGTACCTGAAATGAGTAGGCAAATTTCATATAGATTTATTGAAACTAGCATCCATTTCATCCATTTGTTATCTAAGGTCTTCCACAACGTCGTTGATTCAAGCATGTATGTTTATAACGCCTACGTTTTAACATACTACCATTCTCCATAAATCTTTTAATTAATATGTTTTGGTGACGCGTAAAAGTGTCGGGATACTCTATATTAGAATATTTAGTTATAAATTATGAAGATATGACACCTATGAGTATGTCTGGGATTCTGGGAAAGTGCGCCATTATAATACACATATCTTGCTGCACCGTAAAAGAAATGCATTGTCTTATAAAGAACTGATGAAAAATGTGAAGAAATAGCAAAAAAAAAATTAAATTACGGCAATAACTAAATACAAATAACACTTGAGAGTTAATATTTAGACATCAGATGTAAAAATTAAGGATGAACGATACACAAAAATAAATATGACCTAGGTCATTACAAAGCTAGAGACTTTTTGCTATCGACCCTGGACAGTTGAGATGGATCAAGTTGTAAATTTCTTGGTTTGTTATAGATCGGGAAAACAATAGTGAACTTGAAAGAGTTATAGTGAAATGTAGTGCTAAGTACTACAGCGTTTAGAGAGTTAACAAAATGTACTTGTAGCGAACTTAGATAACTGTCGGTAAACTTATAAAACAAAAACGGGAGACTATTGGATTTTACGTAGTTCATAAGTAAGTTACACCTAAGTTAAATTTAATGGGAATATTTAATTTGGCGACCCGAGAAATTGGCTTGGTTCATCTTCAGATTTATTTTTTAGTTTAGAATGGTGTATGAAAGCTTAGAATTATTTGACACTTACTTTGTGAAATTATTGATAAATGTGAATTTGAAAATCTAGAATGTCAATATATGTATAATTGCGCAATTGTTGCTAGTTTAAAATCAAAATTTGCAATTATTTATAGTCACTTGAAAAAAAGTAAAACTAAATAAAATTCGTGTTCGCTTGGACATATCTCTTTCATGCCATGTAAATTTGAACAGCTAGCAAATATGGTTATTTTTAGTGCCCAATAGATTCTATAGTATACTTCCATCTATGAGAGTGACAGCATTCGGTCGGCGCCGAGAACATAGCAGAATTTTGTCATTGATATGTATGTATATGTAATGCAGTACGCCTTTTCGTTCGGAGGTGTTCACTTATATCACCTAGGTTTGTTCGTTGTAGAGAATTATCCCGCTGTTACATAGGTCGGAAAGCCACTATTATCTGACACAATTTGTAAATTTCGGGATTTAATGTACGATGACGCAAAAGTGAAATAGTTTAGTTTGCAATAGACCGCTCATGCGCCGGACAAAATTTGACTGCAAAAAAACGTAGATAGTGGGCAACACGAAAAAAAAACTGACGTACGATTGAATGAGTAATCTCCATATGTTCCATTTGCTCCATTATGTTCAACACAGATAGTGTGAAATTTTCCGTTTCCTTCATTAGATAACGAATTATTTTACGAATTTAGAACAAACACTCCAACTGTAAATTACCTAGTTCGAAAACATTACGAAATTTTATACCATTTGTTTGGGAATGTACTGAAAATAAAATTAAATCAGAATTGAGAAATAAAAAATTTTGGTTACGTGTGGACGAAATGGCAGATTGTAAAAAAAAATCTATTGTTTATGTCATAGTTTGTACAATGCAACCACTTAACTAGCTATCAGAACAGTACAAGAATGTGCTGCTGAAGTTATTTCAAAAAGTGATGTTAAATACATTGACAAAATTTGGACTTTCAAGAGACTAACTCTTAATGTTTGTGGCTGTTTGTGTCACAACTATGTATTCTGTAAGTCGATCTCTTAAAGATGGCTGTCGTAATTTCCAAGCAGCAGATTTACAAATAATTTATAACGATTATAATGGAGTAGTTGAAGCAATTGATAAATTTCAAAATCCTTCGTTGCCATTAGTAGATTCACAGTTAGTGCTGGACACTGTATAAATACAATTACATGTTATCAGCGACGACAAAAACATTAGTATTATAGCCAAAGTAAATAGGGGGCGCACAGATTTATTAAGTATTAATAAACATTATTTTAATTATGAAAATATTACATCAGTAGATGTCAAACGGTTTTTCTTTTCATATAAGAACATTTTTTCGTCACGGGGAACGCTGTTTAATGAAACGAGTATGGAAACATATCTGATATTTCAAATATTTAACCGATACTTTTCTGTTTATTCTTACACTGAAAACGCTATTTAAAAGGTTGCTTCGCATTTCATTAATTATATATAATTATTTATTTTATTTTATTTATCCATTATCAAACGCACGCCTGTAATGTGTCGATTACATTCCTTACCCTAGTAATAACTTAATACGAAGATTTAAGAGGAATAAGCCATTCGGATTAGTGTAATACAGTGCTAAGTGTTTAAGATAGACACTATTAGTGAGTGAATATATCTAACCTGGTTCCCATGAAAGTTTTGAACAACTAAAGAATGTCATTGGATGGACTTTAGAGACTTAACATTCAAGCTTAATATTAAACTAAAATTAATGATCAGTATCTTGGATTCTGGAAATTGGTGATATGAAGAACATCCCTGACTCCGATTTTAAAAATTCTATTTCCAAACGAATTGAAATAAAAATATCAAAATTAATGTTTTCAATTATTAAAATTTAAAAGTACGCCATATTTGCAAATATTCCAAGCGAGTATTAATTTCCATCGAAATGTCAATTCGAAATTTTTACAGCCTACGTGAATTCATAATTCCCTTGAAAAAATTATGACGGAATAGGGAATTTTTCATTTCATTAGATCTAATTTGAAAAAATCGGTCGAGATGAGGTAATTAAATAGCGCAGAAGTAATTAAGAATTTCAGATTTCATCTCTTTCTTTTTCCCCTCCATTTGGTTTTCTCTCGGCGTAGCGTTTTTGTGTTTTTTCGCAATCTTCATATTTTCACGAGAAAGGTATTAATTACGGATTCATTATTAAAAATTAAAAACAAATATTGATTACGCGAAATATTTTTTTATATTCGTTGGAGTGAAAATGTTTTATGCTGATTATAAAGTCATTAGAGAAGAAAAAGGAACAGGAAGTAAACCAAATACGTGAAACAAAAGGGATGTTGGATAATGATTACCCATCACATGAATTAATATCTACACGTAATAAGTCTCGAACTTGAAAGTTGCATAGTCTATATACTTGAACTTTCTTGTATAGAATAACAGTAAAGTAACAAAAGACAGGTAATAAAACAAACCTTATTTTTTTTATAGTGGAATCCTAACTCCTGTCGCGTTTTGCATTTCACTTTCTGTAAAATCTTTGTGTTAAATTATTCGCAACTATGTTTCTCTCAATATCTTGCACCCATTTAGTTTGTGGTCATGCTCTTTACCTTATTCTGTTAGCTATATTATTGCACACATATTACACACATTTTTAAGAATTAGTTTTTCTCTCATCCTTTTCATATGCCCATACAAATTTAGTCGTTTCTCTTCTACTACTTGAATAAAACTTTCCATTCTGTTTGTACTCTCCTTTCTTCGTTGATTACACAGAACAACAAAATTTCGTTTTTTGTTTGTTACAATAGTGTCAATAGCTAAATTTTATAGGATTTTTGACACTCATTTTAAATATGTAAGTGGTTTCTTTTTATTGGACATAGTTTTTTTGCAATTACCATTTTTATGAAAGAAAGACATGATGACAATTATATAACAATAATATACCTGTAATATCTGTATGTCTAAAATCTGCTTCTAGTTTGCTGTGAATATATTAATCTTGATATTTCACCAGTAGTTAGACAGTATTCTTGATTCCATTTTCCCCGGTAGCGTGTGGTTGATATTTCCTCGTGAACGCGTTCGTCATCCACAACTTCAAAATTAGTAGGCAACAAATACAACAAGTGGATCTTTAGTGAAATATAATATATCCAAGTGCTTTACAATTTTTAAGAAAATCATTTATAAGTTCTTTGTAGTTATCTGCCTTATGATTTCCAAGGCACTTCTACACACTTTTTAAACGATTTTCATGCAGGTAAACTCTCATTTCATATTTCGAATCAGCGCCCAAAAATACATAAGATTTATATATTCTGGTATTTTATCTAAGAAAGACAATTTCAATATTTTATAATGTCATTACATGTTCCACCCCATAAAGAATACTATCACGATATTAATAGTTTTCGCTATTTTTCAAAGCAATACTGTCCTTGCCTTTGGAAATCCTACCAAACAGAGTCGTTTTTATGAATATAGGCCTTCAAAGTATTTTGAGGCGGCTTATTCTTTCTACTCCATAATCATTTGCAGTCGATATTGTTGTAAATAATCCATTTTCAATCTTTAGTGACTTAATCCAGAAACGGATTATTTTGTTCCCGTTTTAGCAACAAATGACAGGCGTTAAAGTGACAGTGCAAATATCTTTTCTCGATAATATTTATGTGGAATCTAAATATCAAAGTTTGATGTGAAATCAAGTCCTATCACATGATGAACGAACGATGTTGACAAATTTAATCTCGTAGTAATTTTTGGTATTGTTATTAGGCGGGTCAATTCGTTTAGTTGGTTCTCGTCAGCTTCAACTGGCTTTCCAGTAAGAGGTGAATTTTGGACATCGAAATTAACCGAATGAAATTTTGAAAACCAGTTTGGGCACTAGTAGATGCTATAGAAAGTCTTTCTATACATTTCACACAACCCTCTCCTTGCTTTGACTTGCGTTGTCACCTTTAAATGTGAGTTGTCACCTTGAAATGTGAGTTGTCAAAATATATGACAGTAGGTTTTAGAATAATTGGCTAGTTGTTGTGACAAAAAAAGGAATCATCCACTAAGAGCATATCCTTTTAAATCAAATTTTGTACAAATGTCTACTTTATTGAGAATAATGAATGATTAAATTTCATTGGAAAATTCCTGTGGAAACTCATTTCAAGCAACTTGTAGAGCATTATGTAGATGTTGTAAGTTTATTGGAGTATTAGGAAGCATGCCAATCCTTGGACCTACCATATCCCAGACATATTTTATGGTTGATAGGTCTGGTAACAGCACAGACTAGTTGAGAAAGTTAATGTTGACCTCTTGTAGGAATTCCAATGTAACAGCTGCATGAGGATGAATAATAATCTTGCTGGAATGTGACATTATTTAGCTCTTGGATATATGGTCAAGCAAACAGCTTCAGAACTTCTTAAATAAAACTTTGAGCATTTAAATGGCTTCGAATGAATATTAAAGAAATCCCACATTCTCATTTTCTACAGAAAAATTCGAATGCTACGTTTTTTTTGACGTCAGCCCCATGTACGACCATCGTGGTTCTACAAACAAAAACGAAAGTCATTTAAAAGAACGATATTGTTCTATTTGGGCGACAGAAAATCAACCCAAATGAACGAATACGGTGCCATGTGGAATGCATTGTTATTATAGGGCATATATCTGCCAAAAAAGTATATCTCTGAACCTTGAGGTACTATAATGATCTAAGGCAAGCAATTTTAAGCTCCTATCTTTCCATTCTGTGTTTCTTCTATATTGACCGGAGCTTCTTCTATGGTACCTGCCTTCTTATCTCTTCAATAAAGAATAATTGTAGATTTATTTCTTTACACCCGCTTAGCGATTTTGCCTCCATGATGTAGGCTAAGGATACGATTTCTATCAAGCTGGCGATAATTTGGTTGCTTCCGAATAACCAAGCTAAATTGATTCAAAATGAAGGAAAGAATAACGATTTTTTTCGATAAAAAACGATACAAAGGTTTATTGCTTTCTTGCTACTTTTCTTATCACTTATTATGCTTATATTTGGTTTAAAATTATATATTTTTTCTGGGTAAACCTTTTTTTGTCACCTAATACAGGGTGACTACGGGATGTATTTACATTTTTGATGCGACTGTACTCGGCCTCGGCAAATCATGGTGGGAGGGGCGGGCGGTCATTCGCCTCCCAAGCAGTGGCCATTTAGGTATTCCAGTCGCAATGGAGCCGTGGACAGTTCAACATCGCGTGTTTACGTACTATTCCTATGTAAGAAACAATGATTCAGTGGTAGCGGCTCAGCGTGATTTTCGCATTCATTTTAACGTTGGACGGCATGGAGCCGTACCTACCCGACCAACGATTATGAAATGGGTTACAAGTTTTCGGTCCACAGGCAACATTATGGGGAAAAAACCACCAGGCGCTACACGAACAGTGAGGACTCCGGAGAACATTGACAGAGTGAGAACAGCAATGATTAGGAGTCCTGGTTGTTCAGCTCGACGGCACGCATCTTCATTACACATGGGACGTGAGTCGGTCCGAAAAATTTTGAAACGGGATCTCAAGTTTCATCCTTATAAGATTGTGTGTGTACAGGAGTTAAAAGAAACTGACTACCCCCAACGGTTGGATTTCGCTACTCAAATGCAAGTTCTCCTTCACGATGAGCCTGACGTTCTGATTTTCATGAGCGATGAAGCTCACTTTTACCTAAATGGGACAGTTAACCAACAGAACTGCAGATACTGGGCAGAGGAAAACCCAAGACAGCTTCATGCGAAACCTCTCCATTCGCCTCGTGTGACTGCATGGTGTGCGGTGTCGAGACAACATGTTATTGCCCCCTTCTTTTTTGAAGAGGATGGAGTTGCGGTGACAGTGAACGCGAATCGGTACGTGCGTATGATCAATGATTTTTTTTTTCTTAATGCTCAACTTAATGCTCAGGACATATGGTTTCAGCAAGATGGAGCTACTGCACACACAGCAAGAGTTTCGATGACGTTGCTGCGAAACTTGTTCCCAGGTCATGTCATTTCAAGATTTGGAGATGTGCCCTGGCCTCCTCGTTCTCCCGACCTCAACATCTGCGATTTTTTTTTGTGGGGACATTTGAAGGAGAAAGTTTTTCAACGTAAACCTCGTAATTTGGAAGATTTGAAAAGGAAATTCGTGAAGAGGTGGCACTAATCACCGATGAGACACTACAGCTAGTATGGCAGAGCTTCCTCAACAGAATTGAAAACTGCATTAGAGAAGACGGCCGTCACCTTCCTGACCTTATTTTTGCAAGTTAAATTAAATGGCATATCCTAACAAACATGTCAGAAAAGTAAATATGTTTTTTGTTTAAAAAATTAACACCGTTTTGCTGTTTTCAAAATGTTAATACTTCCCGTGGTCACCCTGTATATTCTAAATTCATTTTTAAGTAATTTCTTATATTATTAGAAAATAGGAACAATAAAATTGATCGTTAATAGTAACGAAAAAAGGTAAAATAAAAATTTATCGATTCACAAAAATAATTTTCTTGTAAGGTGTTTCATTTCATATTTTACAATGGGTTGTACAGTAAAACTAGTTGTAAAGTAAGCATACCTAAATCCCAGCTCGAGTCCATAATTTGCTGTCTATCCATTTCATGATCCGCTATGACATACCATATACAAGCCAACCAGTGCGCCACCAACGTAAACGAAAGCATCAGCAGCGTGAGTATCATGGCGCTATACTGAGCGTATCTGTCGATCTTCTGCAGTAGTCTAGCCAATCGTAATAATCTCGTCAATTTGATCAAATGGATGTTGTGATTGGCGAAGGAGGACACGGACTTCTGTAACGATTCACAAACATTTCGTTTTATGAGTCCTGGTCTCTCATCGCCAAACGAGAATTTACCTCACCACCGTATACAGCGTAGAGCAGATCGAAGGGCAACGCCGCCAGAAGGTCAACTATGAACCATGTTTTCAAATAGTTCAGGGATATCGAATGCCAATCCGATACGACTTCGCCCTTTTTATTAACGTAGGTCGTGCGGAAGTTCAGAATTATGTCTGCGAAAGAGAAAGATGTCAGTGATAAATAAGTTACTTTAGAGTACGTAGATATACGTCTGTATGTGTGTGTGTCTGTTTGTGAGGGATTTCAGAACGGATAAACTGGGGAAAACAAGGTTTCGGTTTTATGACGCCGGAATTGAATTTATTAGCGTTATATCGGATAAGATCAGAACTTTAGGTGGAAAGTATGTAGATGTGCTTAAACAAGGGAACATTGTTTCCAAATTTATTGCACAGGAGACCTTTATAGAAAGGTTCGAGATATAAATTACAGCAGGTTATTGAAATAAATTTCTAGTAGGGGTTGATTTGGATAAAATATATATTAAATTAAATTAAAATCAAATTAGAATTTTAATTACAATATTTTTACTCTTAAAATTGATAAAATAAAAATAAAACAGTGCACAGTCATAGATACATCCATAAAGTTGAAATAAAATAAGTTATTTTCAGAATTAAATTGTTATTGCGTGTAATAGTTTTAACTTCAGCTATGCCTTTTGCTGAAGAATATAAAATTTTTATGATTGAGTCTTATTTCTGAAACGGTTATAAACTTGATGGCATTTAGTCTTATTCAATTAAAGAACTTCTGCCAGAATTTCAAATTGAATTCCCAGAAGATGCTGTTGAATATAATCAATTTCATAGAACTTTAAATCTTCGTGTAAATCTATTTCGCAAGGCATGCAGTATTGGAAGAAAGAAAATGCCACTGGACACACTACAAAATCCATAGAGGAAGCAGTTTAGAATATAAGATATACATATGAGTTCTTAATGAGATAAAGACCTCGATATGTTCTTTAGCACAACAAAGTCAATTTTCTGTTGGAACTTGTCATATTGTTGAGAAAAAGACTCTGAATCTACGCTTATACATGATAATGTTTCTTCAAGAATTTTTCCCAGTTGACCCGCCGCGAAGATTCCGTTACGGTAGGTAGCTTCTGAATACTTTAGGTAAAGATAACGTTTCAACAAGAACGTTTTGTTTTAAATGAGAAGTGGTTCTATGTTCCGAGTTCTGTGAGCTCACAGAATATATTACATGTTCCACAAATAATTTTCAACTCGGTCTCTGTTAGATTCTCTAAAAATGGAGTTTGGGTTGCTATTTCAATGCACAGATTAGCAGACCCTATATTTTTGAATATTAAAAAGTGAATATCGGCATGCAATAAAAATAATTTTTATGTCACATATGGGAAGCATTGGTACTGAAATATATCGTGACGGAAATCTAAGTTATTTATTTATGAGGTAGATGATGATAAATTACAACTATGATATTTTCAGTGTGCGAACAGTTATCCCAGGTTCAACATTCCAATACCTCGGTGAATTCGGTACAACTGCTATCCCTTGAGCAAGACGTTCGAGCTCAATCTAACAGACAGGGTAACCTTAAGTTTAAATTGCCTGGTCCGTGTGATTACGTTAATTATTAGGAGTACTCTAGGGATACATAAAACCATTGAAATTAAAGTAGAAATAAACAAAAGAAATTAGGCCACTATGAAATACAAAGTTTTAGTATACAAACCTCCAGTTGACGTTGAGGGTAACAAGAACGATATTCAAGAGCGTCTCCCCAATAAAACACTACCAATATAAGTTCAATCTTGAATCTATAAACATCACTTGCAATGGCCTTTTTTATCAACCTGTTGTAATTATCTAAACGTAAGGTCAATAGACTTTCGTAGCCAGCTTATTTAGATCCAACAACGGTTGATTGGAAGGTAATTAACTCTACCCACAAAATAAGCGTCATTAGTTAATTCAAAATTGAACCGTAAAATTGGTGTGAAGCAGAAACTTGTTCGCTCGTTGAAAGTCGAATGTATAAAAGAGTGAGACATACGCGACACTTTTATACGTTCACACATAAATAAAAAAGTGCATGCTAATTTTATGGCCAGATAATCATGAAACCACCAGGAATAAGTTCAATCATTACGAAGACAATAATTACAAAGTTTTATTAATTAAATTCCATTAAACCGACTTACAGTGTCTATGGGGATCTGTAATCAATAGGGGAAACTCTATCGTATTTATTTTGAACTACGGCGGACATATACGATAGGGTGTGAAGTGAACAAAGGGGTAATTGAAAATTATACATAATAATAATAATAATAATAATAATAATAATAATAATAATAATTTATTGATGCATATGTACATACACACGTCATTACATAATCGTATATAAATAAAAACACAAAAAAGAAAACCTTTGTGGCTCACAATTAATGGTGGCGTATTAATTGTGAGCCAGGCAATGTCAAAATTTATATTTCGGAAAGTCATTTACTGAATAGAAACAATTCTCCACCAGCACTGTTAAGACTAATCCATGGTAGGGTCTTAAATCTATCAGGCAAAGCATTGTATATCTTCACGGCCATGTAATTTGAACTTAGCTGACCTTTCCCAATGCGATGATACGGTATGACCAAACTATTCTGGTTTCGTGTTTCATATTCGTGAAAATCACCATTTTTGCAGAACTTATCTGGCGACTTATGAACAAACTCCAGGCAAGCAAGTATATACAAGGATGGGAGGGTCAGTATTTTGTGTTTCTGAATAGATTTACACAACTTGTGGTATTAGATACTCCACTAAGGGCTCTGATTGCACTCTTTTGCATCCTGAAAACCGCCTCAGCCGCGCCAGACGCGCCCCACATCAATAGGGCATACATGGCCCTTCCCTGAAAATTTGCATAGTACACAGTCCTAGCCGCCTCAGGTGTAGCCACTAGTTTCACTCTTCGTATAGAGTATATTGCTGATGCCAGATTGCGACACAAGTTATCAATGTGGCACGCCCAAGTCAGGTTACTCGCAATCAGCAGGTCCAGAAACTTAATATTCACTTTGGGCTCCCCGCCACTTCCCTTGTTGTTATTGTCAGCTGTTGGGTTTTGTCATCATTTAATTTCATAAGATTTCTACTAAACCACTCGTTTGCCTCCCCCAATGCAGTCTCCATATAAGCCTCTGCAACTTCCCTGCACTGGGCACGCACTATTATGGACGTATCATCTGCAAACTGGGTGACTCTACCCACGGTGACATTATGGGGAATCATTGACATAGATTAGAAACAGAAGAGGCCCTAATATTGACCCCTGTGGAACCCCCCGATCGATTGGCGCTACATTCGAAAGCCGATCATTCCAGCATACCTTCTGTCTTCTGTTTGCCAAATACGAACCGATCAGCTCATTTACTTATTCTCTCACTCTATACATGTTTAACTTTCCCAGAAGTATCCCATGGTCCATTGTATCAAAAGCCTTACTCAGTTCGCAACATCCCAGACTTATCGCATCTCTAGCATCGAGAGCATCCGCTATATATTCCAGGACATCCGTAATCACGGTAGTCGTGGACTTGCCCCTCAGATAGCCATGCTGACCTACATTTATGAGTCTGCGTGTCTCAAAGAACTGGATTAATCTCTTTTTGACAATGGCTTCCAAGACTTTTGACATCACGGGTAGAATGGAGATTGGTCTAAAATTCGTTTTGTCAGTCGATCCTCCCTTGTGTATTGGAAGCACTTTTGCTATTTTCAGAGGGTCTGGGAATACCCCCCTAGACAAACACTCATTGAAAATGTCTGTTACTGGGTCAACTATATAATCGATACTCTTTTTTAGTATGCTTAGGTTCATTCCATATATATCAGTAGTCCGCTGACTCCTGAAGCCAAAAAAAATTTCTCTTACTTCCTCCTCTGTAGTAGGGAGGAGGAAGATAGTTTTCTCTACACTTCCTATGCCCCGCCTCATTAAATCGTGCGGATCTCGGTTGGTATTCTGTATTAATTTGATTGCTTCACTCCTCACCCCAACAAAGTAATGGTTGAAATCATCAGCAGTCACCTCCTGCAGAATATTCTGATTGCGTTTATTTCCTGTTACTTCACCCCTAACTACTCCCCATGTGGCCTTGATTTTGTTCTCGGCTCCAAGTATGTAATCAGAGTTCCATTCCTTCTTACTCTGGGTCACCCGATCTTTGTATTCCTTTTTTAATTTTCTATATAATTCTTTGTACTCTTCATCACCTGTTATCCTACATACTACTTCGACCCCATCCATAAGATTTCTGACGGCTCATATTATGAAAGCATATGTAGATGGAATTTTATTTTATGCTTGTAAAAATGGTCCTAAATCAACTCAAAAATGCAGGCGCGTCATTTTTCCCATCGATTACTTAGGTATTTGCATCATACCAGATATCGCTTTATATCATAATTTAGGATACTGTTTTAAGTGTCTTAATTATAACTAATTATAAATGCTTTTAAGTTTTATTATATGCGAAGTTTCTTTCAGGCAAATATTATAAACAAAGTTTAGTTCTGTATACACATTCAAGTTGTAAGGTGAAGTTACTCATGGTGTATCTTTTGTATATTAGTGAAATAATTTAAGTGTAAGGTTACCAGCGTTGTTATATTTAATAGACAAGAGAAGTACAATCTTCCGTTAATCAAAAGGAAGCAAACAAATATCAATTAAACCAGGTGGATAAACAACTACCATGCTATCTACATGGTAAAAACAGCGCTACAACTTTATTAGAAAATGGTTGGTCCATTAGAGGGTTTGCTAGGAAAATGGGGGTGAATTCGACATGTATTTGTAAACTGTGGCAAAAATGTACTAAGTAGAACATTCTAGAAAGGGAAGATATTACTGGGAAAAGTTGAAGTACTACGCGAAATGAAAATAAAAACTTTTTTAATTATGTTCGACAAAATCCATTTACAACTTGCAAACAACCTTTACAGGTGACAGGATTTAGTGAAAGTGCAGGGAAAGTGTACTCTTTTCGAAAACTTATATCCGCAAAGATGCGGAGTTTTGGAGTAGAGTAGTATTTTATAATGAGTCATCCCTACGGTCCTATACTAATACCAATCGAAGAGTGTACCGTTAAAAAAATATCGAAAAAAAATTCACGAAAATAATATTGCAGAAAGAAGTCAAAGTCGAGATGTTGCGCGGTGGAGCAGGAGCTTTATGGAAAATTGAAAAACATTTAAATATGGTAGTTACCAGTATAGAAATATCTTCCCACATTTAATATTACCCTTTGTTAATTTAATGCATGGGGACTGTTCCCACGCATTAAATTTATTTCGACAAGACAATTGGGTGCACAAATCGCGAATGATAAAAGAATGTACACGTTTAGATAATATTGAAATGTTAGTTTTACCATCAAACCGTCCGGACCTAAGTCCCATTGAAAACGTTTGGGTAATATTAAAAAAATATACATATTAACTTCACTCCCCAAAATAGTGAAGAATTGTGGGAAAAGGCAGAGAACATGTGGAACGAACTTTCAATAGAATTATGCGAAAGGCTTATTGACAGCTCCGTTCAAAGTTACAGAAAGTAAGCGTGAGGAGTCGTGGACACATTATTAAATGTTATATTGAATATTATTCAAATAAATTTGCACCGAATGTTGCGTTATTACTGTATCTTAGAGCACATTTAATTTTGTTAATGAAATTCAAGTGAAGAAATAAGATCTAAACAATTAAATTAAATATTACATTTACACAAAAACATATATATATGCGTGTGTGTGTGTGTGTTCGAATGAAGGTTCTTGCAGTTGTTAGTATGAGTAATATTAGATTCTCGGACTCCGTGATGTCGGACAGAGGTTCTCGAAAGAATCGGCGTCTCGACGTTTCGATGACATCTTAATCATCTTCTTCAAGAGTTGTTTCGTAGTGAAGTGAAGTTCCCGATTGACGCTTCACTGCGAAACAACTTCTGAAAAAGATGATTGGGATGTCTTCGAAACGTCGAGTCGCCGATTCTTTCAAGAACTTCTGTCCAACATCGCGGAGAGTCCGAGAATCTAATATTATTCATATATATATATATATATATATATATATGTTACTCGTAAAATTGCATTATCATAATAGTTATCTTACAATATTAATTCCAAATTCATAGAGTTAATAAAAAGGTAGCTTTTCTACTATTACATCAAACGAAATCAAGTACAAATTTTGGGTCAATCTTAAAGTCTCATTGATTAATCCTTGGATATTACTTTTTCTTTTTGTTTCTTTTAATTTCTGTTCTGTTTAATGTCAAGTATATGTGGGCATATTAATCGTTGTAATTTACAACGAATAATACGTTGGGTCATTATTATTTTAAACACGATGCAGAAACTTGGAAGCAAGCTAATAGGTCTGTAATTTTATAATTCTGTTGGACACCCTTTTTTGTACATTATAAACTTTTTGACATTATTCTTCGAATTTGGTTTACTTCAAGAAGCTTCAAAAAGCTTGAAACCCCATGCGACAATTTGGGAATGATACAATAAGGTAATCAAGACTTTTCTACCTTTTGATTAGATGAATATTAAGGTGTAAATAGGTACTAATCATTTAACTTGTTACTTGGGGATTTATTACTTTCACCTCTTCTCTTTAAAATTTTAAGGGTAAATGTTGATAACGTCAGTTTTATTTCTGTGTATAGTAATAAGTAAATAAAACATTTAATTGATCCATTAAAAACGTTTTTTAAAAAATTTTTCATATCTTCCTCCTTTATATTCACAGATCCTGTTATTAATTGTAAACGATACTATTATCATCATATTTGCGTTAATCATCCCATACAAATATAATACTCTAACATATCCATCATGTATTATAAGTCCGTTAGAGAATTACGTGTTAAAAGTTATGAAACATTATTTTACATGAAAAACTCATTAACTTTGGATCATATCGTTTGCGGAAACTTCGCTGCAAAAAGATCGTCGAAGAAGTTTCAGAAGACTACGGGCAAACCCTTTATATATTGGCAAAGATAAATACCAAATCTTATATATGCGCTAAGTGTGTTTATAAAATGTCAGGGCAAAGTTTAAGAACTTCGTGAGATCTGAATGTATTAAAATCACGTGACGTGGTAGATGAAACTTGAAATGTCTGTTGCGGAGTCTGTCTGCGGTAAAGCACGAACTTAAATTTCTTCGGTTTCTTCAATAATGTACATGTGGATGACGCATCTTTTTTGTGTCAACACGATATATTTTCCTAGATATCTAGTGAACATGACAGACGTATATGAATGAGGTGTGGTAATTGATTAATAAAATTTTTTACTAGACTTGAGTTGCAGTTTAGTAGTATTATTCGATAGATTTTGTATATATGTACGAGGTCTGGCAATTAAACCTCCTTTAACATTTGTAAACCTTCTGTTGGTGACCTTTTAAATTTGATAAAAAATTTCAGTTTAATTCGCTGCTCGATTTTTATGCTAACCAGTATCACGATAGTACTAAGTAACAGTGTCCTCTGCAATTAAAGCTCGAAAGTAAACTGAAGCAGACAGAGAGACGAAACTACGGGTTGTTGTTTGGGAAGTATTAAGGTCAATGACATTCGAATTACAGCTTTATCCGAGGAGCGCAGTCTCGTTATTTAATTGTCATACCTCGTATTTCAGAAATTTTAACACGAGAGATCAAGTTTTCGATTATACTGGTCAATAAAGTTTTGACCTTAAGTCAATTGCTGACAAAATTAGACAGCATATCCAACGTATAAATTATTAGAAATTATTGGCGTAGTTCTGGTTACTGAGAAAATATAGGTAGAAACTTCTTAAGACGCGATGTGGCTCGTGCACTCAAGAAGTGACAAGTTTGCATTGTTGCTCTAATCTGGTCTGTTGTTACGCTTGAGGGAGAGGATAATCGGACATGCTGTTATAAAGAATGCAATTTAACTACAAAATGGAACAGCGTAGAACCGTGAGGATGGAGGGAAGGTATCAAAATTTGTATTAAGATTTTAATTTAGTTCCTTATAGCCACAGTCACACCTCGTTCGCGGGCAAGTAATCCAAATAATTTTTGGTATGTGTTATGTGTGTAGTAAATTTACTTCAAGTCGTACTTATAAAGTTTATTTCGGGATAACCGTAAAAATCTAGACGAGCCAAATATTAGCTGCATGTAATGCATATTATATGAAGCAAATATTTGAAGGATTGGTTGTCCGAACGGCGGCATTATTTACCTTTTGCTATTTCTAAGTGCTGGAGAGAACAAAAGAACCATGTCGAAGATGGCTTCTTTTGCATTAATAAGACAGCAGACGTAAGAAAAGAAAATATGATTATGTAAAGCAGTCAGGTCAAAAATTCAACTACCTATCGAACATTATCTAGTTGCTTAACCGTCAATTGACAAAGAAAACGAAGAGAGTCTAAATAGTAATGACAGAGTAGTAATGACATTGTTTGATGCAGGATTTGAATTTATTGGAATCACAAACAAAACTTCTAGGTTCGCGATTACAGCAATTGAATCTCTTAGCGAAAGAAATACGAATAAATATTTTTTGCAACAGACATAAAAACCTTATTGATTTCTATAGTATGGTCGGCAATTTGGTCTACTGCAATGATATTTGCAAATTATTGAAGCTTTTGGGATACATCCGACACCAGTTCTTGGAGATTTTTCATAGAATCGCCAAAGACCAATCTGAAAGCGTTTTGGAAATAGGGGTTTCGGATTGAGATGTCCTTTTATGGTCAAGGTTTTTTGTCATGATTCAGATATGGATTTGGATTAGAGGGTTTATGATACCAGGTTTTTGAATCCTGTAGTGATGTATTATTTGAATGAATATCGCCTTTACTATTAAGACAATACTTCTTGTCATTTTTATAGGACTCTAAACCATCCGGAATAAACTTCAATCACTTTCTCTGCGTCGATATTGATGTATAACAACATCGATGAATTTTAATATTGACAATTCAAGAGCAGTGTGGCATCTTGTAAATTTCATGTTGGAAGCTGCGAGATATGCTTAAATTGGAGTTGAAATGAGAATATTATTGCACTATGACCTTTAATTATTTTAAAAATATCTTTTTTAAACAGCGGCTAACTTTGGTTCAAGTTGCTACTACATTTTCGTATATATTGTATATACTATTTATTTAAATAATTACATGTCAACTTCCAGTGTTTATTATTAAGGATTGTAAATATGCTTTCACAAAATCTCCTTTAAGGATCGTTTAGTTTTACATTCCTCCATTTTTCCTGGCATTTGCCACACAATATGAGTAGTATCTGTGTTTAAGGTTAATAATTTTATAGCTGCCATCTGCAGCTTTGCAAGTCTTCGAGCAATGTCTTTATGCTGCGTATCAAACCATATATATATATATATATATATATCTTTATGAAAAAGCGTTCGAATTGATGTGTTTTGTGTCGTAACTGAAAATCTTTCTATTGCCTAGAATCGCATGAAACAGGACCGCATTAAGTAAAGTCATTCCTGCAAAATTTAGGTCGCTTGGATTCAACGATTTATTAATGGTTCTTTATATATCTTATCTTGCCAACCGTCAACGATATGTGTTCTTCAACAGTTACTCTTCTAACAAGTACGTTGCTGTTCTGGGGCGCAGCGGAACTCTAATTTAGGACCACTCAGTTTCATAATGTATATAAATGAGATCATCTTATTTGCCGATGACTTAAAAATATATCGTAGTGTATCTAATGTGGGTGATTATGATGCACTTTAGAAGAATCTTTTAAATACTTATCAATGGTACATTATCAACAACGTTTCGTTAAACGTTAGTAAGTGTAAAGTACTGATCTTTACTCGAAAACAGTTTCAAATTTTATTCAATTATGAATTAAAATCTAAAAACTTGAATTAAGTTGGCAAAATTAAGGATTTAGGAGCCACATTCAATGTCGAAGTGAAGTTTACAAGATATTTTAGCAGTATCGCGGCTATCGCAAGAACTTCCTACTTCCCGAAATTGTATTTTTTACAAATATGTATTTTATATACTGCTTTAGATTTCGCATTGAGTATGCCTCGGTTATCTGGGCACTTTATTATTAGATTCATATCCGACAAATTAAGATACTACAGCGTAAGTTTGCCAAATTTCTGTGGTTTCGTTTGCATAGCAGATATCCAGAGAGAAATATAGATCAATTTGCGCTGTTATAACGACTTAATTTGTATTCTCTTCCAATTAAACGTATCTTTTCCTGTGTAATATTTTGTCACAAATTTGATTCACCGTCCTTGTACAATACTAAGATATAGCAGTGTTACAGTGTTGATATTTTAAGTATTGTACTTACCCTTCTCACGTACCAAATATCCATCTATAGCATTGATTTATTTAGTATGCCACAATTTCAATTACTTCTCGTGTAATATATTTTTTATTCTCCGAATTTTTTAAAGATCACCGCTGTTGATTATATTAATATTAATTTATTAATATGATATGTTATTTGTTTTTTTTATATAAATTTTTTTTGTTTATGAATAAATTCTTTATGTTGCTGTTTTATCTGTACACACAATCAGTTATATTAGCTATTATAAAGGGTTTTCCAATAGAGACTTGACAACTTTTAATTCAATTTGTGAACGCAACTTTCACTAATTATCGAACTGTCACTGTCAATTTATTCAGTAAACTTAACATTTTCATCATGGTAAAGTACATGAACGAACAACGTCTGCATATTATAAAAATTTACTACAGAAATTCGGAGTCGGTGACCGCTACTTTAAGAGCGTTCACTCCGATTTTCGGTCGTAATTCTCGCCCTAGTAGACAGGCAGTAACAAGTTCAGTGCAAAAATTTGAGTCTACATATTCGTTGTGTGATGTTGCCGTGCCAGTGAGAAAACGGGTTGGTCGAAAATATCGCTGCCGTTGAAACGTTCGTAGCAAATGATCCAAATCAGTCAATTCCACGGCGTTCTCAAGAGTTGGGCATCTCCCAGACCACTTTATGGCGAATTTTGCGTAAGGATCTTGGTTTACACCCATACAAGATCAAGCTGACTCAAGAATTGAAGCCGATAGACCATTTGAAGCGACGTACGTTCTGCGATTGGGCTCTGGAAAAGATGCGCCAAGATGATCAATTTCATCGCAAAATCATTTTCAGTGACGAAGCTCATTTTTGGCTAAATGGGTTCGTCAATAAGCAAAATATGCGTTATTATTCGGGTGAAAATCCACATGTGCTTCATGAAACACCACTTCATCCACAAAAAATAACTGGTGCGGTTTACATGCCGGCGGCGTCATAGGGCCATATTTTTTCGTCGACGATAATGATTGTCACGTTACTGTGAATGGTAATCGTTATCGCGCCATGATTACCGATTATTTTTGGCCCGAATTGGAAGATATGGACTTGGACAACATGTGGTTTCAGCAGGACGGTGCCACAATTCACACAGCACACGTAGCAATCGATTTATTGAAGAGTAAGTTTGATGGGCGTGTTATCTCAAGAAATGGACCAGTCGATTGGCCGCCTCGTTCGTGCGATTTAACGCCTTTAGACTTTTTTCTTTGGGGCTACGTCAAGTCATTGGTCTATGCCAACAAGCCGACAACGTTGAAAGAGCTCAGAGCCAACATTGAACGCGAAATAGCAGCCGTTTCGGCCGAATTGTGTGGCCGAGTCATCGAAAATTGGGTCCAACGAATCGACCGCTGCAAACGTGCCCGCGGTGGCCATATGAACGAAGTCGAGTTCCATTCATAAATGTTTTGATTGTACTTCAACCCGATAATAAAGTTTTTGAAATATCTCAAATGGTCTGCATTTTATTTTGAAAACAAGGTGTCGAGTCCTTATTGGAAAACCCTTTACTTGTCCTATAATTAGAATTTTGTAAATTCTATTGGGCGATAAAATTATTATTATTATGGTCTAGATTTGAAGCATTTCTTTAGCCTAAAATCGGAAAACTTTTCGCACAACTCACGTGTGTATGGATTTTAGATCGAAGTGTACACGACTGGTATGGTACGGTTTTATTATCCATTACAAAACGGTACTTATTAGTTTTATAGCGTTTTGTATGCCCACATATGGTAATCATAGCTTCGATTGTGTTAATCAAATGACGAATGTTAGGTTATGCCGTTTTCTATTGTTAATTGAGAAATTTTTTGACTATTACTATTGTTTTTATAATGATTGCTTTTTGTTTTATTTGTGTGTTCATACGGTCTTATTTCTACAGTTTGTATGTGATAGAGAAATTGTTTTATTGTAATACCAGTTACTGACATTGCAATCACTAGCTTCTTGATTCTGAAGCTCTTTTAGTTCGATTGCAAGGGATGTATATTTCACTATTTTACTTGGTTCTTTTTGTGTAATGTTTATCTCATTTGGTATCGCAATACTATTATGTAAGTGTCTTTTGGTTTTTACCAATAAATGTAATCCCTGCCCTACCACTAGTAATTTGTCTATCTGTGTGTATTGTCCTGTCTCAAATCATTATTTTTAAGGATACCTCCTCGACTACATTTGCAATATACCGTATTAGTTTTTACGAGTTGATGTTTGAGTGCAAGTTCTTAGTGTATAACTTTTGCTACAGTATTGCGCCTCTCTGTATAATTCTTTATAGCAAATAGTTTATGTTCTCTAGTATCTTCTTCTACGAATAAATGACATTACCTGCAATTGTCATTTTCTGAAGGTTCTTTGTGGTGATTACATCGTTTTGCGTTACTAAAATATATGTTTCTGTTTTTGGAAACAATTGTCCCATATTCAACATTAACATATTCTAGTTTCCATTGGTTTAATGATGTTCGATCCATGTTTATGTCTTGTATGGTACTGTACCGAGAGCTGTGTATTATCTTTTTGAATCATTTCTTTTTCTTTTGTTGTGAGGCTATTATTTCTTTTCTGTTTTTTTGTTTTAGATTTAATGGTGTATAGTTATTGTCAGTCAATACGATTGTTTTGTGTATAGAAGTGTTTTTGTTTTGGAAGTATTTTCTTTGATTTAGTATTTGCGTACTAAAAATCAAATAGTTTCTTTCTTTTTTTGGCCGTAATAATACGTTATGTGCAAGAGTTTGGATGTAGTAAATATATTTTGTTCTATTAGGTGCGCAACTAAGTTCTCGCTGTTTTTTTGATGAAAATGCAACTTTATTGTGAAAAAATGTTTACAAGTGAATCATTCAAAATATTGCCCATCGCTAGCGACAACTTTTTCCCATCTTTTTAGCAGAGCTCGAATACCGTCACGGTAGAAGTGTTCGTCTTTTGAGGCTATCCACGAATCAAGCCATTTTGAGATGTCTTCATATGAGCGGAACTGCTGATTAGCCAGACCATGTGCCATCGAACGGAACAAGTAATAATCGGACGGCACAATATCTGGGGAATATGGCGGGTGGGGTAGAACCTCCCATTTGAGCGTTTCTAAGTAAGTTGTAACGGGTTTGGCAACGTGAGGCCGAGCGTTGTCATGCTGTAGAATCACTTTTTCGCGCCTCTGCTCGTATTGTGGCCGCTTTTCGTACAGTGCTCGGCTCAATCGCATCGATTGAGTTCGATACCATTCGCTAGTGATGGTTTCGGTCGGTTTCAACAGCTCGTAACAAATAACACCGCCCTAGTCCCACCAAATACACAGCAAAACCTTCGCAGCGTGAATATTCGGCCGAACCGACGACGTAGAAGCATGACCTGGCAATCTCCATGATTTTGTTCTCTTTGGGTTGCTGTAATGAATCCATTTTTCATCATCTGTAACGATGCGATGAAGAAAACCCTTCCTTTCTTGCCGCTGGAGCAGTTGTTCACAGGCAAAAAACGACGCTCAACGTCTCTTGGCTTCAAATCATAAGGAACCCAAGTTCCTTGTTTTTGAATCATTCCCAACGCATGCAATCGCTGGGAAATGGCTTGGCGGGTAACTCCAAATGCTGAAGCAAGCTCTTTTTGCGTTTGGCACGGATCCTTATCGAGCAATGCCTCCAATTCAGCGTCTTCGAAGGTTTTCGGTCTTCCTTCGCGCGAACGGTCGTCAACATCGAAATCACCATCTTTGAAGCGACAGAACCAATCACGGCATGTTGTTTCACTTAGAGCAACATCTCCGTAAACTTTTTGGAGTTCTCGATGCGCTTCAGCCGCCGTTTTCTTCGAATGAAAGAAGAAAAGCAACACTTCAGGCAAATGACGATTATTTGGCACAAAATCAGACATTTTCGCACAACCAAAAGTATATAATGCAAAAACAAAATCACTAATGTGTCCAAGCACTTATAAGTTTCTTCCAGTTGCACATTTGTGAGAGTTTCGTTGTTAAATGTTTCTTTACTTTCAGGACTATTCTGTTATTTTTAACAGTCCTATTTTATTTGGAGCAAATAGTTTTACATTATTCATGTATAGTAAATGATTTATTGCGTGTAATGAGGTGCTTTGATGTTTAATTTTGAATCTGTATATCGCGTTATTTAACATACTTGACAGTGGGAATATCCCTGGATATCTTTATTAATTTAGATTCCATCTATTATGTGGTTTTGTTTTATCGTTGAATAAATTGAGGTTCGCCAGGAATATAAAAATGTCGTATATAATGTATGTATATTTTATAAATTGCTAGCGTTTTCATTAGCTAAGTGTGTGGTATTGAATAAAAAGTTCCTATAGTCAATGTAACATGGAATTAAATTTCTCTGTTGTTTCTCTGTTCGTTTCATGATTACATTATCTATTATAATTTGTTCTCTACAACGCTGACTACTATTTCTGCATCCTTTTTATTCCTTTATTAAAAATGCTTTTTGTGTTAGATGCTTATTTGTCTCTTGTATTACAATGGTGGTTAATATTTTATATAGTGTAGGTAAGCATGTAATTGTTCTGTAGTTTTTTGGGTTTTTTGGCTTTATAAATATTCTATTATTCTATTAATTTCTATAAATTTTAAAATCGTTAAAATTAAATTAACTTCATGCAAATAAGCGCAATCATTTCGTTTTAAATAAATAAACTGAACTAGCAATAGATAAAGTTAAAATCGATTCGTATTGTGCTATTTGTCACAATTCTGAACATTTTGTTTTCAGCGGTATAGGTGTCAAAAATAGGAAAGCAAAATTTAACGATCAACCCAGGAAATGAATAAAGTTTTAACATTACATTATGCCTCTTGTTTTACCATTTTGTTTGAGTTTAATTTCGTTTCTGCATACAGTGTGTTGTTTGCGAAACGTTTGACCTGAAATTTGTTGGTTCGAAATATTAACTTTCATATATGTATGTATGCTTGTTTTTGAGTTTCATGTACTTGTGTACATAGGTTGATTTATTTTAGACTGTCAGTATGGGAATTTCGCAGGTAGGTTTAAATTTGGCAAAGTTGTTGAATTTTGTGCTTGTTATGAACCCGAAGAAAATGAAACAGCTGTTTTGAAAAACTACATAAAGTAATTTACTTCTTGTACCTCTAGTATCTTTAGTTGTCCATGCAGAGAAAACTAAATATGTATTTTTACCCTACTTACGTCCCCTTATCTAACACTGTAATCGAAATTTTTATACAACGTTTAATTTCTTCAGAACATCATCAACTTCTTTATTTCTCATAAGCGCGATATTGTACTCTAACACTAATAGAAAGATATTTTTTCTGACTTGACGAAAGTTTTTGAAATTAGGCGTTAATTTCGAAGAATTCATTTACAAATGAGAAAACGAAACTTCCAGTGATGGAGGTTGTGGAATTTTAAGCTGTTAAGTACTATAATCATTCATTAGTAATATAAAAACGTTACACTGACGAAGAGAAACGGGATACCTTAAGTGCTTTCTATTCAATAAGTCGAAATACAATACAGTAATAGCAAGTACAAGATATTTACAAATGAATCCAAGACAGTAACAGCCACATCACACCATTTTTCTAGATTTTGACAGAAACTTGGTTAGAATAGGTCGTTTAGCAGCCGTTAATAGGAATTTTAATGAATTTATTTGTTTTTTAGTATGTAGATAATGAAAATAACAATAAAAGTATTTATTATATATTATTAGTTTATTTATTGAATGTATGGATTATTTACACTACGATACAGAATGTAAAATGTCAGTAGAATAAATGTAGAATATAGGATATAAAAATACCTATATGAAACAAAATATAACAATATCAACTGTGAGTCAAATACACATAAATCAATAAATGCACATAAAGAAAGGAGATAAGCATACGAAAATAGACGGACTATGCATC
This sequence comes from Dermolepida albohirtum, assembly GCA_031893035.1. Taxonomy (NCBI): domain Eukaryota; kingdom Metazoa; phylum Arthropoda; class Insecta; order Coleoptera; family Scarabaeidae; genus Dermolepida; species Dermolepida albohirtum. Next base: position 195,850 of record JAVIWB010003169.1, on the reverse strand, counting down.
CATACTTAAATTGCGTAATCATTTAACAGCATTTGCAGTGTTGCCTCCGATCTGATGATTGCATCGTGAAGTTTGTCGTTTTTGATAATATATTTACCTTGACAGTTTTATTAACCAGTCGCTATTTCTATTGTTGACAGTAACTTGAAAATTTTATGTCAGCGAAAAAATGAAATTAACTTGCGAACATTTTCGTGCAATTATTTTTCATAACTTTCGGCGTGGATTGTCTCAACAAGAATGCATTGACGAGCTAAATTCCTTATATGGTGATGCAGCGCCATCGAAAACTATAGTATATCGTTGGTATAGTGAATTCGAACTTGGACGGCGTTCTTTGGACGGTGAATTTTGTGAAGGTCGTCCCACAACTGTTGTTGCGTCAGAAAACATTAATGCAGTGTCTGAATTGATAATGCAAGACCGTCATATGACATACTGTGAGATTGAGGCATCTCTAGGTATTAGTAACACCAGCGTGCATAAGACCCTGCGTGGACATTTAGCCGTTAAGAAGCTATGTCACGTTGGGTACCATATAAATTGACAACCGCTAAAAAAATGACTGGCGTCGATTGGTGCCAAGAAATGCACAAAAAAATACAATGGCGGTTCTTCAAAGAACATTTGTAAAGTCGTTACAGGTCATGAATCTTGTATCTAGATGTATGAGCTCGATAGTAAACAGCAGTCGACTGTGTGGGTATTCCAAGATGAGACAAAAGTCGTTCGCGCTCGAAGCACATCTAAACAAATGGTCGTTTCTTTTTTCAGAAAAACTGGTCACGTTGCAACCGTGCCTTTAGAGAGTTCTAGAACAGTCAATTCCGTTTTTGAAGAAATAAGGAAAACAGACCGAAAACGACAGATTATTCTCCACCAACATTTTGTTATTTGTGCACTTGTGTAACAACGCGAGTTCTCACAGGTCGGTTCAAACAATTGACTATTTGACCGGGCAAAACATTGAATTGATGAGCCATCCGCCGTACAGCCCTGATCTAGTATCCTGTGATTCCTTTTTGTTCCCACAAGTGAAGAATAAACTTTGTGGTCAGCGGTTTTCTACGCCGGAAGAGGCAGTTGAGGTATTCAAAACTCATATTTTGTAGATACCTCCTTCACAGTGGCAGTAATGCTTTTCGGATTTATTTAAATGAATGCAAAAGTGCATTGATTTTCAAGGAGAATATTTTGAAAAGCATTAAAACTATTTTCGATAATAAAAATTTTTTTTTGTTTGCCATTCCCGAAATATAAACGGCCTACCCTCATATTTGTAGAATATTTAGATTTGGCAATGATTTTATATTATCGAAATTTATTCTATCTGTTGTTATTACGTGCTTTAGTGTTTTTTATGTAGTACCATGTTTATATGATCTTCCTTCCGATTTCGAGTGCATTATCGTATAATTGGAAGATCAGTGTGTAAGAGAAATCTATGCTATTATAGTAGTATACATCTCGCAACATCATGTCGATAATTAAAGGGGAGATTTGCGCTCGTGAGGCGACTTAACTTTTGGTTCTTGGCGTTTACCTTAAATTAAAAAAAAAACAAAAACTTTTCCTAGGCAGTGCGGCCTCGGATTCAAATCCACCATCTCGGTGTGATGAGCCAGTAACTTATTTTTCAGCTATCAGTAGATCTATGCTTTTGTCCATTTCTATGTCTTCTTCTATATGTAGAATATTTATATTTGGCGATGATTTTTATGTACGATATATTATATTATAACTTTATTCTATCTTTTGCTATTATGTGTTTTAGTGTTTTTTTTTATATAATACCATATTTATATGATCTTCCTTCCGTTATATGATCGTTCATAAGAAATGCTTGGTATTTCGTAATCCGTCGCTTCTAGTAATATAAATTTTATGTTTACAGCTCTTGGTGATTACATATGTAATTAAATTGTTCATTTATATGAAATAACTTCCAAAACGTGTTTTGGATATTTTTTTCTGTACACGCATATTTTTATACACACAGAATTTATATACAAAGATAATATTTCATAATGTGCTGACAGTGTACTTTGTTGTGTAGCAGAAATATATGTCTTTTTTTTGAACACATAATCCGATTACCATTTCCATTTTACGTGTAAGATAGTCCCTCTATGTCGCTAATGCCGAAACTCATCGCTTCCGCCCATGGGAAACGATTTACTGTCAACGGAGTGTGTATACATCGGATAGATGGATGAGTAAATGGATCTGTGTATCTTGTATGAACGTGTAAAATAAAACGGTAGTTTCGTGTTAAGCGTTTATGTTAAACGCCACAAAATGAAATAAGGTTTCGTATTGAAACAAACTGGTATCATATGGGATTTGATTAAGTGAGCAACATTTTTTGGTTCTATTTTTAAATTAACCATTATCGTATAATTGGAAGATCTCGGACATATCTTTTTCATTTTTTTCAGTGCTTAATCTTTTTAATCTTTGACCACCAAAGTTTTTATTTACAGTCATTGATATAAGAGCGCACATAAAGCGTACATCATTTGAAAATAATATGGATTCAATTCGACTAACAAAAAATGCTGACCGAAATTTTCAACAGATACTTCAAAAATCTGATTAGTTCTACCATGGCCCCCGTTCTAATTATTCAGATTGTGCTTATTGCTGCTTTTCATAGTTTATGGTACACACTCTAATGTACTAGAACTCTTTACAAGAGTTTAGCACAGAGTGGTGGGTATAATTCTGATTAAACATTTTCTTGCCAAAATAAGAGTTTCAGTGCAGTAGTTCAGCCCTGAAGATGTCCCATACACATGGGTACGAAACGTCGGCAGATATACTAGTGACGCGGTTCCAGCCCGGAAACCCAGAAGCAGATAGCATGTATGCTACCGTTTTAACTCCGCTCTATAGTATCAAGTGAAGTGGCAGCATCCTCAGTGATAGAAGCACTTCTTTTAATGTGCAAAGTCTTTGGACAGTTTGATCGAAGCGTTTGTATGTAGCGTTCTTGTGTCATTACACCATTTGACTTCACCATCATATTTAAAAGTCATTGTACTAGAATCTATTTTTTTTTAAATATGAGCGATTAGGTTCTGTGAGATATGTTACTGTTTTTCTGGCAATGTTTTCAATGTTCCAGGAAGGTTTTGAGTTCAATGTTACCCTTTACTTTAACCACTATCTGTACATTGTTCTCTTTCAGGTTAAAGGGAGTAAGTCACTTTAAATTCCTAAAATGTGTAAGCATTGTAACTGGAGCTTCGTTAGAACTTATACACACCATCTGGCCATTGTGGAATAAATTTTAAAAAACGTCTGTTAGAGAAAAATATAATATACATATATATATATATATATATATATATATATATATATATAACGGTTCTTTTCAAAAGCTGTACGAAGACTGTTGTTTCTTTGTGTACTTAATACGGCTAAGCTAGAAAAAATTATTACATCAGACAAAAAAGTTAGTTTAAATCAACTTTTTGGATTGTTTAATGCTATATGTACATGCTTAAAAGTTTTGATCCTACACCATATTGTATTGATATATTTACTTGCAAAACGATTCGAGATAAGATTTTGTATATTTTCTCATTTTGTTTTTAAACTATGTTTTGTGAAAGAATGCCTATGATTCAAGGTTACACCAATATATTTTATCATTATACAATGTTCTACGTCATGCTTCTTCATTGGCCAAGTAGTCCTTTTGAAGTTTGTCGATTCCTCAAGCGAAAATGGGAATTATATCTTCAAACTGTTGGGTTTAATATATTAATTGATTGTCTTGTAGGGTCTTGGTGAAATATTTTAGCTAATAAATATAATTAAAATTAAAACACTCACAAAATGTATTTTTAAATGTGCTTCTTTATGTGCGGCATTCCCTAGGGGATACATAAGTAAACATTGCGTAACATTGTTTAGTTTTACTTTTGTAAACTCTTAATGATGATGCAAGTCAAAGTGTATGTAGACGAACATTTTTAAAAATACATTTTAAAAACTATACTTAGTGTCTTAATTTTATATATATATATATATATATATATATATGTACCAATTGATCGAAAACTTAAAATATATATAAAAAATAATAATTGAAAATAGTAACTAATCTGTAATAAATATTCTATAGATTTAATAAAAACTTTAATACAAAAAAGTAATGTTATAAATTAACAGCATTCAACTAATTATTGAACAAATAATTGAAAATATTGTAAAGGTTATCGTACTGATTATAAGAACCACGCAGAAATGCAACCCGGAATTTAAACAAGAAGTTAGTTGTTGCAGGGTGAGATACATTGAAAATTAAATTTTACCAGAAGGTAGAAGAAATCAATTTTACTGTGAATAAGTTTGTAAAACAAAGACAAATCTAAAATAACTCGTCTAGTCTCCAGTGAAGGTATAGAAAAGACTCTAATGATCCATAAGGATATATTCTGTGAGAATGAACGGTGAAACTTTTAAACCAGAGATACTTTTGAAAGCGTCGCTGCTTATGCTCAACTATTTTTCTATGAATATCGTAGACCACAAATCAAAGAAAAATACAGTGGATTTAATGTAGCATTGGTAAAATGTTTGGAATTTCGCAGAATAAAGTCCATAGATTTATTGGCCGACGAAACAATACTATTAGTGTGATTATTAAAAGTTCAGTATTGAATAGGATTTCCTGGACTTTCATAGAGTTACGTCATTAAAACGACACAGATGCGATGTCATAATTGTATATCAGTGGTGTTTTTTTCAAGCATATGTGACAACTTTACATTGAGACGTGTTTAGTGCTTGCTATTTACGATCATACAAATAAGATTGAATTAATGTAAGTAAGGAGCCATTAAATTCTAAAACTTGAATTTTATGCAACAGAAATCAATATCCGATGCGATCAAACGCCTTTGCTATGTCAGTATAAATGATATCTACTTGACTTTACACGTCCAAAACTTCCGAAACATTTTGTGAAAAAACTGTAAAGATTGGTTAATGAAGTAGTATACATTGTAAAAGTTTTTACAAAACAAAAAGAGTCTTTTAGAAAAGGGGAAGGTACCTTATCGGGCCCAGCTGTTACTTTACTTTTCGGTGATTGAATTATTTACAAAATTTTCTTCAGAAAAATAAGCAATGCTATAATAAACTATGGCACGTTAGAAAAATAGTTGCTTTTCATTATTTTCATTACAAATACATCTACTACAAAATTCGGTTTGTCGTCAGAAGAACCATTCCCATTCATAAAATCCAGAATCCTGCTTATACATCTCTTGTAACTAACAAATGGCCAAAAATCCACGGGAACTCTCAGTATACCCTCTTCGACATTGGTTATATAAAGTAAGATTCCTTTATTTGTTATTTAATCAAAGCTTAGTCATGAATATTACGTAAATCCGATTGGGAAAGTGTCTTTTATACTTTACACACATTTTGTGCTTTACTTTCGTACTATGAATGTAGCTGCAACACATGCTTAAGGAAAGTTGCTATATTCTTGACACATAACGCGTGTATTATCTTCGCTTCATATTATTGAAGGCATTCCTTAAATAAATGCTATAATTGCCTTTCTGATATTTCCGAGAGTCTTAGTTTTCTTCATTGTACGAGGTGTGACAATTAAATAACGAGACTGGTGCGAAAAACATTTATTGCAAATAAATTATATTTAACTTTTATCCCCTTCAACATACTCTTTACCGCTATATGTATATCGCTGTATACATGTCTTCCATTGTCCAAAATAATGCTGTAGTTCATTACTTGTCAGCCTCTTCAACAACTCTGCCGTTTTTGTTTCTACATGTACATTCTATAATATGTGTTCTCTTTAATGCACTGTTCACTTTTGGGAACGGGTAGGAGTCACATGGTGCGAGATCTGGCGAATACGGAGGATGTTCAAGTACAGCAATGTGCTTGCCCGCTGAAAACTGCGTCACAGACAGGGCATTGTAAGCTAGTGCACGAGTCGTTCTTCCACAAATTCGGTCTTTTCTCCCTTACTCTTTCCCTCAGCTTGATTAGGACTTCTTTGTAGTATTTCTGATTAACGGTTTGATTTTCAGGCACTCAGACAGTCAGGATAACACCCTTGATATCGAAAAAATGCCATTCAAGAACTCACGCACGTGACATAATATTATCACCAAACATCCCTTTAGTATTTGTAAATATACTGTTGGCGATTTTTTTAATATGACAAGGAATTTCCGATTAATTCGCTGCTCAATCACGGCACCACTAAGTAACAGTGTCTTCTACAATAAAAGCTCGAAAGTAAACTAAAGCAGACGGAGACGCGAAACTATGAGTTATTGCATGGGAAGTATCAAAGTCAATGATATTCCAATTATAGCCTCGCCTGATGCGGCTGCGCGATGGAAGAAGCGAAGTTTCGTTATTTAGTTGCCATGCCTCGTATAAAGATGATTTGTAAATATTCTACTTTTTTTAGTATGGATAAATCAAATAATCCATAATCCATAATAATAATCCGAAAGTCATTAAATAATATTGGACCAATAATCCATCTACGAGACACCGCAAACCAAACACTTATTTTTGTTGCATTATTTTATTAATAACTTACTGGTTAGTGTATTAAGTAAAATGTAATATGCTAACCAATAAGTAATATATTCCACATATATTAGTACCATGCCGAACTATATTATAAATACATATATATCGTTAAAAAACGAAAGAATACTACGTCTATTTCTATACATACATAAGTTCATTTTAATTAAAATATCCTAGGAAAATTTTATTAATATCCAAAAACAATTGACGGTAGTTAATTCAGTTGTTATCGCAACGTTCAGTGATCCAATAAAATAGCATTTTTATAAAATTATAAATGACGACAATCTTTTTATTAGAATTAATATCAAGAATGGAAGAACTTTCTTTGGTATAAAATCATTGTAAATAAAAAATATATGAAGACAATTCATCTTGTGATGAATATATTAAAGTTGTTGATCTTCGTTCAGTTTCTATTATCTTTCAATTTTAGCGTCAGTTTTATGAAATTATTTCTAAAGGATATGGCTTTGTCTTCAAATTTTCATTTAATTTAATAATTTAATCTTTTGGCGCGTTATTGACTTAATTATTACATCTAAAATGTTAAGGATTTATATTTTCTTTGTTATATTATATCGGACGATCCATGCCTTAGATACGGTCTTTTAATGCCTTTATTTGTGGAGAGATTTAAACAAAATTGACAATTGAATAATAAACTTTCCAAATACATATTAAACTATAATACTTCCGGATATTGCGGAAGCGACATCAATTTAGAAAATTCAAATAGAATGCCCTAATTCTTTCTACATAATATAAATATACATGCCATTTTGCATCTAACAATATTTAATTTTTTAATTCTCCTTACTACGGTTGTGAAAAATTTAATTTTTCATGTTTCTCTCTGTAAAGCTGCGAACAATCTAAAATTGTCTAAAAGTGATTAAGTAATATTAAAAGAATGTAAACATGTTATATGTTATTATTTTCTGCTATTCGATCGTTAATTAAATTCACAGAAATCAATTAAAAATTGAAGGTGGCTTAATTGGTAGAGCAGCCGTCTAGAAAACGGCAAGTCGAGGATAGAGTCCTTCTCCAACGCAGAAATTTTTAATTGATTTCTGTGAATTTAATTAACTATGGGATAGCAGAAAATAATAATTTTCATTAATTTCCATCGTAAAAAAACTTAATTATATGTTTATATATAATTATTAACATCATAATAACTTGACTGCAAGTTTTAAATAAATATTTTATCTGTTTCCATAATGAGATTTATGGCGTATTAAAGGACTCGAAGTTGTACTGCCTGGTGGATTAATTGGTAGAGCAGCCGTCGAGAAAACGGCAGGTAGAGGTTCGAGTCCTTCTCCAGCGCAGAAATTTTTAATCGATTTCTGTGAATTTAATTAACGATGGAATAGCAGAAAATAATGAATTTCATTAATTACCTTCGTAAAAGAACTTAATTACATGTTTATATATAATTATTAACATCATGTTATATGTGTTTTCCGTAGCTACAAAAATTAATCACAGTACGATGACGTTTCTTGCGACAAGTAAATCTTTTTTTAATGGAATTCATAGGATAAGCTACTATACGTTTGTAAAGAATTGTTTTTCGATTTCATTGACGTCATATGCTGTTTAAGAAAAGTATGATTAGTCATTGAACTTCAAACTTGTTTGCTTGTCAATTTGATAATAAGTTAGAGAAAATTTAATAAAATGAACGACATAATTTTATTACAAAATGAAAACCAAACTATAAAACAGAAAAATAAATAAAAAACCAATAAATTTACGTTTTGAAGTTACCATAACCGAATCCGATCCACTTCACGAAAGATGTTTTTATATTTGTAAGCACCTTCCATATTACTTAATTAACTGCATTTCTTGACCTGTCTTGTAATTCCTCCAAACTATTAGGTGCTCTCTAGGTTTTTTTAAAAGAGACCACATAAAAAATTCAATGGTGTTAGGTCCAGTGATCTTGGAGACCATCCATGTGTTCCAATCCAATGATGTAGAAAGCGAGTTTGCAAGCACTGATTTACTGTCCTTGTATTATGAGATGGTGTAGCATCCTGTTAAAAGTACAAGTTTTGCCATGTAGCAAGTGGTAGGTTACCATTTTCATTTTCGATTTCATTCTGCAGTAAAATTCAAGTATCGCTTGCCAGTCAATGACCTTTGTAATAATAACGGACCATTTATTTAAACTCTTGTAATATCTAAGCAGACATTGGCACCAAAAGATTCTTGAAAATATTTTTCACGTGTCAAGCGTAAATTATTCCTTGACCAGATCGTTTGTTAATCCTATTAAATAAGGTGTTTCTTGTAAAACAACTTTCATTAGGGAGAAATATACCGTCGTGTATATTGTGTTGTAAATAATTCCTAAAAGTTTATTTTTCCGTTGTGGTCAGCTTCATACTGATGCTTGTGTAGGTTATATTTGAAGCACTTAAAACCGTGTCTTTTTAAATTTCGCTAGTTCCCTTCGATACACATTTCCCTTCCGCTTCCCTTATTTATATTTACCCACTCTTCCTTCATTCATTGTTACCTTTCTTATGACATCCTCTTCTGGGAAAAAATTCTCTGAGGCAGAATGAATATTCATCCTGCAAAAAAGGGCAATACGAACTGTATCTATATATATATACGGTCTCTGATATCGTGATTCAGGCAGAAAACATTTCAAGCAGCGTAAGACACTTACCTTGATGTCCTTATGTACATACATACATAACCCTAAAGTATATACACAAACACTGGCGACAATACAGTCAAAATAGCGAAGCAGGCATACTACACGCGATATAAAAATGATCTGTCTACTCCAGAAGACCGTATTATATTACAAATCAATACGCACTATTGGGATAATTTCGCATTTCAAGCAGCTGGACAAGATTCGCTAGAGAAACCAAGAAAGCATTCATTGAGAAAGAATTCTACACATTCGAGGAATATTTCTGTTATCATCTTTAAGCTGAATTATCCTATTAAATGTCTGTTCGTACTTATATGTTCTGTTTGTGATATATTGTATATAAATATATATATATATATATATATATATATATATATATATATATACATACATATATAGTGGGTGTTTTTTAAGCTGCATGAGAACTATCGATTTCGATAACTATGGTTTTACAGTTGATAATGTCAAACTGTGCTGACATTTTTGTTCAGTAAGGTTTGGCAAGTCATCATGAAATGTCTAACGGCAGAACAACGCTTCCAAATTGTGGGAATTTACTTTGAAAAAAATAAATCTGTTCGCGAAGTTCATAGAGCACTTCGTCCATTTTACGGTCAACATAATAGGCCTAGTGAGCAAGCAATTCGTGCAGTTATTGATCGTTTTCGCACTAATTTTACTCTTCTTGATTCAAAACCATCAATAAGGCAAAGAAATGTGCGAAGAGAATATTGCTGCTGTAGCGCGAAGTATTGAAGAAGACGCCGAATTGTCGATTTGTCGTCGTTCTCAACTTGTTGGCCTTTATTCTTCGACTACGTGAATAATTTTACGTAAGGATCTTAGCTTACATCCATTAAAATTGACTGTTTGCTGTGGTTTATACGCTGGCGGCATCATCGGTCCTTATTTCTTTCGAAATGAGGAAGAAGCTGCCGTTACGGTGAATGGTGAGCGCTATCGAGCCATGCTGACAGAATTTTTGTTTCCAAAAATTATTCAGCTGAACATCGACATTTCGTTCCAACAAAACGGCACAACTTTCCATACAGCACGCTTAACAATCGGTTTATTGCAAAATCAATTTGGTGACAACTTTATTTCCAGAAGCGGTCCTGTTCATTGGCCCCCTCGTTCGTGCAATTTAACACCTCTGGATTACTTTTTATGGGGCTACGTTAAGTCATTGGTTTATGCCGACAAACCAGCAACTCTTGAATCATTGGAAGCCAATATTCAAGCCACCATTGAGTCCATACGGCCGGATTTATTGGAAAAAGTAGTCAAAAATTGGACTGATCGAATGAACCATGTAACTCGTAGCCACGGCGGACATATGCTGGAAATCATATTTAAAAAATAAATGCCATGAAATTATCTACCAGATTATAATAAAAAAAATTTCATTCCTACAATATTTCTGTCTTGTATTATCATTTAAAATTCTCAAGCTCTTAAAAAGACACCGTTTATATATATTTTTAATATTTTACGAAGAAGTATTTCGAAATTATATTTTTCTATTTATAATTTATCATCATAATAAAAATCTACCTATCTATGGTTGCCCTAAGAATAGCCTCTACATGTACTAATGGAATAATGTCAACTTTATAATCATTTTTATTCACATAATTGTTAAGATTTCTTCTGAACATTGCTTCAAGAGGTGTGAAATAATTTATCCTGGGATGCCAACGATTACGAACCGAGTAATGTGCATACATTTGGCATTACGATGACGCGCGCCAAAAACAAATAACATAGTTTCCTGAAATACATATGAAGTCGTTATGTTATAGTCGAAATAATATCAGCACACTTATTTGTTCATCTGGAGTATACAAATGCTGGAATAGCATATTAATCCAATAATATTAGTAAAACTAAACTTAATCAAAATCGAAAAATCTGTCTTAGAAAGAAACCAAAGCGTTTATGACAACTCTTACTAAAAATGTCATGCTTGACAAATGTATTATTTATAATTGTTTACACCCACGTTAACAATGTCATCCTTATATAGATCAAACTAATAAAATTAATAAAATATACCTTTTCTGAGAAAAACAAAATTTCTTTATTCAATTTAAATAAAAGATAGTATTAGGCGGCAATGAATTCAGAAATTAATTCTCTACAAATGTATATCAAGTTAGCCATGGGGTTACATTTAGAAAATTCACTTTTAGCAAAAAGAACTGCAATCGCACATTATGATTCTTTTGGGCACAATATACTATTTTCTTATATACTTGCTTTGTGTGGTAACGGTGCCAGGTGGCGCCTGGTGCACCCATGGGAACGTTAATTACTACACTTTCATGCGACCACGCAGTTTTGCAATTCTCGGCACGTTACGTTATACCTTAATTTGGATTTAGCTTGGGTTCCTTGGAACCGCTAATTCCCGTACTCACACACTGGTGTGTGCCGCAGGGGGTATTAAGGAGTAACACTGATTCAAATTTAAAATAAATACAAAGAAACTTAAGGAAAATTATGTTTGACAGCGAATTAAATATAAAAAGTCAACAAAATGTTTAACATGGAAAAATTAGAATTCTATTTAATATTTGTCTTAAAGTTTATATCGTTTGAAAGGAATTATTGTATCTTTATTAAAGAGTGTAATGAAAAAAAAATATTACAATTGTCGTTAAAATTTGGATAACCGCAGAATCAATTATATTTATATATACATAAGCTGTTTAAATGGGATTATGTTTAACCTTATTAATTCATTTCTTTCAAGTAGGAATATCACCAATCGATAGTTTATTCTTAGGTTCATTGTAATTGTTCTTAATCAATTTGGAAGTCCCTTTTCTAGTGGTTTTAATTAGTCAATCAGTATTATACTGTGCTATCTCTTGTATTTTAGTTGTTATTTTGTTATTTTTTTGTTTGTTTATTGTTACTGTGTATTTTCTTTAAAGGATATTCGGACTCCATCTAGTATGTTCAATATTAACGTTGTTGTAAATAGGATGAAGACACTAAAGGTTTCTTCCTTGTCCTATTCAAGTGGTAATGTACAGTATTAATTATTTATATTCCTTAGACAGTAGTCTATGTATTTTAATAACTAGTTGCCTGAATAATGAACTTGTAATTACTACTTTCTTCAGTGGGCGTTGCAGCTTCTTTCTTTTCCGTGTTGATAAATTACAGACTGTATAGTTTGTCAAAAGTATAGTTTAGATGGGATGTCGTACTAACATTATTCTGAAAAGAAAAGGATTTTCTTACGACTAAATGTTAGAGAAAGAGATTCCAATTGATTAAATTTATCGACTTGTGATATATTGGGTTGGCAACCAAGTACTTTCGGTTTCTACTGATAGAGTAGTTTTTGTATAACGTATGTTAGTGCTGTACTTTATCGTTTGTCGCGTGATACTAATCACATTGACGTAACTTCAGAAGCAAGTAGTGCGTGATTTTTATTAAAGCTATTAGTTGTGGGTTAATTTTAAATGGAGTACAGAAACGAACATTTTAGATATATTTTACTATTTTATTTCCGTAAAGGAAAGAAAGCTGCTGCGGCTCACAAAAAGATATGTGAAGTTTATGGTGCCAATTGCTTAACAGAGCGCACGTGTCAGAATTGGTATAAAAAATTCCGTTCTGGAGATTTTTCCTTAAAGATGAGCAACGTTCTGGTCGGCCTACTGAAGTTGATGATGACCAAATCAAAGTCATAATTGGAGAGGATCGCCATATAACTGTTCGAGAGGTTGCGGAGAGGCTACGTGTATCGCACACAATAATTGAAAAACATGAAAAATGTCTTGGGCTAGTTAAGAAGCTTGATATTTGGGTACCTCACGAATTGAAAAAAATTCATTTAACACAAAGAATCAATTTTTGCGATATGCACCTTAGACGAAACGAAACCGACCCTTTCTTAAAAAGAATCATCACTGGTGATGAAAAATGGGTCCTGTACAGTAACATAGTTCGAGAACGATCATGGAGCAAACACGATAAACCAGCTCAAACCACATCGAAAGCTGAATTGCATCCAAAAAAGATCATGCTGTCAGTTTGGTGGGATTACAAAGGTATTGTGTTTTTTGAGCTGCTTCCAAGGAACCTAACGATCAATTATGATGTTTACTGTCAATAATTAATAAAACTGGATGAAGCAATCAAAGAAAAACGGCCAGAATTGTCAAATCGGAAAGGTGTAGTTTTCCACCAAAATAATGCAACGCCTCACATATCTTTGGCAACTCGTGGGAAACTATTGGAGCTTGACTGGGAAGTGATGCCACATCCCCCATACAGCCCTAATCTAGAACCATCTGATTACCATTTATTTCGAAGTTTGCAGAATTCTTTGAATGGTAAAACTTTCACAAATGACGATGACCTTCACTCGCACCTGTTTCAGTTTTTCTTGAAAAGGACCAGAAATTTTATGAGCGCGTAATCATGCAGCTGAAAGAAAGATGGCAAAAGGTCATTGAGCAAAATGGAAAATATATAATTGATTAAAAACTATTTTTCGTTTAAAAAAAAGTGTTTTATTTTATACTACAAAACCGAAAGTACTTAGTTGCCAACCCAATAGTTTGTGGCGAAAAACAGTCGAAAATTACGCAATTTTGCGGAACAAGATGTCCATCTATGATTCCAGTTCTATTAATGAATTGGTACGAAGGAAGCTTATATTCTATACTTTAACTCTCTGTATAAATCAAGGATCCCTCGTATGTGACGTGGGTTCTATTTTTCCTTCTCGGTGTCAAGCACGTGTTACAAAACCAGAGAAAGTGGTGCGAATGCAAGTGCGAAGCAGCCACCTTTTTAAATACTAAATCTGGTACTTTGAAATGCTTAGGTTCGGCATGTGATGATTATTTTGTGTTGCTTGAATCATCAGGAGTTAAAAAACTATTAAATAGTGATAGTACTAAAGCTTTCTCTTAGATATTTAATGACTAAACTGCTGCTATAATTGTTCGAGATCTACACAAGTGTATAGAGGGAAGTAACAACTGAACTGAGGAATGCGAAAAATTTCGTGTTACATAGTAGCCATCTTGCTTGCAAGTGACGCCTTTATGCGATAATGGTGTGCTCTAGTGATAGTGTGAAAAACTTTACAACATCCTGTTTCAAATGTATTTGACAGAATTCAGACATAGTGTGTCGTGTAGCCAATTGAAATTGCGCCTAGCTTTTGAATCATACTGTATATATTAAATTTGCCTAAATAAAATAATGAAACTATTTCTTTAGACGTGTTTTAATTAAGTGTAATGAAGAAAAATACGGATTACTTATTAACAAATAAACATCAGATTCATTCAACGTTCTTGTAGAGAGTCAAGCAATAACTTCTAAGATACGTGAAAATTTCCTCAAAATTGTAAAAGAGAAGCTGTTTGTCGATTTTTTTCTTCACACCCTGTATTTTAAAAGAAAATCCTTTTCTTACTTTGATATTTAAAATATATTTTTAAATTTTTTCTTACTTTTAATAAGCTTTCAGTTTTAGTAATTATTTTTATATCAATATGCGCAATTACTCTATTATCATTAACATAAATTGTTACAACAATTTATTCAGGATTTTCGGGTATACTCTTCTCACATTTCTGTAGGTGCGAGGTATATAATCGTGAAAACTTACCGATAAAGAACAGCGCCTCGACGATGACGTCTACCGCCACCGAAGGTCTTTCGTCTGCGAAGCTGGCGTTGTATGGTACTACGACGGCCACGTAAAACGTGGCGATTAATATCAACCAATCCCAACAGCTCTTGAACATCCCATAATGAGACAGTATGTAACGACTCTTCTTTATTGCTGACGTTTTGTATTCTGGAAGAGGGGCTGTGGGCGAACTCAGGAGATTCTGTAAAGAATATCGAGAAAAAAGAAAGAGTAGAGCGTAACAATATAAAAAGGAAATCGCAGAGGCGAAACACATTAACGTAAGGCTTTAACAACGGATATTGAACGTTTTGATGTTCTCGATTTTAGCCTTGGTATTTTTTATGTTTACTTTCTATTTGCTGAAGGTTATAAAGTAAAGTAAAATAGTGAATAGGTTTCTCTAATTAAAACTTCGGGGGTTAACAAAAGCTTATTTATATCAGAACATTATTATGGTTATGGTCAAATTAAATCGATAGTAATGACTAAAAATACATAAGCAGAAAACGTTATCAACATGTCATAAGAGGAATAAAAATTTTATGTGGCAATTTTGAAAAGTATTTTAAAATTCACAATATAAAATCTTATGAAACTTATAAAATCATTTATTTTTATAAGCTTCATGTTTACTAAAGACACATATTAAATAAATAATGAATTTGTTGTTTCTCAAATATTTTGGATGTTTGAAATCTTAAAAATATGCTCGAAGGTGCAAATGTAATGTCCAGTTTATGACAGTCAAAATGAAAGTTTAAAACAAACCTATAAGTTAATAAAAAACTAATTTCACATTACTAATGAGTCATCAGATGTCATCCAAATTTGAAAATGGTCAACATCTGCAAATGCAAATCCAATTAGTTTACATTGCCCACCGAGATTCAATTTCTGGTGTAATGGTGACGTGTCTTGAACTAAAAAGTTCAAGAAGCTGTTCCTCCAGACTCTTTCAAATCACAAGAAGCTTGTGTGGTTTGCAAAAGTGCGCCATTTTGTCAATTTTGTGAGTAATAGTTCACAGTTACCGCTCCATTATTGTTTATTGTTTTTAATGAAAAGTACTCATATACATATATCCAATAAATATTTTTTTTAAAAACTATATTTATTTGTTTTGATATCTCTTCCTAAAAAACATGCAGTAATAATATTTCTTACAAAACTGATGCTGCTTGGAAACACAACGTGTGCGATAGCGCAAAGATGTTTCCCAAAAGCAAGCTCAGTTGAGAATGCAAAAAGGGAAAAGTACTAGAATATGCAAAACCAGTCGAGGGATATTTGTAGTGAGTACATCCCAAATTACGTAAATATTAAAACTAAAACATTTAATCATTAATTAAGTTACAAAATATAGTATATTTTCACTAATATTTACTAATGAACAAGTGAAGCATAAAATCGAAGACATCACATGTGAGATATAATTGGTCAATATAAGCTTGAACGTCTATGTATATTCGTAATATATCGCTGTTGTTTGTAAAATTTATTGAAAGTTCTTGAAAACTATTGGTTTATTTTTTCATGAAGGACATAATCATAACATAGGACATATTGCATACAATTATGAGCTTTTACGTATATGTTAAATTTTTGAAAAACTTTCTGTTTTCCGTGAGCTCATTAGATGGTACATATGGCACATTAGAAGGACTCAAATTTACTATCTCCATGGTTTAATGGTGATGACACATTCCCGGAGAGAATGAGATCGCGAATTCGACTTCTGCGCGGAGAACATAAATTTTTTCTAAAATTTGTGCATTACATGTATGATGTAAAAAGCGGTTAAAATTAGAATTTTAGCGACTGGATAATAAAACTATCAAGGTAAATATATTATCAAAAATGACAAACTTCACGATGCAATCATTAGATCGGAGGCAACGCAAACAGTGCTGCTAGTTTCCGAAATATAAACGACTACCCTCGTATAATTTAGAAACAGAATACCAGAGCTATTCTCTTTCTCTAAAGCGTCTTTAGCAGGCCATGATATTTTACCAGAAATTTTATTTGACATTTTAACCTAATTGTCTTATAGACAGTAAAAATACTAGAGAATTTTAACTACAAAGATTTAAAATAATGATAACCACAAGAAATTGTGGTTTTTACAATTTCAAATGTGACTGTAATGAATGTTCGGAGACAATTAAATCGGGTGTTTGGCGACAAGTTATGTTCCTTAGCTACCACAATGGTGCTATAATGAATTATTTCTACTCCCATGTAAGTAAGTTGCCTATTACAAACGATTTACGTTAAGTATAAATGTATCATTACAAAAACAGACACTTAATAAACGATCCTACCTGAAGTGTTAAATTTAACGCTTCAGTTGCAGTCCAATGGCCAATAATACAGTATCCATGGCAAAATGCACTCATTTTAGGGTATAAGTCAGCATTTAGCGCGAATGTTGTTCGTATTTGTATTCCCAATTTTGTCATTTTGACTGTTGACAGTTTGTCATTACATTTTGGAAAACGTATTCTCAATTGAATGACGAAATTTAATTAAGGTCTCCAGAAATAGCGGAACAAGTGAGATGTAATTACGAAAATCTATTACTAATAAAATCCAAAGAAAGATACCAAATGATGTATAAAAAATTTATGGATTGGCGGAAAGAAAACCATGTGAATTCGTTATCGAAAAATGTTTTACTTATTCAAGCCATCATCTTTGTGAAGAGTACTAGCTATTAAAAATAATGTCAACATAGCAGGGTATTTAAAATTAAAAGCATTTCACAAACGACAGTCGGATAAACTTCAAAGTAAAAAATCAAGAACTTTAAAGACTATGGAAATAAAACAGTTTATCGAAGAGCCTTCTAAATTAGAATACTTATTTATGAAGGGAGATATAAATATACTACATATATTAATCAAATGAATATATTTAATGGTAACAATTTTAAATTTAATAAACTATAATTTTATTTTACACTGTTTTAATTATTGGAGTAACTGGCGAAAAGTGGAGCTAAAAAATTTAAGAATGATGGATGTAAAACATTGAGGGAAAATCCTTTTTATTAAAGTTCGCGAGATAAAAATGAAAGTAAACAGATCACTTGTAATTCCTGGAACATTCTATGATACAATAAACAGTATTCGTTAATATGTACGTTATCCATCTTTCTTTAATTCCCAAAAATAGAAATGCACGAGACAGGTTGTCGCAATTAACAAATTAGACCGCGTAACGAAACAAATAATACAATATCTAAAATTAACAAACCTATCTGCATACACGGGTCATTGTTTTCGAAGTTCGGACACTATTCTCGTAGATGCAGGAGGTGATTTAATAAGGTTTAAAAGACATAAAAGATCGAAATCTTCACATACGGCAGAACGATACGCCGATAGTTTATTAACTAATAAAACTATGATAGTTAGATAAAATTATGCAAGCCATTTAAAACAACGAAGATGATAACAAACTTATTTGTAATTAAAGTTCAACCCTAGTAAGAATTTCAAAAATAAATAAGCATTGTAAAAAAAGTTATTGTAAAGATATGGAAAAATTATGCTATCGTACATAAATAAAGGGTGTTTCAAATTTCCCGGTTTTTTAAAGAATAAATAAAACACATAATTTACATTCACTTTCGAAAAGTTTTATTGGTAATTGAAGTATCAGTTATGATATTTATATCCGAAAAATAATATCTGCCAAATTGCCTCCTCTTGCAGCTCCACAGGCGTCCACTCTTTTGTCAAAATTTTCAATGAAATTTTGACATAATTGAGGCTCTGCCTCACCAATGACGCGAATAATTTCATTTTTCAAAGCAGGAATTGATTGTGGATTGTTTTTATAAAACTGACTTTCTACATAACCCCAAAGACAATAGTCTAACGGTGTCAAATCACATGATCTTGGTGGCCAATTAACATCATCATTTCTTGTGATTACACGTCCAGGAAATTTTTCTCTCGATAAATTAATTGATTCGTGTGCAAAGTGAGGTGCAGCGACATCCTGCTGAAACCACATATCCCCTAGATTAATATTCATTGATTCAGGCCACAAAATTCGGTTATCATCCGACGATATCGATCACCATTGACAGTTACCGCTTCACCAGCAGCATTTTCACAGAGGTAAGGTCAAATTACACCACCGGACCATAATGGACACCAAACATTAACTCGTTTAGGAAGCATAGGTTTCTCATGAATAATTCGTGGATTTTCCCCACCCCAGAAACCGAAATTTTGTTTATTAATATAGCCACCAAGTTCAAAATGTGCCTCATCAGAAAACATTGCTTTTTGAGAAAAATCAGCTGGTTGTTCGTCGATGAAAGTGACAAATAAACGACGTTTTAAATGATCTAATGGCTTCAGTTCCTGTGTTATTTGAACCATATATGCGTTCAGAGCCAAATCCTCGTGTAAAGTACGCCATGTTGTTGATCTTCTAAGTCCAAGTTGAAGTGAACGTCGTCCAATGGACATTTTAGGATCTTCGACAAGACTTTCACGGACCAAACCAATATTTTCTTGTGAATGACCACTACGACTATATTTTTCACTTTTCTGATCTGCCACGGAACCGGTTTCTTGAAATTTTTTAATAATTCGACCAATAGTGCTTTCAGATGGACGAATATATGAACTATAAAATTCACGTATTTTTCTAAAAACTCTTTCAACAGAACGCGGATTTTCATAAAATAATTCAACAATTTGAACGCGTCGTTGTACCGTGTACCAAGGCATTTTTATAAATGTCATACATCACACTTTTTGAATGCCCACATACCCAGACAAATTCAGTGTGCCATCTATATTTTATTTATTCTTAAAGAAAAAGACGCGCAATTTTAAACACCTTCATAAAATTTTAATTTAGAGAAAGTGGTATAAATGCAAGTTGGGAAATCAAAATTGATGATTTTGAAATTTGTACTAAAATTTCCATACTAATCGTTATACTCAAAATTATGGATTGCATTGCCTTTTATGATTTAATTGGAATAATAATTTTCCTCTAATAACAGGCACTATTCGAAACCCTAAGATGTTTGTTTATAATAAAGATGTACGATCTCTACTAGCTAAAAACCATTATTGGTTGGTTATGTAAAATACTTACGAACGTTGACCACTATCACAGATGTATAAATATTGTTTGTAAATAAATGAATTATAAATTACACAAATTAATGGGGTGCAATTAGTGAAATATAAAAATACTAATAAAATAATATAAACAGTTAATATGTATCGTAGACACCTATTAAATAAGAGTGAATAAACTTTAGGCACCTGCCCACTAAACCCTAAATAAGTGTGATTATATCGATTAATCTAAACATGAATAGCAATTGATAATCGAAATAGGAGGCATTTACTGCAGCAACAGAGAACATGGAACAATAATTCGAAAAGTTGAAACTGATTTTTCTATATTTATGTTTAGTTAAAGACATATAAACAAAGTAAAAGTAATTATTACTTAAGAAAATAAATTCAGTAAATATACAATATAAGGTAATATTTGTGCATTGTAACCATTAATGCACCTAATATTATTTAAAATTACAGCACTTTGTTAAAAGATTTTATTTTATAGCATATATAAAACATTATTAGTTGCTAGTTACCTTTTTTAATTTATTTTACTTCCTATAAGGAAAATTAATATGAATAAAAGATACAATTTTAAAGCTTAAATTACATTGAAGGAAGTATGAGATAATTTGCACATAAGTTAATAAAATTATTTATTCAAAATGTTTGAAGAAATTACTACTAATTTTACAAAAGAAAATATAGTCTTCTCAACTTTAAAGGAGTATCTTTATTAAAGTCGCAAATGCCACGTTTATATTTTGATTTTTCCATTGCACATGAAATTGTAATCCAAATTGGGAGTGGAGCACGATCTCACGAACCCGAGATATTAGAGTTCTCGTAAATTTTAAGTAAGAACAAAGTAAGTATTAAGAATTTTAATTATTACATAAAATTAAACAGAGATTGGAAAAAAATTCACATTTAAAGTAATTATAATTAAATTTATAGCGCAAGTTATTGAGAATTCCGAAGATCATAGCATAATCACATCCTCATCAACATCTCTACTAAGATGTTAGGACTTAAGACACTTCTTATCATTAAAAATTGTCAAAATTTTACCATTAATTATTTCCTGAGATAATTAAGTTTGGTTTTCTTTATGATTTTTCCTTTATATTTTTGATCTGATCCTATAATATGGTCGTAGAAATGGCATAATGCGTGACTCAAACTGCGTAACTTTTTCCACTCATACATAAAATGCTACGTAATTTACTATTGACGCGATCGATTTTCCTCGACACATTTCATGTTCTTGAATCAAAAATGGCTGTTACTGAAAAGAATTTTGTTCTTGTTCGCGAAAAGAAAGAAATATTCAACCTTAAGATATAATGTGAAGTAATTAACACCATCTTGTACAAATATTTGGAGGTACCCAAGCTGTATGACCATTGGACTATCCACAATTCCATTCTATTTCAAAAAGAAACGAGTGCGATTGTACAAATATAGACTAGATCGTTTTGCCGGTGAATTGTCTCATCTACAGCATATTATTGTAACTGATGGAACTTGGGTAAACTGCTATGATTCCGAAAGAAGTCGACAATTTTGTTGACTACAATAAAAATTCGATAAAAGATCTAAACAAGAAGATATTTGTCTTATTTCTTGGCATTAATGGAAAAGTTTTCCACTGTAAGGACCGTCATATTATTAATGCAAAATGGTACACCATAGTTTTTTTTGACTCAAGTTTTTCAAAGTCTCCTTGTAAATAGTGGAAGACCAAGATTATCTAGCATCACGATATCGCTTGAGCTCAGATTGATACTCGAACGACTAAGTATTAGAATGTTCAAAATATTGAAATAATGAGTGATTCGCGGTATAGTCCAGATCCGGCATCTTTGTCCGCATATGTAAAGGATAAGCAATAAGTTTCTGGGTTTCCGGGCTGGAACCGCGTCACTAGTATATCTGCCGACGTTTCGTACCCATTTGTATGGGACATCTTCAGGGCTGAACTACTGCACTGTAACTGTTTCAGTGCAGAAGCAGATAGCATGGACCACGACCGCGGAAGTCTACGTACCAGATAAGCAATAACTTTTATGTTTATGTATCGGTGGAAGAAGCTGTTGACAAATTTAAAAATTAATAAAAGAAATGAAAAATAAACGATCCAACTTAACACAAGAAGATTGTAAAACGTATAATAGTGAATTTTGACTGATTGGTTTTAACGGATTCAAGAAGGCATTGACTATGGAGGAAAATCTTAATCACTAAGGTTAATATATAACCCCTTTCCACATTAATTTTTGTAATTCTGTATACGCATTTCGACAACTAAGTTGTCATCATCAGCAGACGCGATCCGCACCGTTGAGAACCAAAATGTACACTGCTCTCGCGTACGGAGTTTGTTTTCGTACAGGTATTTTTCGCCGTGGTTTACCAGGTGCGACACTTTGCAATTATCTGCTGATGATGACAACTTAGTTGTCGAAATGCGTATACAGAATTACGAAAGTTAATGTGGAAAGGGGTTATATATCAACCTTATTGATTAAGTTAATCAACCCCAGGCTCCATCAAATTCAACTTCAATGGAGGGAAATACTTAAAAAATTACAAATAAGTATTTTGTTAAAATGTCAAAAAAACGAATAACTGTACATTACCTTCCTAGGTTCGACAAAAATGAATAGCCTTACTATACTGTATCATTGGAGTATATGAAATGAACTCAAATAAACAATTGTACAAATACAAAAGAAAATAAAGAATCATTCTGACATTGCTTGTATGAATTATTACTGATAATAAGAAAACTACAGGTGTCTTGGCATTATAAATTATTAGTAAATAATGTGTCGGCTAAGCGAGCTCGTTTTAGCTTTCCTGGAACTTAAAACTCGTTAAAAATGAATACGTATACCCGAAACTATACACTTCGTAATATCAGAAGAATACTAAGATAAAGCTCTAATGTGTATATTCTTTTTTATGTACTTCTTTTTTGGGAGAGAACGATGAATAAACCTTTCTTCACAACTTTATGAGACCATAAATTGCAATGAACCGAGCACTAATTTTAAATAAAATATTACGCGTGAATTACTATTCTCTGAAGATTTAAAATAAAATATAAGCAGTGTATAAATTTAAGTCTCGTAAAAGGCAAAACAGTGGAGTAATTTTGTAAATCTAGAATAAAATATAAAGAATACAGATAAAAAATGCGTTATAGTCTCATTTCTCTTGTTAATTTAATCTTAAGATACTTAATGGCTTTTCTTTTTAGTTATGCTGCGCAGTTTTTTAAGTTACTCTTTAACACTGCATTAGCTCTTAATGTGTTCAGATAATAATTTATCAAAATTTTATATATGAAGGTGCGTCAGAGGTCCAGGATGTGTGTCAAACTGAAAGAAAGATTATTAACAGAAATAAACCAAGGTTGTTCCTCAAATTTTGTTTACTTATTTACCATAAATAAAGCGAATTCTTAAAGCTCGAATATAGTAAATTAAAACAACTAATAAGCAAGAGCAAAGCGCAGTACGTAAAGGTTGAATATAAACGATATAGATGCTGTAATAAAATAATTAGAGTAAAATACATATATGTATGTAAAGGTTGTTTCAAATTGCGCGGTTTTTTAAGAATAAAGAAAATATAGATGGCGCATTGAAGTTGTCTGGGTATGTGGACATTTAAAAAGTGTGATGTATGACGCGTTCAAATTGTTGAATTATTTTATGAAAATCAGCGTTTTATGAAAAGAGTTTTTAGAAAATTACGTGAATTTTATAGTTTACATAATCGTCCATTTGAAAGCACGTCGAATTATTAAAAAATTTCAAGAGACCGGTTCCGTGAAAGATCAAGAAATTGAAAAATACAGTCGTAGTGGTGGTTCACAAGAAAATATTAGTTTAGTTCATGAAAGTGTTGCTGAAGATCCTGAAATGTCCATTAGACGACGTTCACAACAACTTGGACTTAGTGGATCAACAACATGGCGTATTTTACACGAGGATTTAGCTCTGAAGGCATATAATGTTCAAATAACACAGGAACTGAAGCCATTAGATCATTTAGAACGTCGTTCGTTTGTCAATTTCATCAATGAACAACCAGCTGATTTTTCTCAAAAAATAATGTTATCCGATGAGGCACATTTTGAACTTGGTGGCTATGTTAATAAACAAAATTGCCGTATTTGGGGTGAGGAAAAACCACGAATTATTCATGAGAAACCTTATGCATCCTAAACGACTTACCGTTTGGTGTGCATTATGGTTAGGTGATGTAATATGACCTTACTTCTTTGAAATTGCTGCCGGTGAAGCTGTAACTGTCAATGGTGATCGATATCGTCGGATGATAACCGAATTTTTGTGGCCTGAATTAATAAATTTTGATCTAGAGGATATGTGGTTTCAACAGGATAGCGCCACACCTCGCTTTGCACACGAACCAATTGATTTATTGAGAAAAAAATTTCCCGGTGTAATCTCAAGAAACGGTGATGTTACTTGGCCACCAGGATCATGTGATTTGAGACCGTTAAACTATTTTCTTTGGGGTTATGTGAAAAGCCAGGTTTATAAAAACAATCCACAATCAATTCCTGCTTTGAAAAATGAAATTATTGTGTTATTCATGAGATGGAGCCTCAATTATGTCAAAATGTCATTGAAAATTTTAACAAAAGAGTGGACGTCTGTGGTGCTGCAAGAGAAGACCATTTGGCAGATTTATTTTTCGCAAGTGTCATAACTGATACTTCAAATACCAATCAAATGTTTTTGAAAGTGAATGCACATTATGTATTTTATTTATTCTTTAAAAAAACCGCGAAATTTGAAACATACTTTACATTGGTTAGAAAAATGTAGATATCGAACGATACGTGGTGTACTTGCGTCTGGTGTGTATGTATCTATTCTAGTTAGGATGTTGTATAAACTTTGCGATCGCGAAATAAATACGTTAAATATTACATGTACGTACGGTAAGTGTCATATTTGAAATGAACCAATGAGAGAACAGGAAAGGAGCGTTTAAAACTAGAGTTAATTAAGAAGCACAATGTATTGAATATAATTACCGGGTAGGTACGTATTTGCGAAATATAATAGATATCTATTCTGCGGATTAATATATGAACTTCTAATTGTAATTAGAAATTAGATAAAATAGAAACAATATTGAATTGGTTAAGATATACTAGCACATTCGTTCAAGGAAATAATGACCTTGGTTTGTTTTAGTACCCTGACTATACGTACCAAAACAAAAAGATTTTCCATTCGAATATTCACTTACAAACGTTGTCTTAATAATAACAACAATTTTTGTAGTTAAGGTAGTATTGAATTTAAATTAAATAATTAAGTAAAGTAATTTTAAAATAGGATAAAAAAGTAAGTAGACAGTTCGAAAGCAGAAAATGTTCAGTTATTAATACCTGAAAATTTTCAACATTTTGGCAGTATAATAGTTGTATTTAAGTACAACTATTGTAGTGTCAAAATTTTTATTATTTTATGATTGACATTGACGTTTGAACGTTTGTAAGAGGTTATTCGTGTTATTAATTATGTTCTTAATTTCGAATAATTATGTTGAACGGACGTTGCAGTACTGAGCGTACTTAATCCTTTAATTGGTCCTTTTCTTCTCGTTGGGTTTCTCTTCTACTCTTCTTTAAGGCTCCTCTTATCTCTTTATAACTACATCTATTCTCCTCCAGTGCTTTTTTGACGTGCCGCTTCTCTGAACTAATAATAATGTAAGAGTTTTAATAAAAACACTTTAAAGCTTTAATAATGCAACAGCCATGCATTATATTTCTTCTGCAGTCCAGAACAAATTACGATGAACAAAAAGGGAAGAAGTATTATTACAGATCATTAACACATATTATGAAAACTTACTCTCTTTAGTATTGGCAAAATTATCTTCGTCAATTTATGACACACAAACTAAGAATTCAATTATGCTTACTACTAAACCAATAATAGCGGTCCATTATTGATTCAAAATCAGTTCCTAAAAATATTTAAGGTAAATACGTAAAAGCGAATCTGAACCTAAATAAGCAAAAACATGCTTTAGTAATAGCTGCACGCTCTCCAATTGGCATTAGAAGAGAACATAAAAGTTTACTAAAATATTTTAGCGAATTGAAATTCATCAAAACGTGCATATTAAATACAGATTCAATACACTTAAAATGAATAGTTAGCATAAGTTTCAACAAAATTGTGTATATCAGTTTCAAACAAAATTACAGTAATTCTAAGTACTAAAGCCAGTGAGAACAAGACAGTTTTATTGTTGTGGCGTATTTTTATTTCATTTTCTTACAAGTAAAAACAGTAAATGGATATATTTAATCGAGTTCTGTTACAAACAATATTTAACTATGTTTCCAGACGATGTTGTGCGGTTTAATACGTTTAAGCAACAACGGCAACGTGTTGTTGAACGTGTTCTTGATTCCTTAAGTGTTCGTAAAGGAAAATCTCTAGGTGGACCTAAAACTGTAACTCCGGTAGTTAAGCAAGATATACAGCAACGAATGCTACCGAGCCCAATAAATCTTTTCAGAGACTATCTCAGTAAACAAGTAGAAATAACTTTATTCTTCGAGTGGCATTATATATATGAACTTTTTTTTTTCAGGACTATCGTATGGAAGTTGTCACACATCTATACGGTAGCAGTTATACTTGCATCTACATAAAGTGAGTGTGATTCAGTTACTTCTTCTATGATATTTTAATGCGCGAGTACAATATTATCAATAGTTTCCTAATTCCTTTAACAATGACGATGTATCGAGCAAGATCTTCTCAGATGAAGCTTGATTTCATTTATCTGGCTGTATAAACTCACAAAATTATCTATCGGATACTTTCATTGAACTACTACGCTAGTTTTCATCCAATTAAGATAGTTGTGTCGGTGACGATATCTTGAAAACGAATTATTGTACATATTTTTTTTTCAGAGGAATAATTACTACTCTGAGGTACAGAGAAATAAACTTGAATTCCTTTTTAAATTAATTTAAATGAAGATGAATTGTTACCTAGTTACTTTAGCAAGTGCAGCTATTGGTATGTTGCAATATTTAGAAAACGTTTTGCCTGGAAGATTAATAATTAGTCCAAGATGGCCCTTTAGATCACCTAATTTAACTTCGCTAAATTTCTATGTATTTGGACTTTTTAAAAATAAGAATTATAAGAGTAGGCTTTATAAAATTGGAGAATTACGAGCAGTAATTCTGAATGAAATTAAGTCCCGAAACACAACAGAATGTTTTTGAAAGTTCGAAAAGCAGAGTACCTATCTTAATCACTTAAGGTTGACACATAACCACTTTCCGCATTATTTTTCGTAACCCGATATAAAGAACATATTGCGCACATCAAGATCAAGTTAACAAAACATGTGTTAGAAAATAATCATAGTGTAACCGCGGATTGTTTGCATTTGGTAAAGAATGTGTGTAATTATCGCAAATTAGATACATATGAAAGCATGTACATTTTAGAGAATAAGGGTCATCTGTTAAACACTGACATGGGTCCTACCAATAATTAATCTTTCTTTGACCTATTATTTTCTAGGATAGTTTAAGACTAGAATACAGTTATTACAGTACGCAATTTGTTTCGTGCGGGTTTTTGCTGTAGTTTTCCAGGTGTGACACTGTTTAATTAGCTGCCAATGATGACAACTTAGTTATCAAAATACGTTTACTGAATACGAAAATTAATGTTGAAAGGGGTTATATATCAACTTTAAGTAAATCAGTACCTTATAATTAGTCTCAATTTGTTATTGCCGTTGTTTCGGTCTCATTTTTCTTCGTTTTCGACATCCTCTCCACAAACCTAGGAATCTCTTGTTAGCGATCATTTCCAGATGACATTATTTTCATAATATTGGCCGGCGTCAAAGAGTCTATTTCTTCTTGTAGTGCATCTCTGTACACGGTCCACCTCTCGCGCCCGAAAAAGGTGTGTCGAGAATGGTTTCCTGTAGAGTCCCGATATTGGCAAGCTGCGTTTTACACTTTAGCCATTCTAGCCGGGTATGTATTGAAGAACTCGTGTCCGCTGAGGAACTGTGTAAGGTAGGAGTTTACCTCACCGTGGTCGCGGTATATCCAGTCCGTGATGTTATAAATTAATCTCCTCGTCAACCGTTCTCTCGCTTTATTTTAGCAACGTTTTTGCCACTTCAGTTGAGTGAGCGTTTTAGCTTTTGCTTTCCCTTGTCTTTCTCCAACGTCTCGAATCTCGAAGACCTCCTTCCTTTCCTGAGCCAGTAGATCGATAGGAGTTACTCCCGCAATCATCAACATAGCTGATTCAGAAGCCGTAAGATATGAGCTTGCAATCCCGAGAGCCTCCCGGCTTTGTACTGAAGTATCCGCTTACAGTATTCCTCTTGCCGCAAGGCATCAGTCCAAATGTTGCACCTGTACAGTAGTATGGATTGGGTGAGGTTCATTAGGAACCGGCGTCAATACTCTGTGTCGATTTTATCGCTCGATGACGGATTTGTTTCTAGAAAGTCATTTTGCTATCCTGCCGCAATCCAATATAATTTATAAGTAGCATTTAAATTTAATATAAATTTGGATTAATTTTTTCTATAAAACACTATAATATACGACACCTACAAGCAATGTCACTGTAGAAGCTTATCACTCTGATTTTTAGTATCTTATGAATATTGCAATGATTGGTTAATAATACATGGATTATTAACAGTTACAAAGCCATGCGATTTTAATTGCACTTAAACATTCTCACAAAAATTTTAAAGACTTTTACTTGTTCGAAAATTTAGTGACAAGTAGACGTGCCAATTGTCTTTAGAATAATTTTTTTATATAAATTTTCAGCATTAAATTAGATTGATTGAGGTAATCATAGACATCCACAGCGATTTTTTCGGATATTTGTGGTTCTCGTGACTCGTCACAGCATATTCTCATTTATTTCTTTTAATTACATATATCTATCAGTTTCGAGAGCGGTTTTTACATAGTGTTCCGTTTAGGATATTCATCTGCCATGTGTACATAGACGTGGTATTCTTGCCAAGCCTCTACATTGGCGTATCAAAATCGTGGTTCAAATTTCTATTTGATAGAATCCAAATATGGCTTTTGTTAATATCATATTAGTTATGGACTCGTTGTGCTTGAAAATCTGCAAGTATCTGTGAAAGGTCTTCCATGTCAGCTGCCTTACATTCACATATTCTGTGGTAAATTAAAAAAAAACGTCGCTAATAATTTCGGTGTTTTGATCAATCTCGACTAGGTTCAATCTTTGTTGTACAACCTGAGTGATCTTCGTAATAGACTATTAGATGTCCGCATTTAATTTCATAAAGCTATATAAACTATTGCGTTATTTATTAAAAAGATGCAAAGTTTTGGGCTGCTTTTCATATTTCGTATTGTTTTTGAAATTGGAATAGCTGCTGGAATGTAACCAATTCTGAATGAATCAGTTTAATAATATAGTTTTTCCTTAATTTAAACCATAAAATTGAACAGTTATAATAGAGTTTGACATCCGTCAATTCCCCAATTCTTAAAGATTAATATACGAGGATAGTTTGACAAGTAGAGGGAATGACACATAGGTGGCGCTCTAATTGGTAAAACAAATGCACTGTAATTTAGGTTACCTATTTATATGTTTATATTCCGATATTTAGATAAATTGGTTGATTAGTTTATTTTGGACAGCTGATTGAAAAAGAAGCAACACGTCGTTTTGTTAAAATGGAAAAAGCAGAGTATCGTGCGGTGATTAATTACTTCGTAATTAAGAGTATGAAAGCTTCCGAAATAAAAGATGAGTTACGGGAAACATTAGGTGAATCTGCTCCATCATCCGCCACAATAAGTAGATGGGTAAATGAATTTAAACGTGGTAGAACAAGCTGTGTTGATGAAGCGCGCTCCGGAGCACCCAAAATCGTGACTTCCAAGGAAACGATTATAAAAATCCATAATATTATTACGCAAGATCGACGACTCAAAGTGAGAGAGATAGCAGACATAGTAAACATTTCAATAGAACGCGTACACCACATCTTAACGAAAGAATTGGGCCTTTTCAAGCTTTCGGCAAGATGGGTACCGCGATTGCTTACGACTGATCAAAAGCTTATCATCTTCGTAAATGAGTATTTTGCAAGCCTTCCGGAATCGCATTTTAGAGATGGCATAAGGGCATTGGAGCACCGTTGGAATAAATGTATTAGTTTTTTAGGAGAATATATTGAAAAATAAAAATTATTTTGTATTTAAAGATTCGATTTTCTTTTCCATTCTCTCTACTTGTCAAACTACCCTCGTAAGTCCATTCCCGTGCGCGTTGTGTTTGTATACAAAATAACTTTGGCGTTTATGCATTAGAACGGCACCATCTGAATGTGTAGTGTAAGTGAATATGTGGGTTGATCTCCAGTTTGTATTTCAAACTTATTTCTTTTCATCTGATTAATGAGAATGTATAGCGTTACAAAAACTTTATAGATTATGTGCATAAAATAATAATTTTGTATTCCAACTCTTGTCCTCAATAAAATTAAAAAACAACAAACAAAACGTAACGGCTTACTGAAGTAAAGAAGAAGTGACACAAATAGTGCTGTGGTGTATGATGAATGTTTTCAATGTATTTTCACTAGTTTATAGGTGACAACAATTACTACAAAAATAAATACAGCCCGAAATTCAGTTAATTCCAGTCAAATTGTTAAATTACTGGAAAAGCATTTAAAAATAAGGTACAAATTAACTAAGTTCAGATGCAGAAGAAAAATTGGACGCCAATATTAAATTAATTGTGTAAATAAGTTAAAGCAGACGAATTAGATATAATCTACTACTACAAAGGAAAGTAGAAACATACAGAAAAAGCCTAAAACTTAAGACTCTAGACAACATAAACTTAAAATATCATAAAGTTTAATCCTATAGTCCGACGAAGAATAAATGGACAAGCATAGTTTATGACGAAACAAACCTAAATAATAATACATAATAATATATTTATTGCCCAACGAGCAATTATGCACGTATGAACATGTGTAAACATGCAGAAACAAGCAGCTTCCTACGATTCATTGTCGCGTCATATTGTAAAACTTTCCTAGTATCCCTTGTACTATTCGCACAATTTTTCGGAAAAACTTAATATTGGATTATAGTTTCGTTGTTACTTTTTTGATGAAAGATGAAATTCGATTAATTCCTAACATTCAATTTGAAAATTATAGCGCCATGAATAAAGAAAATAAATAAATAAAAGAAAAATTCGTGGTGATTGTAATTCTGGCTCAAATTTATCGCTGAGTTGTGAAACTTCGTCTTTTATATTTATAACACCATACGTATATTATAAATATAAAAGACGAGGCCGAGATTAACGAAAACTGCAACAATTCTAAATATGGTCGATAAAATTGATGATATTATTGCGAACGATTGATGAATTGACATTGTAAGCACATGGATTAAATGTGTGTATCATATTTTACACGTTGAATTCAATATATTCAAGTTGTCAACAAGGCGGATTTGTAGCTATTTGGTAAGTATCAAAATGATTACTTGAGATGATTTATTGCAGAGAATGAAATTCTAATTCGCCACTATATACTCAATTCCAAATGGCGAAAAGAGTGGACATAACCATTGGCAGTTAAGGCGATGGCCATTCGCTAGCATTCGAAGGGATAATCTTCAAAGATCAAAACCGTTAAGGGATCGCATTGTGCCACTCTACTAGGTAAATTGAAGGAAGCAATTTCCAAAAACGACCTAGAATGAGATAAAAAATACTTTTCATTACGGCAACGCGCGATTCCACACCAATCAAGTTGTTCAGGAGAATTGGGGCAACTGAGATTTGATGTTGTTCCCCATTTACTCTATTCAACAGATCCAGATCTAAGTGACTTTTATTTATTCCTAGAGCTCAAACTTTTCTTTTTTGGAAGGTAGTTTTGGTCGGATGAAAAACTTATTGAAATCATGGAACAATATTTTGAGGAGCTTGAGAAAATTATTATAAAAATAGCATAATGGCATTTCAGCCTCTTTGGCCTAAATTCGGTTGAAACTGCAGAAGAATATGTAGAAAAATAAAAAAAATTTAATGTTTTATTTCGAATTACACTTCCTATCAAAATGTTCTCAATATAAGAAATCAGTGGTACATATTATAAAGTATGAATGTTCTTTTTTTGTATTTATAATCATCATCCTTTTCTACATTAAATTGGTGTAAGGGCTAGAGTGCTAATTCCTATTCTTTTATCAATTGTCTCCACTTTTCCCTGTCTTGCGCTAACTTTCTTGCTTCAATTCATATTTTGCATTTCTCCATAAGCGTTTGTTCCACTACATCTTCTCACATCTATATGGTTACTGACTTAGTGTAAAAACTTTGTTCGCTAGTGTAGAACCCAAGTAAAGATGGTATAAGAGTCTAAACTGATGGGGAAGAGGAAGAAAGGAGGACCGCAGTCTTCCTAAGACTAATCCTGAAATTCTTGTACGGATTTCAAAGTTACTGTAATTATTTTGGGAATGTAATCAGGTTAAAACAAATACTCTTTATGTCTTTGGGAGAGTCTTGCAAGGAAAGCCATTATATTGAGAATAAATGACCACTACGACTAAACTCTATGCCAGGAAAAGATACTGTAGGCCATCAACCATTAGTGGAAATATCTTCGCAAAAGTTTCCCAAAATAACCTCAAATACGAACTATAGTAAGCGAAATTTGAAACTGAATTAAGAGCGTGAAAGCAGCTGCGTGAATATCTATTATACAAATTTTTATCAGTTTGTTGGGAACCAAAAAACAGAATATTACAAAACCATGGTATGGTGTGAAAAGCTCCAGCGCAATATGTTCTTTAAAGTTGATATTTTGCAACTTCACTCGAACTTTTGTCCGGAAAGTATGGGTGATGTATAGGTGACGTTTTTAAAATGGAAAAACAGTGCCAGGATAAATAGAATTCTGTAATGTTAGCAGACTGCTATTGGACGTTAAGAAGTCAGATTTCTAATTGTAAGAATTTTAGACATACATACATTAACGTATGTTATAAACAAAAAAATTTCGTCTCTAAAATCCAAACGAAATTAGGACTAACTTGAACATCTACCTTTTACTAAAATAAATGTTTCTATTTTCTATAAACATTAGTGTACACCACTAGATGGCAGTTTGTTCGCCTGTGTTATTTATGTATATGGCCTGGAGCTTAAAAGTGTCAAAATGTTTAGTAAAATGTCATATTTCCATACTTCCAAAAATAAGTCAAGAAATAATTTCGACTTAATCACACACATCCATCACATCTCCCGAATTTAGTATATATACTCGTATCAATAAGCTATGTATACTGTAGACGAGTAGTTTAATGAGACTGAAGAGAGTCCTTAAACGGTGTTTTTCATGCATATGTAATGAATAATTCCTATTAAATGTACTGTGGTTTGTTTTTCACCCACCCTGTGTGAATATAGTTTTAAAAATAGAATATTAGACAAATATAAATGTAATTCACAGTAAATTTATTTATTAAACCTTCTTAGATTGTGATTTTATTACATTATTTTTCGTTACTCCCTTTTTAGACGTTTCAATTCCTTCCTTTTCGTTCTTATTCGATATTTTCTTTTTAGTAAATAGCTTAGGCATTTCTTTCGGTCTCTCCTTGCTCGACATATTCGTAGGCTCTTTAGCTCTTTTATTTTGTGCGCTTAAAGGTGTCTCTATGACGATGGGCTCCCTATTCAATATCGTGTTCGGTCCTTTTACCTTAGTTTTTTTCATCGTTTCAGTTGGAACCTCTTTCACTTTATTACTTTGGGCGGGAGAATTGTTTTGCTTTACAGATTTAACGATTTCCTTATGTGTTAAATTACTAACCTTCACAGTAGTTTTTGGTAAAGTATAAACCGTACCATCTTTAGTTTTACCTTTTATTCTGGTATTTCTCGGCGAAGAGGTCGGCGATTTCTGCTTGCTTTTTTTCTCTTTTTCGATTTTTTCTGTTTGACCGGGGTAGTTCGGCATGTGATCACCTTCGCATTCCTGCACATCGGCTAGGTCCTTCTTGCCGTGTAGTATTTTCCGTTTGTTGAAAGCAAAATTCAATTTTTGTTCGAGTGTCGCTTGGAGGTCTTTGTGATTGGTAGTGTTCATGAACCGCTGAGCGTAGGAATTTTGCGTACCCGTCGCGTTTTTTTGAAGCAATTTCTTGTTTCCATGTTCGAAAGTTTTTACGTTTGCGTTCATTTTTGATCGGTTTATTCTAGGCGACTGCCAAATTAAACGAGACCTTAAAATTTATGACAATTCTGTTGACGTTTCAGACGAACGTATCTACAACCTGGGATTATTTTTATTATTAGTATCATTTAATTATGTATGAATATTTACAAATAACAAAAAAGGTTTCAGCAATGTTTAAAAAGCGGAAAAAAGGAAAGAAATGATTGTTTTCATTAGGTTACCTTATAAATGGAATTCTAAAACAATCTTTTCTTTTTCTCTGAAATCGTTTATCAAAAATTATTCAAACGATAGTAACTTTATGTATTTTTTGAATTTTTTTCCATTAATCCACCATATAACTATATCAATGCAGTATAATGTTCTTTTTTTCTCCTACACATATATACCATACATATACTTCACTTAACCGTAAGGCGCCGTGGTTGTAGTTTTCCATAATGAGTGTCCATTCTCTTTTATCTAAGCTCTGTTCCTTGTCTCACTTCAAGTTATTTCTCACACTTTCTACATTTTCTGGACTTACTTCGTTTTCTCTTTTCTTCGAATCTAGATTACCATATTACTATATATTTTACTAGATAGATAATCTTCTATCGCATGAAGTCTCTGAACGAGAACTTTCATCCCCATTATTGTTATTTTAGATTTAACTTTTTCACTGTTTCCATAGATCACTATTGTAGATCAATACCGTGCAAAAACTGTTTTACATATTTTTTCTTTATGTTTTTGCTGACTTTTCTCTTAATTAAGAATACTGGTTTGATAGCATTCGATAATTTAGTCGTTGCCTTATGTTGTTGTTAATATCCACTTCCAAACATGAACTCTTTTCGAGCAAATTTAAATTTTTTGTTATACTAATTATTATTAACTGTTATTTATTTACGATCTATTACTTATTATAGAATAATAAATATATTATTTGAAAGCTTAGTCCTCACATATAAGAATTCTCGCCTATCTTAAATAATTCTGGGGTTAATATTTATATGTTCCGTGTTTTTATGTATACAAATTGCAACTTACTAGAAAGTAATAGCTATAATACGCAAATGTTTATTCTAAAAGTATTGCAGTATTTCTAGGTTTAAATTGCTGGCTGTGCCCAACAATTAAATTTCACCAATCGATATGAATTTAAGTTCGTATCAATTTGCATATTAATAGTTAGTTCTATAACCTTGTAACTTTGAGTTTAGTTGTTTGCTTTAGTAACTATATGTGTCCTTCATGTCATTCTTTGGCCCAGTTAGAGTTAAAGATATTTTATCTCGTTATTTTGGATAAGCTATTGACTCTAACTTAATTCGTGAGCGTTACTTCTTATAATAAATGCCATATGCACTGACTTTGCTCTTGGCTTCGATTTTTAATTTTTTTCAATCATTACATAATTTTGTCGAGGCTATGCTGTAAATTTCTTAAAGCGAATTAAGTTGATACACAAGTATTATCGTTGCAATAATTGTTGATTTGCGGTAGATAAGAATTAAAGCATAAGATTAAGTACGCTCCCTTGTGGTATTCTTGATTTTAAGAATAATATAAGCGTATTCTGTTCTAAAATCTGTCTCACAGATACCATTTTAGAATTTCATAGATTTGATGCCGGAGGAGTTTTTCAGTTTATAGAGTAAGTACGCTAATCTTTGTGAAACGTCTGATTTATTTTCAAAAATACTTTAAAACGCTTGTTTTACAAAACGTTTTCGATTTGTGTAATTACTTTATGCAGCTGCTCCATGGTTATGGTAAAATGAGACTCGTATTTTTGAATGGATATTTGTTTTCCCAAGATCGGTTGTGACTACAAAGAAAATTTGTGCTCTTTGTGTTATAAATATTTTCAAAACTTTTTATAGAATGTATAATGATTCATCGTTGCACATTTGTCTTGGTTTTGTGATACTTTGAAAGATTAGGTAAAGATTGTTAGGGCTGCTCACACAATATTCCTTTAAAAAAAGTGTCAATTAAAGTATAAATTGTGCCGTACAATATATATATATATATATATATATATATATGAAGGTAGCCGTTTATCGAAAATAGTTTTAAGTTTTATTGCTTTTCAAAATATTCTTCATGAAAATCTATGCACTTTTTCATTCGTTTAAACCAATCTGGAAGGCAGTATCTCCAAAACATGAGTTTTCAATGCCTCAACAGCCTCTTCCGGCATAGAAAACCGTTGACCACGAAGTTTATTCTTCACGTGTGGGAACAGAAAGGAATCACTAGGTGCTAGATTAGGCCCATCAATTCAATGTTTTGCCCGGTCAAATATTCAATTGTTTGAACCGACCTGAAGAGCTCGCATTGTCATAGTGGAGAATGATCTGTCGTTTTCGGTTTGTTTTTCTTATTTCTTCAAAAACTTTTGGTGTACCATTCGGAATTGACCATTCTACAACTCTCTAAAGGCACGATTGCAACGTGACCGGTTTTTATGAAAAATCAGGCGAACATTCGTTTTGATGTGCTTCGAGCGCGAACAACTTTTGTTGGTTTTTGCTCATCTTGGAATACCCACACAGTCGACTGCTGTCTACTATCGGGCTCATACGTATAGATCTAAGATTCATCACAACTCAGCGACTTTTTCGTCTTGAGTAATGTCGCCAGACAAAAAAAAAGTGTTGAATATCCTTTAGCTAAAAGTCCAGTTTCTTCGTTTAAAGTTTCTGAAATAATATCATCATTATCCTCACTGTCGCTATCACGTACATTGGTACTGTTTTGAAATTCACGCACACACTTTTGTACGCTAATATTGGGATTCTCGGTATGTAAATTATCATCAATTTGTGCATACGATAATATGTCAGGATAGGGTTTACAAAGTTCTGTCAGTGGCACATTGTCTTCAACACTAAAGTCTATATCCTCGCAAATATCTTCGGCATTCCACTCACCAAATCTAGCTTTAAGAAAACATTTGTTGATAGTTCCAGCGCTTACAGTTTTCCAAGCAGTAATGGTCCATCTTAGAGCACTGAGAATGCTAATAAATTTTTCTATATGTTCTAAAAGCTTTCTGTAGTTGGTTTTAAAATTATTGATAATCCCTTAATCGAGTGGTTGACAATGAGAGGTAGTGTTTGGGGGCAAAAATATTAGTTTATTTAATAACTCATGTTTTGGGTGTGACGTGACGTTGTCTAAAAATAAAAAAAACTATTCTATTCCGCTGTTGTATTTTTCTATCAAATTTGTTTAACCAAATTGTCGTAATTTCTCAACGTTTGCTCCTCTAAAGCATCGTTTATTCTTACTTTTCCCAATTACTAAAGCGCTTTGCTTTTCTCCAACCACATTCGCACACAAGAGAGTAGTTAATCTTTCCTTAGCAGCTTTGCCACCCAAACATTTTTCACCTTTTAATGCAAATTGTTTGGCAAACCCCGGAAAAAAGTCCAGTTTCTTCTGCACTAAAAATGTCTTTCGGTGAGTATTCCTTTGTGATAGTTATCGATTGATTCTTCCAAACAGATATTTCATCCATATTTACTGCGGCGGCTTCACCAGAAATTGTTCGAAGCGATATGTTGTGTCGTTGAGGAAATCTATCAAATTACCTACTTGAGGTTTTGAATTCATAATTTAGCTCTTGTGCAACTTCGCGGGCTTTTTCCCTTATTATACCAGACAATGGAATATTTTTAGCGCGCACTTTGCAAAACCAGTCATAGATTATTTGGTCCAGTGCAGCTCCTTCTGTTTTCACAAATTTCTTCTTTTGCTGTGAATTTCCATTTTCATCAAACCGTCTATTAATATCAACCTTGTTTTTCAAAATATCGCCCACTTGACTTTTACCGATACAGACTCTTTCCGCCAACAGTCTCATACTAAGTTTATTCTTCTTTGCACACTGAATGACATCAACTTTTTCTTTTAAACTGAAAAATTTTCTCTTTTTCGTAGCTATATTACTTGTACGAACACTAAAACACCAGATATCTAAATTGTTAGAGCACTAAATACCAACTGAATGCTATAAAAGCTATAGCCGTTTTATATAAGACCATCATTACAGTTGCACTTATTGTCTGCCTTAATTATAAGTTGTTCATGTCTATTGTGAAGAATGTTACAGCGGTCATAATTATTATACATTTATATGTATGCAATTACATATAATAAACCGAAAGATCATCATTACAGCACTTATATTAAAATATGTAATTAACATATGTTTAGAAATTATAGGAATTGCAATAAATTTTATTATGTACCTGACTTAATCCCTCTATACGCAATCATTACAGCACTTATCAAATGTACTAAAATAATTATGTTTAAAATTATAGGAATTGCAATAAAATACTAATATCCATTGTAAAGAAATAAATTTTCATTTAAATTTACTGTAGTGAATGTATATTACTATCCGTGTCAATTGTTAAGAATGCCTTTGGTGAGAGATATTGTTATATAGCAAATACTATACTGACGGTCGGTGCATGAGAAACTATCCATTGATTAGATGTCCATTGTCGGGAGATGTCCGTTAAGGGAGAATATACTGTATTTGATAAATTACGGCATCGGATGCATCACAAGATGGAATACGAAATTAGCATTGAGTGTAGGTAACCAGACCATACTAAGACAATATTCATATATAAAGGAAACCTTTAAAATTATAGATTTTCTTATTACTCAATGAATAGTTGGTATAAAGGTATCCACAGATATGTTTAATGAAGGGTAATGTAGACCATTTTTAGTTAAAAGAAAATCGCATTCAAGAACAGAAGCCAAACCAGACAACGTTCAATCCACAAAAGGATTGTTAATGTTAGGGATAGGATTATATTATTGGAGATTGTAAAATTATTGTAAGTTGTGGAGTGTACTATATTTTTGATCATTTAAAATATGATCGTATGAGGGAATATTGAAATCACCTATTACAGTTGTATTATTAGAAGATGTAAAATTACGTGTTTCAAACACGATTAGAAAATAGTAATAATCATTAAATGTTGTAGATGGAGGTATATTCACATATACGCAGTATACACAAAGAGTTGAACGGTATTTGGAAATAGTAATTTACATACTACAATATTTGCAGATGGATTCGTTTCCCTAAAGACATTCAAATCTTGAATATCAATCATGTTATTTTTAACTGCCAAGAGAACATTTCCCCCTTAGCAAGGTGCTTGAAAATTCCGATCGCTTCGATAAACAACGTAATCCTCGACAAAGAGTTTTATTCGAAACACGACAAGGTATCCAAGCTTCAGCTAAACATATAACGTCATAATTACAAGATAATACCGAACTATAAAAAATAGTTTTCAGGTCTTTAACGTTTTGGTAAAAATTGGAATGCTATGTTTTTTATAACTTGAGTGAACCACACAGTTATAACGAACAATCTTAGGCATGCCACGCGCGTACTCTATTCTTATTTTGTTTCCACCCAGAGGCGATTTATTTCTGTGGCCATTTCTTAAGTTCGTTATATACTTTAATTTGAAGGGGAGTTTTATGAAATAATAATTAAATATCTATATGTAGGACACATAGACTTATTGTCTGTTCTTTCCAAAATTTAAAATATTAGAAATTAGCAAAAAAAGTCATGTAATAGTTCATATATATAACTTTCGCAAAAAAAATATATCAGCAACGAATTAGAAATTAAAGTCGAACGTTTTATATAGCCCGAAATATTGGATTGCTCTTCAAACTAAAGGAAGAACCACGAAGCGCTGAAGTCGTACGCGACAAGACATTTCTCCTAGTCAAGTATCAACCGCGATATACAGATATACACGTAACCTAATACCTCATAGAAATGTACTCTGTTTAGAATTGTATATAGTACTATTCACTGCAGATTTTACCAATTACAAAACTAAGAATAACTTTCAAATTCACTGACAACACTAAAGAATTAGCCCGTTTTCTTGCTCTACATCGAGAATCAAGAAGTATACAAAACACAAGCTTTGTTTAAAAAATGGAAAACAAAACAACTAAACGAAAAGTCTAAGTGGTCTTGTGCGTAAGAAGAAAGAAAACATATGTGCTAGTTTAAACAAATTATCAATTAGTCCAATTTAATACTGAAGAATACTTATGTATTTGTGCAGAGTTTATAGTAAATTTTTTGATTTTGTACATTTGCTGTATTATTGAGGTAATTATTAGTTTAACTCCCGATTATTTATCTTTCACAAAGCTTATAATCAAAAAAGGTAAATAAAACCCCCTACTACACCAATGTTCGTATTTAGTATACGCGTATACTTGGTGGTTAACGGTGAAAGTTGTTGCGGAATTGTTCTGTGCTAGTTTTACCGCGGATCCAGCTGCGACACTGTGAGTAAGTATCTGCTGACAACAACTTAATTGTCGAAATACGTATACAGATTACGAACGTTGATGAAGGAAGAAACTTTATTTAGCTTTTTTGATTAATTCAATTAACCATAGTCTCCATTAAACTTTACCTGCAATGTTTATACTTTTATACATCAATTTAGTGTATCCCTTAAGAGATGAATTATAACCTTGAAATGAAAGATTTTATGTATTAAAATATGTAGTTATCTGATTTTTTCTTTTTCATAAAACGATTGCAATTGAGAATATGAGTGAGGTAAACATATCTGTGTCAGACTTAAAATGTGTTAAACGAAATGTGTACAACGCCCGCAGAAAAAAATATCCACCTTTACCTCAATGTGCGATGGGTGTACATGCAGCCCTGGATTGTATCAACTGGAAAACAACGCAAGGAGAGAACCCTATAGTCATAAACGATAGTACAAACAATTTAGTAGTGTTTTCTTGTGCAAAAAATTTATCGTTCCTGTGCAACTGTGACAACATTCATATGGATGGAACGTTTACTTATTGTTCCAAATCTTTCAAACAACTTTTTACAATTCATGGATATAAAAATGGATATTATGTTCCGCTCGCTTTTTGCTTACTTAAAGGTAAATAAGCAGGAACGTATGAACAGTGTATAAAGGCACTAGTGGATTTTTGCA
This sequence comes from Dermolepida albohirtum, assembly GCA_031893035.1. Taxonomy (NCBI): domain Eukaryota; kingdom Metazoa; phylum Arthropoda; class Insecta; order Coleoptera; family Scarabaeidae; genus Dermolepida; species Dermolepida albohirtum. The sequence goes on along the minus strand of JAVIWB010003169.1, from coordinate 154,432 downwards.
GTTAAAATAGTATGCAATTTAAACCAAAACAAGTTACTGTAGACTTTGAGAAAGCAATTCATGTGGCTGTAAAGAAAATTTGGTCTAATATTGTTATTATTGAGTGTAGATTTCTTTTAAGTCAGTCTTGGTGGAGAAAAATCCAACAATTAGGGTTAGTCCCTGCATATAAGAATAAGGAGTCTGAAATTGGAAGGTGGCTGAAATACAAATTTGGAATTCAATATTTGAACCCAAATGAAGTAACTAATTGTTACGTCGAAGATTTGGTTGCTATTCAGCCGATTGATTCAAAAGTAGCAAAATACTCCGATTATTTGGTTGACACATACATCGAAGAAGACGATTTGTTTCCACCTGAACTTTGGGCTACAGGATCATCAAGCATAGCTCGTACTACGAATGGATGCGAATCTTTTCATTCGGATTTCAATTCCAGTTTTTACACTAGCCATTCTTTTTTATACATATTTGTAGAAACATTGTTGGAATTTCAAGTAGATGTAAGTATTAAAATAAACAGTGTTCAAGTTATGAATAAACCAAATTCTAACACGGCAAAAAAGCTCTTTTCTAACTAATATGTTAAATTTATGCAATGAAAATAAAATTAATAGACTGCTGTTTGTGAAACATGTTTCCCATTTTTTTGCAATCACTAATTACTTGTAAATACATCTGTATTAAGAACAAATGTTTTTTATTTTATATATAAGGAAAATAGAATTAAATCATTAGTAAGTATTTTGTTTTAATTAAAAACGACCCAAATTACATATAGCCGTGCCGGGCTGGTGTGATCATTCAACCCAACTTACATGTTTACCTTTTCTAATGGCCTAACTACCAACCCAAGTTACATCTGCCTAAACTCGATGTTGCTATCGACTATTAAAAAATCCTATATTGTTTGCGAAAAAATTGTTTAGTTATTCATAATTATAATGGTAAACAGTGCATCTTTACTGCACTGTTTGTCATAGATTCTAAAGCACCTTCTTGAATGTTTAGAAACATTAGAAACCGTACATTTAGAATTTTTTCTTAAAAAGCTAAGTGTTATAGATTCTCATTAGTAAGAAACTCGACAAAAATTTAAAATTTTGTGGATAAGTACACTTCGTCCTAGGATGTTTCAAGAAGGTGAAGTCAATCGTCAAAGTTTACATGTTTTTCTATTTTATATCAGTAGCTCTGTAACAGCTTGTATGAATATGATAAAGTTATGTAAGAGGATAGTTTGACAAGTAGTGAAAATGACACATGGGTGGCGCTCTAATTGGTAAAACAAATGCACTGTAATTTAGGTTGCCTATTTATATATTTACATTCCGATATGTAGATAAATCGGTTGATTAGTTTATTTTTGACAGCTGATTGAAAAATAAGCAACACGTCGTTTTGTTAAAATGGAAAAAGCAGAGTATCGTGCGGTGATTAAATACTTCGTAATCAAGGGTATGAAGGCTACCGAAATAAAAGATGTGTTACGGGAAACATTAGGTGAATCTGCTCCATCATCCGCCACAATAAGTAGATGGGTAAATGAATTTAAACGTGGTAGAACAAGCTGTGTTGATGAAGCACGCTCTGGAGCACTCAAAATCGTGACTTCTAAGGAAATGATTATAAAAATCCATAATATTATTACGCAAGATCGGCGACACAAAGTGAGAGAGATAGCAGACCTGGTAAACATTTCAACAGAACGCGTACACCACATTTTAACGAAAGAATTGGGGCTTTCCAAGCTTTCGGCGAGATGAGTGCCGCGATTGCTTACGACTGATCAAAATTTCACTCGTTTGCGCATTTCCAATGAATGTTTGGACCTTTATAAGCGGAATCCGGTTGATTTTTGTAGGCGATTTGTTACTTGCGATGAAACTTGGATACACTACAGTGCACCCGAAACTAAACAACAGTCGAAACAATGGTTAGAACGTAGTTCTGCACCTCCAAAGAAAGCGAAAACCACTTTATCGGCAAACAAGGTGATGGCATGAATGTTTTGGGATTCAAAGGGCATTTTGCTCATTGATTACCTTCAGAAAGGTGCCACAATAAACGGACAATATTATGCAGAACTTCTACAAAAATTAAATGTTGAGATTCGTGTTAAACGGCCAGGAATGGCAAAGAAAAGGATTCTGTTTCACCAAGACAACGCTCCCTCGCATACCAGCACAGTTGCGATGTCCAAAATACACGAGTTGCATTTCCAATTAGTACCGCATGCGCCTTATTCGCCGGATCTAGCCCCTTCCAACTTCCACCTTTTTCCAAAATTGAAAACGGCACTAGGTGGAAAGAAATTTTCGTCTAAGGACGAGCTTATCATCTTCGTAAATGGGTATTTGCAAGCCTTCCGGAATCGCATTTTAGAGATGGCATAAGGGCATGGAGTACCGTTGGAATAGATGTATTGCTCTTTTAGGAGAATATATTGAAAAATAAAAATTATTTTGTATTTAAAAAATTCGTTTTTCTTTTCTATTCTCACTACTTGTCAAACTACCCTCGTATAGAGGTATTTATACTGTTCAGACTTCGAGTCATTTCAGATTTCTGATACATTTGCGAGTTATTACAAGGGCAGCATAACACGTCTCAAACTGCGAAATAGAAAAAGGCCTTCATGTCTCAAGCATTAACAACGAATGTGAAACGACTAAGTCAAAAATATAGCGAGAGAATTTGTATTTATCTAAACGTACTCGCACATGTTTTATCCGATCAAATCAATCTGAGCGGTATGTTTGATTAGACTAATAGCTCCTACATTACAATTCTCTATAATTTATAATGAGGCAAAATAAAGGGGATGATCAAATGTAAATAAATTATGCTACACAATTTTTTTTTGTTTATCAATGCAGGAAAGCCAGATATGTACGTATGCACATGTTCATCTATGTAAAATACCTTTAAGTAATAGGTAGGTAGACGCTGGTAATCTACACTTTAGTCTTTAACCCAAAGATGCGTAGATGAACATGTGCATACGTACAAGGAATTATTAAATGTGAATGAATTATGCAGCACTATTTTTTTTTATTTATTAATGCGGAGGTGCCATGTACACTATCGCTCATAAGCATTTGGTCACCCTTGTTTCATTACAGTTTCTATAGAAAAGTTGTAATTATAAAATTTATTTTTGTAGTAGGAAATAGTTTCATAGTGAACATTAAAATCTATAAAAGCTTATTCAAAAATAATTATGCGATTACCCTATTATTCACAATGAATGATAATACTCCAGATAGAATAATTGCACTTAAGGGATTAGATCTCTCAATTCTTGGAAATTTTCGATTGTTATGATTTTATTTTAAGATAGGGTGTTATTGTAAACTATTAAGTATTAATAGGTGGTGGTCATAGTGATAATATCGTGTGTATCGAAGAAGTTCAATCGGTTAGAAATGGCTAAACGAAAAGAATTGAGTGTAGAAATACGATCGTTTATAATCGCATACCATAAAACTGGCAAAAGCAACCACTTCACGTTTAGTTAAATTAAGAACATTGATGAAAGGAAACTACTTGTAGTCAACGGACGAAACACTACTGATAGAACTTCTGGTATATAGAGTAGCAAAATAGGATGCCAATATTTTGCGAGCTACGAGGGAGCGTTTTTATATTCGCGGAATGAGCGGGTTGTAGAGGGGTGAGTAGGCGCATTGGGGGCGTGGCCTGTGCAGCGACTCATGATTAGTATAAATACGAAGTTTCATTGTTATTAGACAGTTAGTCTTTGAGCTATCGTTAACCAAGTAACATAATCAGGACTGAAAAGTGAAATACGGAAAAAATCGAATATCGTGCCATTATAAAGTTCCTTACCAGGCAAGGAAAATCAATCGCGACCATAATGAATGAGATGTCATTGGTTTACGGCGACTCTTGTCCAGGGAAAACCATGGTGTACAAGTGGCATAGTTTATTTAAACAAGGAAGGGAATCCCTTGAAGACGACCCGAGGCCGGGCAGGAGCATTGAGGTGACCATGCCAGCACTTATCCAAAAAGTTGAACAAATTGTACTCGAAGATGCTCGGCTAAAGAAGAAACAACTCGCAGAAATGGTTGGAGTATCCGATACAACAATTTTTAAAATCCTACACGATCATCTCGGCATGTCTAAGGTCAGCGCAAGATGGGTGCCGAGAATGCTCACGCCGCCGCAAAAACAACAGCGCGTAGAGTGTTCGTGTGCATTTTTGGACCTCTGTAATGAAGACAAGGATGGTGTATTGAGTGGAATTGTTACTGGAGACGAAACTTGGGTTCATCATTATGAACCTGAGTCCAAACAAGACTCCATGCAGTGGCATAAAAAGGGCACAGCACCTCCCAAGAAATTTAAAGTGTCACAATCAGCTGGGAAACTCATGGCAACGGTATTTTGGGACTCGGAAGGAATATTGTTGATTGATTATAAAGATAAAGGTATTTATATAACCGGAGAATATTACGCTTCAATATTAGAGCGACTAAAAGAAGCCATTAAAGAGAAAAGACTGGGAAAATTGACAAAAGGTGTTCTGCTTTTGCACGACAACGCGTCCGTCCACAAGGGCCGCGTTGCGTTAGCTGCCCTGCATAAGGTGGGCTTCGAAATTGTGAATCACCCACCCTACAGCCCAGACCTGGCCCCGAGTGATTATTACCTGTTTCCGAAAATGAAAAAAGAGCTGCGGAGTAAAAAATTTACTGCCGATGATGAAGTCAAGGAGGCAGTTTCGGCGTATTTTGCAGATAAAGAGAAATCATTTTTTTATGAGGGTATAAATAAATTAATTGAAGGATGTGAAAAATGTATCCGTCTTGCAGGTGAATATATTGAAAAAGAAAAATAATTTGGTTTTTTTATTTCCACCCCCTTGTCCCCCATTCCGCGAATATAAAAACGCTCCCTCGTACTGTATGCAACGTCATCGCAAAACATAAAACTGAGTATCCAATGCTTTCTATTTGTTTTTGAAAGTATGACCAGAATTTTTGAGGATTATTCATAATCAATGACTCGGCTTTAGATATACGAGAGTACTGCTTGTTACTGTTTATTTAAAAAAGATTTAAAAATACGTGAATTCTATTTGCTTTTTTAAATTGAAAGCAATTAAAAATAAATAAAACAGATGCACTTGTCGTGTTCTAAAATTGTCAATATAAAGGACAGGTTTTAATTTAAATTAAACAAATATATGCGGAGATTAGAATTTGATTAAATTTCGCAGTGCCGTATACCATTGTGTTAATTTGACAAAACAAAACGCGTAGTGTAATACGAAATATGTGTATATATAACGATACTCAATGCAATGCCGCTAACAGTAAATGTCATTTTAAACTTATAATTAACTTGCCAAAATGAAACATGAACAATTCACTGTCGATATCTAGTTAATTGCAAATTCGAAATTAAACGTAAAGAATATAGGAAAAATGTGTTCTATCAGTAGAAGTGTTACTGCGTTATTATATTGATTTATGTTTTGCTACTATAACACTGAATATTTTTATAAATCTATTAACTAAGTGCCTCCAGTGGAACGAATACATCGCAAAACACATATATTTTTTATGATCTGTTGACACTAATGGCCGCTTTATTTTTATGATGCGTACATATACGGATAATGCAATAACTACTGCTGATCAACTACATCCTTTACTGTTTGTTATTGCTCTGTTTACACATTTTTGGGATAAATAAATATGTATGTAGATAAGATGAATACGAGGGTGGAGTGAAATATTTTTAGGTGTAGCTAAGGAAATCCAGTTTTATTTAATAGCGCCGTCCTGTTGAAACCACATGTCGTTGCTGTCCATATCATCCAATTCAGGACAAAAGAAGTTGATAATCATCGACCTATAGCGCTCGCCGTTGACGACGATGGGCCGGCCAACGTCGTTCTCAAAGAATTCACACCAAACAGCGACTTTTTCGGGATGCATTGGATACACTTAGATCTCATGTGGATTGCTATCATCACAAATTCGACAATTTTGTTTGTTGACCCATTCATCCAGAAATGAACCTCATCACTGAAGAAGATTTTTCGATGAAAACTCGTCACGACGCAAAATTCTCCCAGTTGTGGTCTGCTAAAGGCCGAATTCTTGTGAGAGCCACAAAATCAGGATTCTCCTGTACACTCTAAAAGACAGCGGCGATAGTTTCGGCAGACCTTGCGTTTCGTCGTCGTACGGGTGCTGGTTCATTGTTTACTGAACCAATGGATTCAAATTTTTTCACAACACTGCAAATAGTCCTCGTCCTATGGACCACGGAATGCATTATGGTAAAAAATATTAAAACGTGCACACAAATGGAAAAGGCTGCTGTTGGCAAAAGAACACGTAAATTGGGCGATAGAGAATCAAGATCTTCGGTTCTAAAGGTAGAATCTTTATTCGATGGAGACCGAGCGAACGTCTTAATGAAGCTTGTTTAGTGCCTTCGGTGAAATGTGGACGGAGAAATGTGATGACTTGGGGTTGTTTTGCCTGCCTAAGAACGGACGATTTGATAAAAATAACAGGAAAAATACGAAAGGAACAGTATTTGGACATCCTAAAAAACAACGTATTGCCATACGAAAGTTGCATTAGCAGTCATCCAATTATATCCACGATCCAAAATACATAGTTAAAGTACGTAAGGACTTTTTGGAAGATAAAGAAATAGTTGGGGAAGTTAGGATAATGATCTGACCCCTCGAACTCCTGATTTATCTTCTAGTAGGCTTTTATGAGATGAGCTAGACGGAAAAGCGAAAGCGCACAGCCACAAAATGTCCAACAGTTGTAGAGCTCCTTACAGTAAGCGCGGCAAAAAATTTATTGTAATTACTACCTCGAAAAATTGATAAGTAGAATGCCCAGAATACGCGAAATTGTAATACGATCTAAATTATTAAGTATTGTACCAAATGTAATTATTTGGGATGTATTCTTTGTATATATTATTGTTTTTCCAAGATACTTCGTGTTCATATATAAATTTAAAAAATTTCTTACCGCTTCAAAATTTTGTAACACATTAACGTTTTTGTTAGCTGATTTTGGTGTTTTAAATAGACACGTCGGAGGATGACCTCTCTAGTGAGAGAGGAATATATTGGAAGTGTAATTAGTATCAGAAAAATATAGCACAAAATTCTGTGACATTAAAATTAAAACATATTTGATCAGGAAAACCAAATAAGTATATGTCATAAATCTATCCTAATCTCTGAAGGTTAATATATAACCCCATTCCACATTAATTTTCGTATTCTGTATACGTATATCAACAACTAAGTTGTCATCATCAGCAGATAATTAAACAGTCCCGCACCTGGAAAACTACGGCAAAATAGCGGTACGAAAACAAATTCCACACACGAACCGTACAGTTGAAAGCCACTCACTGTGTTTAATTATCTGATCTGTATAATTACTTGATGATGACTACTTAGTTGTCAAAATATGTATAAAGAATACGAAAATTAAAGTGGAAAGGGATTATATATCAACCTTTAGGGATTAAATTAATCAACCACAAGCTCCATCAAAATTACCTTTAAAATAAATCTATCGTTTCAACGCTATTGACTGATGTTCTCGATTCTAAGGACAATAGTTTTGATATATTTTTTAATTTTTATTACTGTACTAAAATATATTCATAAATCTTAATCAAAAGCCGATAATATGGTAATTGTTGAATTTCGTTAATTAAAATGTTCCCTGACACGTTCTACAATTATTTTTAGAACAGAGTAATATTGGATTAAATTACTTTTAATCCTTAGGGATTAAAAGTGTCACTTTAATCCCCGATATGAGAGAATAAGGCAGCATTCTTAATCCACAAAGTGCAAGATTATAAGCAAGAATATAAAAGAAAACTAGTTGGATGCATACTATTCAAATTATAAGCTCATTGACTTCGAAGGAGATTTTCAAAATATTAAGCTGCCAAATACTGTAGTTATTTATTAATATATTTTTTATTTTATTTTTATTTTAAAATGCGTCATTTTGGCTGTGAAATAATCACTTGTTTCTTTATAACAACTTTCTGAACATTTCATTAAATACGTTCGCAAATAAGCAGTCGTGGATATTTCTTATCATATTTGTATTAATATTTCAAAATTTGGTTGTTTCTTGAAAGAAATGTATATACATATAAACTATATAAAGCATCATTTTGGCCGCGAGTAACTGTATACATTTACAAGCTTTTCGAAACTGATTTTAAATTTAGACATCCATAATGTTTATGTGAAATATGTGATTGTAGAAGAGATAAGTATTATCAAATATATGTTTTGTTCATTAACATTTTGATGAGGGATATACAATGGAAGGAATAGCACTGCTGTGATACATATAGCTGTTGTGAGTCAGCAGAAACGTATTCTAAACGTAAAAATAATTAAGAAAACTGAAATGTTATCTCTTTTTTATCCGTTTTCAAGTTACAGCGCATATGTTATTCTAATCATTGCATTTAACACATGGATCAATAAGTCCCGAGACTAACAATGAAAACAACATTTTTTTTTGCAAAATTTTTTTTTATTCATCAACATAATCACCTTTTAGGGTGATACAATGGTTCCAACGCTTTTCCAATTTTTCAATACCATGTTTATAAAAAAAATTATCTTTCGCTTCAAAATAAGCTTCAGTTTCAGCGATGACCTCCTCATTTGAGCCAAATCTTTTTCCCTGGAGCATTTTTTTAAGATCAGCAAAGAGCCAGTAGTCACTGGGGGCTAAATCTGACGAATATGGGGGGTGGGGAAGCAGATCAAAACCCAATTCGTTCAATTTTGCCATTGTTTTCATCGACTTGTGGCAGGGTGCATTGTCTTGGTGAAAAAGGATTTTTTTTCTCTGCATGTGCGGTCGTTTTTTTGCGATTTCCTCCTTCAAACGCACCAATAAGTCAATATAATAATCACTGTTGATCGATTTACCTTTTTCGAGGTAGTCAATGAAAATCACGCCATGTGTATCCCAAAAAACTGACGCCAGGACTTTGCCAGCTGACTGCTGCGTTTTCGGACGTTTCGGACGGCTTTCGCCAGCTGTGCGCCACTCAGATGACTGCCGCTTCGACTCTGGAGTGTAGTAGTGTATCCATGTTTCGTCCATGGTCACGTAACGACGCAAGAAATCTTTTTTGTTGTGAGTAAATAGTGATAAACAGCTTTCTGAATCATCGACTCGTTGCTGTTTTTGTTCCATCGAGAGCAATCGCGGCACCCACTTGGAGAAAACCTTTTTCATGCTCAATTTTTCATGAAGGATAGTAAATACACTTCCATATGATATCTGTGTCATCTCAGCAATCTCACGGAGCTTCACTTTACGATCTTTCATTATAATTTTTGTCACTTCACTCACATTTTCCGGTGTAACAGCTTCCACAGGTCTACCCGAGCGTTCCGTGTCATTTGTGTCGGTACGACCACGTTTAAACTCGGCAAACCACCGACAAATCGTTGCTTTTGATGGACAAGAGTCCGGGTAACATTTCTCAATCCATTGTTTTGCTTGCGTGGTGTTTTTACCCATTAAAAACAATGTTTTATCAGAACACGAAACTCGGTTTTTTCCATTGTTTAAACAAACTACAAAACGACTTTACTCCAACCTCGATAACTCAGCTGTTTCTGGTCCGATCGACTTAAAATTTTGACACGTTTCAAGCAAAGGTTAGTACTCTAGAAAGACGTGGTTACTGGTTTACTACGAGCGCCATCTATGGGTTAGTCTCGGGACTTATTGATCCATGTGTTATGTAATAAATGTTCAAAAATACCGCCATTAACTTCACATTTCGTGCTTCGTCTACGTAGGACGTCCGTTGCTCTTCTGATTTATTCATGTTTTTTCTTTAATACCAGTTGCAATATTTCTAATATGATGAATTAGAGCACCCCGAGTACCGATTTTTGCTTTGTAAACTTCATTTTTAGATTAGTGCCTTAAATAATAATCTAATGGTGTGCGATGGGAAGTTGTAAGTATTAGTGATGACGTCACGGGTGAATGTTGCTTGATCGTTGAAAACAATACCTGATACAACTCGAGGTTTACCATTTATTCACCTGCAGCTAGCATAATGTTCAGTTTGTAAGTGATGTACATGTTGCTGTAGTTAGTATGAATATAAACTTTACTCGTGGGGATGTACGGACTATTCTTGTTTGAAGAATGTCTATTTGAGCACAAATTCTTCATGAATTGATCGTTTCTTCTACTAAATGGAGAATATTTTGAAAGTCATCTAAAAAATATTGAATCTGCTCGTTCAGATTTTGTTAGCACTGGAAAATGTTTCGGTGTCGCATTGTTTGTTGAAGACTGAAAAATACGTTTTTATCTGGAGTTATCTGATGTGGAAACCGTTGATAATATTCGTCAACAGCTCTGTAATAACCACTTTACAAAAAGCATAAACAAATACCATATTTGCATATTCAAGATGTGTAAGTGTCATCAAGTATGTGTAGTGCCACATACATAAGTTTCTAGGAATGATAAACTGAGGAGCAGTATATATAGAAGGTGTCGTTCTTGACATTTCGCTGTTGCTGTACCTCTGCTGCCTTCTTGTGTAGTCTTCAATGAGCAAATTTTATTCATTTCCTAGGCTCTTACACTTTCTAGAGGCGTATTTATTTTTGCAAAATGTGGAACAACGGTCATTTCACTTCCTTCAGCAACTAACTCTTCTACTAGTACGAGTAAACGTTAAGTTTTTTTCGTTGTGTTTAATTTAAAATGATACAAGCATTCACAGTAACTATCCTCACAGGGAGGCAAAAGACTTTCTTCCATAATTTTTTTGACTGCACTTTAGCTATTCGATCAGCTACGTCAATAACCATAATTTCTCGGTAAAAAGTCATTTCACGACAATAAAGCGAAAATCGAACCACACCTCTATTATACCATAACATCTATGTCACATAAATCAAGTCATTAGAAGTGGCATTGATTTTCTTCGATATTCTATTTATTTTTGCAATTTTTTCAATTTAATATGTAGATTTCAAATGTGCCAAACGTCAAGTATTGTAAAATTATTATTTTAATGGCTTTTTACATCATATAATTTCTGCTTTCAGTGTTAAAATCGAACCCGTGATCTCATTCTAATCAGGTATGTGTCTTCACTCTTAGACCGTGGAGAACGGTGAATTCGAGTCTTCTAGAATGCCATAAGTTATGGAGATAGATATTAATTGCATATAAGTATGCGCTTCTACGATGTGAAATTGAAAAATTCTAATTTTGACCGCTTTTTACATCGTAATGTAATACAGAAATTTTGAAAAAATTCCTGCTCTCCGCCCAAGACTCTAAAAACTCTAATAACAGTATGAAAACTGGTGTTATTTATAACTACAAAAGAATTTGCTAAATATTCTAACGCACATTGTAAAAGATTTCGTACGCTTCATTTTATAAGATATTTCTTTATTGTACGCCATAATTTAGAAAGAGTTTGGTAAATTCTCTTCATAGTATTACGTATTTGTAAAAAATAAACATCTGATGCTTTTACAAAGATGAGTTGCAAAAGTAAACGCCTATCTGGTAACATGCACAAGCTAACAACACTATACAAAGAAGACAACACTCTTAGGCCAAATAGTCAAATTTATCGACAAAGCGTGTTCTGCAGTGTAGATAGACAAAAAAATATTCAAAGTATTCTGAACTATCGAAATTGTACCGAGCAATAAGCGTGCAAAGAGGTAGGCGATTAGAGAACTGTTACAAGTGCAATGAGTTGAAATGTATGAATAAATGCACTGAGGATGGCTGTAAAGATGGAAGTTGATACTGGAAAGAAAGTGCATTGAAGAAATATAAATGGCTTACGATAGAGAAATATCTTATAAAAATGAAGAAAATTTTTGTGACATTCGATGCTAGACTACAAATTCTTTGGTAGTCGTAAATACTGGCAGTTTTTATATTGTTATTAGAGATTCTTAGAATTTTTTTAGCGTTAATGAAAGTAGATATGCTTTATCATAGCCGTATGTTCAAATTTGATGTGAATGTTGAATTCACGGGGTGTACGAAAACTTTTGTGGTTGATTGTAGTTCAATTTAAAATATTCTGAGAATTGGGATTTGCGCAAGAAAAGTCTAATGTTACCGTAACGTGAAGCCGTTTACAAACAGTTAACTTCCAAAGCAATTAAATTACAAAGAAATTGACTTCACGTATCAATATCCTGTTTGAATTAGACCAAGGTTATAACCAATAAACAAACGTGATAAAAAAACAAAATATATATGTTTTTATGTTTGTCGATGTTTTTATAAATGCTCGTGAATGTGGAGATTAAATGGCACAGGTATACGTGTCGCCATAAAAATATAGGATTTTTAACTTGAAGCTTTACAAATGAAGTTGTTTGTAATTGTACTCTTCACAAGTAGGTCAAATAAAAATGACCATAATATATGTATGTTACATAGGCATATCTTCTTTAACATTATGAAAAACAATTTAGTTTGGAGTTTGTATTGTATACAATCTCTGATGATGCACACAACATTTATTTACCTGCTTTCACACCTACGTCAAATCAGACGTCAAGCTTTGGATAATTTATATTCACGAGAGACGGGACAATTACCAGCCGGAGGACAATAAACAAAATTACGGAATATTTGATGAATTGAATTTTGATTAACCTTTCTCTACTTCCATCTCTATTTTATTATATTGTAACTGTAAATATTAATAATAGAAAATATGCATTTTTAATACTCAAGCTAATATGATATGCGACCACACCTAAGAGGGTAGTCCCATAAGTACCCGGCCTGACCTAAAATATCAGTGTACTAGAAAGTACACAATCTATAAAGCATATGTTTCAAGTTCGAAGACGTCACGTTGTTTAGTATTTGTTTGTTAGTTATCAATATTGAATGTTTTCAGTGAATTCGTAAAAACGGAGGAAATTGGTCATCGTTACGTGATACAATACTTTTATTTTACTCCTTCGTTTACAACAATGAAATATTGGGTAGCAGAGTTTAAACGAGGTCGTACGAGTTGCCGAGACGAGCATCGCAATGGTCGACCAAATGAAGTAACGGTTCGAAAAATGGTGAAGAAAATCCACGAAGCGATACTGGATGATCGTCGACTGAAACTGCGCGAGCTAGCAGACATAGTAAGCATTTCAAAAAGTGCGATACATCGTATATTATCTGAAAATTTGGATAGGCGAAAGCTGTGTGCAAGATGGATGCCGCGTTTGCTCATACTCGAGCAAAAACAGTGTCGTGATGTTTTAGTTGAGTGCTTAGCGAAGTCTCACAGCAATAAAGCAGAATTTTTGCTCCGTTTCAAAACTATGGATGGACCATGGGTCCATCACATTACACCAGAGACAAAAGAACAATCAAAACAATGGACTCAAAAGGGAGAACCGGCTCCAAAGAAGGCGAAGACCATTTCATCTGCAGGCAAGGTCATGGCATCGGTTTTTTGGGATACGCGTGGAATAATTTGCATTGACTGTCTTGAAAAAGGAAAAACAATCAACGACGAGTATTATACGAACTTATTGCAACGTTTGAGCGAAGAAATCAAGCAAAAACTGCCGCATTTGACTAAGAAGAAGGTCTTGTTTCATCAAGACAATGCACCAGCTCATAAATCCGTTATTGCAATGTCCAAAATTAATAAATTAAAGTTTGAATTGCTACCTCATGTACCCTATTCGCCAAATTTAGCGCTTCGAACTATTTTCTGTTCCTAAACTTGAAAAAATGGCTCAGTGGTCAAAGATTTTCAAACGATAAGAAGTGATGTCGGCAGATAATGACTATTTTAAGGATCAAGACAGTTTTTATTATAAAAAGGGTATCGAACTTATTGAACACCGCTGGGAAAAGTGTATAGAGCTGAAAGGAAATTATGTTGAAAAATAAATATATTTCTTTCCAAAATTTTTGACTTTTTCTTGTTGGGTCGGGTACTTCTAAGACCACACGTATAATTCTTCTAATATAAATAAAACTTTAAGTCTATAAAATTGCAATAGGAATATTTAACAAATTAAGAAAGGTAGTAGAAACAAAATTGTCAATACAAAGTGGATTTAGATCACTGGATGCTGTTCAAGATTATAAGTTCGTAGGGCTTGTGGTTTATTGCACCAGAGAGCTTTAAAAAAATTGTTAGGCATATGTCAAAATTATTTTAATGTCAAATTATTGCTTAATTGAATAAATTTTTAATTTGCGATTTGTGCTAAGATTGTTTTATATATTGACTAAGGGAAACTAAATTTTAAGTAGAAAGAAATGATCATTTTCATTATAAATTTTTATTTAAATTCAACTCAGGGGTTAATGCGTTGGAACCCGTTAGAATTATTTGTATCGTGTATGGATAAAATGCAATTGGGATGAGTATAAAACGGAAATGGTCTTCTCGATTTAAGGTATCCCTTTTAATTATCTAAACCGTTGGAAATCAGTCGTAAACATTTGATGAAATATAGTAATAAGAGAAATAGAAATTTTTCAACGCTCTTCGGAATATATTTTTGAACATAACATTTATGCTCTAATATAAAGGTTACATAGTAAATATAACACCAAATAAAATCTAACTAATTCAAGATATTAATTTAACTTTTTGGCGATTAAATTTTTCGTGATGTTATTACTGATATCACCATATTTTTATTTAGGATCCTTGTTTCTTATACTCACAGTCTTATATTAATATTTCAACCTGTTTATCTTCGAAACCATTTTTTAACTTACTAAATATTTTGTTTGTAAATAAGAAGTAATATTAATAAACATAAACTTACATTATTTAACTTCAGTTTGGTTTTGATTTTGTCCTGTTTGTAATGGCCGGATAATTGGTAGAGTACTGCCCTGGATCTTCTCCTGCCGTAGTTGGCTGGTGGAGCTTCAGGATCCAGATTTCCATTAGCGTCTGCAAGGAGGCAAGAGTCAGCACCGCGGAACCTCGCGCCAAGAACGGCAGCTGTACAAAACATGAGTTTTGACTCACACGAGTGTTATGTGATGAAGAAAATTAAAGATAGTAGAACAGAAAAACAAAACAAATCAAACACAAAAAGACAAGAGAACGATGGAAAATATTGTCATTTTTAATAAAATCTGAACGAAATGTATACAAAGTGCTTTTATCTCTTCTAACGAAAAATTTTCGAACACCTTATACAGTTTTCTTTAATACATTTAGCTATGTTTGTTACATCCTCAAGAAAAAATGCTTTTACAAATTGATCAATGGGTGTATTAAATATTTTTGTAAAATTTTCTATAAGTTAGCTTGAGAATATCTCTCTAACAATATTAATACAGCGGATTAGTAATTAGTGAACCTGAGGAAAATAGACACCGCTAATAGGAATTATTATTATCATTTACTTTTCATCTTGAAAATTCTTCAAAACATAATTGCAAATTTTTTATTTATTCAGGTCGTAAAAACGCTTGTCTTTAGAATAGAAAGTGAACTGTTTTTAGATTGTTTTGAAACATTGAAAAGAGTAAAGAGTACCGAGAAGTAATTAAATTTTTATTTTTAAATAACAAAAAAGAAGCGATTAAATCAAAGCTGATTTGGAGTCTGCTTATATCGATCAACCTCCATCGATTGTAACCATAAAATAATGGATATCTGAATTTAGACGTGTCTAGACTAGTACAGTACAACCTCTTTAATCCGAACACACTCTAATCCGATCCTCCAGTAATCCGAACTGCCAGAATTAGGAACCATAATCCGCACAGTGCCTCGCTAATCCGAACAGCCTAAGGATTCAGTCTGCATAAATGAGGGAATCCCCGTTTCTATATTTTCTAAGATATTCCCTCTACATACATAAATTTAGGAATCCCTTGCTTTCGTGTTTTCTACGGTTTGCTGTGTTTACTGTTCGTTGTTCATTAGACCTTTGATCAATACATACGAGGGAGCGTTTTTATATTCGCGGAATGGGGGACAAGGGGTGGAAATAAAAAAACCAAATTATTTTTCTTTTGCAATATATTCACCTGCAAGACGGATACATTTTTCACATCTTTCAATTAACTTATTTACACCCTCATAAAAAAATGATTTCTCTTTATCTGCAAAATACGCCGAAACGGCCTCCTTGACTTCATCATAGGCAGTAAATTTTTTACCCCGCAGCTCTTTTTTCATTTTCGGAAACAGGTAATAATCACTCGGGGCCAGATCTGGGCTGTAGGGTGGTTGATTCACAATTTCGAAGCCCACCTTATGCAGGGCAGCTAACGCAACGCGGCTCTTGTGGACGGGTGCGTTGTCGTACAAAAGCAGAACACCTTTTGTCAATTTTCCCAGTCTTTTCTCTTTAACGGCTTCTTTTAGTCGCTCTAATATTGACGCGTAATATTCTCCGGTTATAGAAACACCTTTATCTTTATAATCAATCAACAATATTCCTTCCGAGTCCCAAAATACCGTTGCCATGAGTTTCCCAGCTGATTGTGACACTTTAAATTTTTTGGGAGGTGCTGTGCCCTTTTTATGCCACTGCATGGAGTCTTGTTTGGACTCAGGTTCATAATGATGAACCCAAGTTTCGTCTCCAGTAACAATTCCACTCAATACACCATCCTTGTCTTCATTACAGAGGTCCAAAAAGGCACGCGAACACTCTACGCGCTGTTGTTTCTGCGGCGGCGTGAGCAGTCTCGGTACTCATCTTGCGCTGACCTTAGACATGTCGAGATGATCGTGTAGGATTTTAAAAATTGTTGTATCGGATACTCCAACCATTTCTGCGAGTTGTTTCTTCTTTAGTCGAGCATCTTCGAGTACAATTTGTTCAACTTTTTGGATAAGTGCTGGCGTGGTCACCTCAATGCTCCTGCCCGGCCTCGGGTCGTTTTCAAGGGATTCCCTTCCTTGTTTAAATAAACTATGCCACTTGTACACCATGGTTTTTCCTGGACAAGAGTCGCCGTAAACCAATGACATCTCATTCATTATGGTCGCGACTGATTTTCCTTGCCTGGTAAGGAACTTTATAACGGCACGATATTCGATGTTTTCCATATTTCACTTTTCACTCCTGATTATGTTACTTGGTTGACGATAGCTCAAAGACTAACTGTCTAATATCAATGAAACTTCGTATTTATACTAATCATGAGTCGCTGCACAGGCCACGCCCCCAATGCGCCTACTCACCCCTCTACAACCCGCTCATTCCGCGAATATAAAAACGCTCCCTCTATATACATACTTATTTCAGTTTGTACATTTTTCAATTTGGTGTAGTAATAACTTTTAAAAGGAAACACGGTACTTTATCAATAAAAGGTAAAATTGAAGTTATTAAGAGTTTAGAGGCTGGTGGCACAGTGAATGCTTTATCGAGAAAATATAATGTGGGGAAATCGATTTGCGACATTAGAAAGAACAAGAAGAGAATTTTATCGTATGGCGCCATATCCAATTCTCTAACCAATAAGTTGAAAGTAAGTGCATATCCCGAAGTTGATAAAGCAGTTTACACCTGGTTTCTACAGGAAAGGCCTAGAGGTAAAAAGATTATCGACAATGTACTTTCATATACATATGTATATTTAATTAGATTCTAGGCGTGCGTATTTCTGGAAAAATTTTAGGTGAAAAAGCACAATTCTTTTATGCCCAGACCCACAACGATGATGATTTCAAAGCCAGTTTCGGATAGCTTGATAAATTTAAAAACAGGCACGTCGACAACACTACAGGAGAAAAATTGCCAAGTGATTCGGCAGCTGTTGAACCATTTAAAAAATTGGTGCAAAATAAAATTGAGGAAATACAGTCGTATCCTGATCAAATTTACAATGGCGACGAAAGTGGACTTACATTTATGCCTTGCTCTAACGGGTCTGGGGCACATAAACTGAGATCGTTAGTATTGGGAAAATCTCTAATGCCATGGGCTTTCGGAAATGAACAACTGCCGGTAATGTATCAAGGACAGAAAAAAGCCTGGGTACCAAAAACAATTTTAAATGCTGGTTTTATACGGAATTTGTACCAGCAGTTCGAAAAAAATGCAACAGCTGAAGTTAGAGGCAAAGGCACTTTTAATTTTAAATAATGCCCCAGGACAACCAGACGACTTATCTTCAGATGATAAGAAAATTGTTGTAATGTTTTTGCAGCCAAATGTAACCTCTTTACTGTAACCTATGGGCCAAAATGTTATTCAAGCAGTCAAGTTGCATTACAGGAAATATCTCCTAAAACGGATTGTTGCCTCCGAAGATACAGATATCTGTGCAGAATTGAAGAGAGTTAATCTAAGAGATGTTGTGATTGGATTAGCAGAAGCCTGGGAAAATGTGAGGCCGAAACTTATTCAAAATTCTTGGAGAACTTCTAATACAAGTCGATGATAGTTGGAGTGGCGACGATAATCTTCTATTATCACAGTGGAATGATAAAATGGAGTTAAGGAATGTAGAGAAACAAATAGAGGAAGTTATTGCAATGGTAACCCACATTTCTCAGGATATAACAACGCTGGACAAGAAGAATCATGGGAATTCATAAACGATATGGATATTTTGGAATTTCCTCAAAATGAAACAAGCTCTGACGAAGAAGTAGGAGTGATACCACGATGTGTGAAGCACACAGCGGCAGTTAGAAGTTTTGAAATGTGTGGGCTGGGGAAAATGGTGAACCGGAACATCATATTATAATAATTCTATCCGAAATGAAAAAACCAGCCCAAACGGTAGGATAAGCCACCGTCAAACAAAGCAGAATCACTATGATATACACTGTGATATATAAAACAGTTATTAATTTTTGATTTTAAAGTAAACAACTTCCCATTGTAGCAGAGTTGAAATGTGTAGTTGCTTTAATTAGAATAATAAATACTTTCTGTCTTTTTTCGATAACCCGAACATTTCGATAAGCCGGATCAACCAGTGCAATTATTAGTTTAGATCAAAGAGGTTGTACTGTATACTCAGTGAGTAAAACAGGTGACTCATAAAAGATGTATGCACTCCTGAAGTTGTTAAAAAAGGATATGATATGGTGATAGATGTCAATAGAATAAAACAGAATTATGCGGAGTAGCAAAGGTTCTACTCTTTTCATATGGATCAGTGGTTTCGATTTTGCATAATGAATTGAGTACAAAAAAACTATGTACCGCGTTTGTTGACTGTGAACAACGACAAATAAACATGAACGAGAACACATCTCAACTCACAATTTAGCGAAATTAACGGCCTGATTACATTATTATTCACCCGAAATTAAACAAGAAATGAAACAAAGAAATAACGTTGGCGCAGGTACTGCGAAAAAATCAAGAATTGCACACTCGACTGGAAAGGTAGGGCTACTGTATTTTGGGACTGCAATGGGATTCTTCTCTTCAATAGAGTAAAACAATAGCAGAACAATACAACGCGTCCTCTCCATCAAGTGTACGATGAAATACAACGCTGTGGGGTACACTTAAAGAAGGAACTATTACTTCTCTTCAGTATAATTTACATGTTTACATTGTGAATGTTCGATCTCAAAGTATTCTTTTTTCTGGACCTGAAAATTTGATTCGATAGCGAGATATTTGGGGCGAATAAGAAGATAATCATTGAAACTAACGCATATGTTAAACAGTTTAAGAATGTTGTTGAATCGGACACTATTGCAGTAAAGCGGAGATCAGAAGGAATTTATTCTGATGGAGCAAAATATTATCAACTATTCTGTGCTGTTAAATATATTTTTTTTTCTAACGAAAGCGAATTGTTTTGCTTTCACTACATTACTGTCAAATCATTCATTGATTATTATTATTATATTATATTATATATATTCGATTCAACATAGTGGACGAATATATATTTTTTAATTATTTAATAATAATTAAATAATATTAATAAAAATATATTTAACACCGAGATAATGTCTTCCTAAAACCTGCATCTATAAGGAATTGAAAGACTTAAATATCGGTGGCTTAAATGTAATAAGTTACAGCGAGAATACGTTGAAAAATAAAACAATCTTTTTCCAAAAATGTTTGGGTGTATTTTATTTAGGCTTATTAATTACCGATCCATCCTTGTAGATACAATCTTTTCATGTCATCTATGAATTTCTTATACATTGCTCCAGGCATTATTAAACTTGTATGCGATAGTCTGAATTATATATTCTTATTATATCACAATATTTATAACAAATATTTTTATTAATGAAAATCATATTGAAATAATGGAACAATGCTATAAAAACCATAAAGAAGCACTCGTATACTATTTTCATATATTTTTAAATAAAATAACAGTAGCAGAATAACATAATATAACAGCAGTATTACTGGATAGGTAATTAAGTAATTGCGGATTTCTTAAAAAAAATTAAAATCATTTTTTTGTAGCGAAACATTTTTCTACAGCAAAGTAATGCCCACTCTTGTCAAAGATCTTCTACTATCTTTCAGACTATATCATAATTACACGTTTATAAGACTCTTGGCATTTATTGGCAAAAAAATTAACCAAGTGACATCATAATTATTGAAATTTTTATTACTCAAGAAACGATATATGTATGTACATGGTATTCTAATGATGGGAGACCAGAAATGTGTTTTAATTTAGTTTTTGTTGAATTTAGATTGATTGTTTAGATGTGCGGTAAAATTTTAAAACAGACAATTTTTTTTATCACCACTAAACTGGATATAATTTTTATTGATAAATACTAATTTCGATAATGTCTGTGCTGATTCTTCTTATATAATCTGCAACCCTACATTTACTTACAAAATATATCATTTTCAGTTTATAAGCAAGTCGCAAATGTTAACGCGTTATATTAATTGTTTCTTTTAAAATAGAACTGCTGAATAAAACCAGAGTACTTGATGAGATCTAGATTGAGCGAAACGATTGTCGTAGTCATTGCTTTATTCTATAATAGCTATTTTCATTATTTACATTGAATGTCTGTGGGCTGGGGCAATCGCCATGTACGTACACACGTCGCTGTTTGTATGGCAGTAACTTTTATTTGTATTCGAGTACAAACAAAGCTTTCACTAATTAATCTGGTACGTAGACTTCCGCGGTCGTGGTCCATACTATCTGATTCTGACCTTCCGGCTAGAACCGCGTGACTAGTATAACAGTGCGACAGCCAGTAGCAGTAGTTGAGCCCTAAAGATGTCCCATATGAGTGGGTACGAAACGTCGGCAGTTATACCAGTGACGCGGTTCCAGCCCGGAAGCCCAGAAGCAGATAGTACTTTCATTAATTACTTTATATTAGCGTTTAGATAATAATACCCGTCAAGTTTGCAAAACTATCAAACAAAGTCATACTACCTGATGAAATCTGGATTCAGCAAAACCATCGTCGTAATTATTGCTTTGTTAGGAAGTCGTTGTTTTCATTAATTTTTAAAGTTAATGCAAATCCATAAATCAAGTACTTATTACGTAGTCAAGTTGTTATATGCATATAATGCATTTATAATTGCATGTACGTAATACTTCGACGTTTAGCAAACCAACTTTGATGTCGTAGTTTCTAAGACTCCCTTAGCAAATATGGTACATAATTTTTTGTGAGCTCGCAAAAGCAAAGTATGATACAAACACGTATTTTGATTTCTCAACCAAGGGTAAATAAAATCGATAAAATTTTTGCACTGAAAAGTATTTAAAGTACCAACTGTAAAACAACAATATATATCGACATATCGAATATCTAAATATAACCAAAAATTTAACTAACTCCATCTGCCAGTAAAATCCGCAATTACACAGCTGCCATAACAATACATAAAAAACTGTTCTCAGGTTCAGATTTTATTATACATTGACATATAAAATACATAGGAAGACTTTTATATAATCTATCAAGCTGTGAAAGAAATATTATATAATTTTGCGATATAGAATCTCTGCGATTTTTATAACTGAAGTTTCGTTCAAGTCCTTTAATATTAGTGATTTTTATAGCTTTAAAATTGTAAAACTGAATAACTGAAGATAAAAGACAGAAAGCAACAATAGAGAATATTCGCAAAGGAATTGTATCTATATGTATAGGAAATAATCTATTCTAATTTCAAGGGAAATTTTTGTGAAAGAAATACAAACGGGATAAGAATGTTGATTTAAATAATTTGAAATATACTATATCCTCGGAAGCCAGAATAAAGGACATTATCAAAAGTAGAGAAAATTTGATGTTAACCAATTGCTATGTGGAATTGGGTTATTTTAGAAAAGTAAAATTATTAGTAACAGGTTTTTCCTTCATGCAAATACGAAAGGTAAGACACTGCTGTTTAATCTTGAATAGAAATTATTTAAGCAACGAATTTTCGACGAGGATTTAATGGCTTTATTTCAAAATATTTTCTAAAACATCGTAAGTGAAAACAAAACTTGCTATTAAGAATTATTGATAAAGTAAATGTGATGTAGGAAGTTCTTTTTCTTCAACATCCAAAAAGGAGAATATGAAATCCTGCGGGAGAAGTTGCTTAGAATTTTCTAGGACTTGGAGGAGATTTTACTAATTACGCAGTTCAGGATAGCAAGAGATGTCTACACAAATTTGACCTAGAAATTTCTTTAAAGTTATTGGAAAAAGCGTTGAATTAAATGTGTAATGCGCGGCCTTAGTTACTACTATACCAAAAATTTTATTTACTATTTAACTCTTTAGTAGCTATGCAGATTACACAAAAAGCTTCCCTCTCATATGTGCTAAAAACAAAAAGAATACTAAAGTAAACGTAACAAGAAATGGAAATTTAAAATTATTATAATTTGTGTATTGTTTTTGTGTATAAGGTATATTTTGAATGTTTGATATTAACAATAAATGATGATAATTGTTATGATTTATGATAAAATTTTATAAAAAGTTAAAACTATTAACATAGCATTAATAGGGTTCATTTTGTCGAAACACTCGCTTTCGCTCAACTAATTTGTAGAAATTTATTTATCTTGTAATGTATATAATACTTTTAGTTTTCCAGATATATTACTGTAGTTTCAAATAACAACCTACAAAGCACTGAAAATGTACATTATAGGATTAAATTGTGAACTAATGTGGCTTATATTGAAAACAATATTATTTAACATGGCTTAAAAAACCTGTAACCTTATAAAATAAACTAAAAACAAAAAAACAAACATCTCGGTGCAATGAAGAAATCAGAATGCACTAAAAAAATAAAGATGGTTGTACTTACAAGGTGAAATCAACGAAGGTACAATGCATAAAGAATGAAGAAATAGAGTAATAAAGTTTGTTAACACAGCGAAGAGGAAAGCATGGAAAGATTCCGGAAATAAAGTCAAAAAATTTTCATTCACGTAATGAAAAAAACAGAAAATTTGTCAACATATAAAGTAAATAAAGAACGAAGAAGGGATATAACCACACAAGGAAAAGTAATGGAATGCTGCAAAAATTATTTTTTTTAGTTACTGTGTAATTGTTAATTAATGTTAATTAATGTAACGTAGGAAGAACGGAGCGATTAGGATGGCGAAATGGGTACCGAAGAAAGAGAGATCGAACTAGATGGAATAGTTAATGTAATAAGAATATTAAGGAAAGACAGTTTGGCCGATTAGCCATGCTTATTGGAGAAATGTTGAAGAGCATGGGTTTAAATGTTATTGGATAATTATTGGATGGTTGGGGTGATATGTCCGGTACTTAAAAAAGGGAATATACCTGAATGCAGTAATTATTCAGACATAGCGTTACTAAATATAGTAGAAAAAGTATATGAAGGCTCTTTGAGTCCCCGCTAGTTAATTTTTAAATTACTGTTAGACAGTTAACAGAGAATCTAAATATTCAGGAGTAGGCAATAAATATTGTAAAAGTCTTTGATAGAGTGTTCAGAGAGATAATTAAGAAAACCTAAGTAAAATAAAATTAATTGTAAGCTGAGGAAAAATGTCAAGAGCATATAAGAGAACAATAGAAATTATATAAGAACGAATAATTTGGATGATGAATTTAGAATTGACGAAAGCCTAAGACAATAAGCTGTACTGATTCCGCTTCTATTTAATATGGTCGTGGCCGAGGTCATAAAAGATATTTTGCAAATATTAATTTTTCTCGTCAGCAAGTGAGACCCACAGGGCCATTAGGTGATTTTGAACGAAGCACCAAAGCACTTAGAATTAAGAATCTAAAAATAAATATTGGCAAAATTTGGGTAATGGTACCAAGAAAGATAAACATAAAAGTAGATATCGAAGTAGTTGGCAAAAAAGCTGAAACAAACTAACACAGTCAAATGTTTAGGAGTGCACATGGTTGATGATGATAGGTGATTAGGAAACTGAAGTAATGCCAAGAAAAAAACTACTTCCTATATATACTATTATCTAAGAAATAACTAAGAGATGTCAAAAAAGATAAAAACCAATGTCTTCAATCAGTGCGTATTCCAATTTTTACGCTTGAATGCGAAAATTGGGTATTGAGCAATAGATTAGCAAGCAAAATGCGTCGAGTATTGGGAAAAAACACGATTTTATGGGGTGCCAAACGTGTCGGTGAGAAAGAATTAGGAGTGGAATCCACAGAATGAATGGAAAAGAGTCGGCTAATGTGGTTTAGTCACCTAATTTGAATGAACGTTGATAGACAAGTTAAAACAATCTGGGAGACTAGAGCTCTCGAAAGACACAAATACTCGTTCAGTTATGTAATTTAACATGGTGGTGGAGTCTTGAAGATGATGTGAGATCGGAACTATCAAAAACTACAACTCTAAATGAATTAATGATATTGCTTTGAATGATCGAAGAATTGACATCAATATCATACTCTGTGGGTGCCACGAATTTTACACTGTCGTAAAAAGCGATAAGTTGTTTAATAAGAACCTAGCCAATTTTTGCTAAATTTATTATGGGTGAGAAAATGGCTTTGTCACTTTATTTCTATATTTAAACGGCAATATCAACAGTGAATACATTTTAGTAGCCCCTGGTAGAAAGACATTAAAGCATTTCCATTGGAGGATAAAGTAATGGCTGCATTTCTATCTTGCAAAAGGTAAGCCGTTAATGAGCTGCATTATGTCGCTGTTTTAGATAAAATGATGAGATTAGGAATGGGTCATAAAAAGTTATATGAAAATTCAATATTTGAATTATTAATAAATAAGCGTAAGCGAAATTGTTTACAAAAATAACGAACGTAACTAGTTTCGATAGAGAATAGGATTGAATATTCAAGATCCAAACAAGTTATAGTAGTCTTCACAATAATTAATTTTAATTGAATGTCATCTCTTGTTAAAGATTTCGATTCGAGAAGTAAACGCGATACAAAAAAGTGTAATATTCTAATGTTGTTAGTGCTGTACATTGGTATTGTATGAATAAATAAAGTATAGAGTTCATTTTATTAATATTAATTGGACCATCACGGAAGTTTGCGTCAATCACTTGTTTAAGTTTGTTATATTCTTCTTAGCAGCATATTTATTAATTTCACGTATGTATATCTGATTATATTTATAATTTGCATCTAAATTATAAGTAAATATCTATCACATATGTATGTTTAATGAAACAGCTTGTAGCATCTACATATGTTGACGATTTGCAATGTACTTGTGTGCGCTGATAACATATGTATATTGCCGATGATAACATGTATACCCATCAATGCTCTTCGTTCAAATTTGTCTCCAGCGTAGCCATTTGACGAAGTCGGACTGGGAAAAATACGCGATGGCCGATAGTTATACCTATGCAAGAAGTCTGCATTTAGAGCAATTAATACAAGGTAAATAGTACAGTTTTAAAGAACGACCGTAAGGTATAGCAAACATTTTTTAGGCTGAGACCGGTCTTAATTTCGATGCGTTCCCCTAGTTCCAACAACTTGAATTATTTAAGCGGTGAAGATATATTTACCAATGAAGAAGAAGTCAATCCTTGCTAAAGTTAAATGTATGCGTACGTACATCTTTCAAGGTTTTCAAGTTTTTAACATCATACTTCCGTGTAGGGGTGAGATCGACCGCATGATGAGAAGATTAAAGTAATAAATTTTATTGCACTACAATGCTCTGCAATAAAATTTCAAGGTAGAGTTATTTATCTATAAGATTTTCTTTTTAATTCAGTGGTAGAAGCGATACAGAGCGGTTCCACGATAGAATTTATTTAGATTCTTAAAGAACGCGCTTACGAGAGAAATTTTCATTTTAAGAAAAAATTGTTAGCTGGAAATTGTTATAGTAGATAGAAAATGCCTAGAATAGTATTACTAGACAGAAATAAAACTAGTTTTTTTCACCAAGAGGGTTATAGTCAAGTGAAAATATCAAAGATAGTGAAATGTTCCCGGTATACCGGGCAGTGTAAGTGATAAACCAAAGAGTTTACGTCTAAAAAGGCTCAGTAAAACTGATACACAATTTTTAAAAGTTAGTTACTAACTCAAGATCTTGCGCAAACATCTGATACTTCGGCACATGCTTCAACAGTAAGGCGATACTTACTCAGATCAGACTTGAGGGGATGCATTGCCGTGAGAAAACTCTTACTGCGACCAGGTAATAGAGGGAAACGATTAAAATATTCCAGAGACCACGAAACTTGGGAATATAATGAGTGGCGACGAGTACTATGGACTAACGAATCTAAATATCAATTATTTGGAACAAACAGACGTCAGTATGTTAGACGACGCCCTGGTGAATCGTTATTGGAACAATGTTTACACACTACCATAAAGCATGGCGGAGGCAATATCCAAGTTTGGGGTTGTATTTCGGCAACAGGTGTGGGTTAAATTCTAAAAATAGAGGGTAAATTAATTGGTGAGAAATACAGAACACTATTAGAAGAACATGCTATACCATCAGGGCAGAGTTTTATTGGCAATAATTTCATTCTACAGCAAGATAGTGATCCCAAGCATACTTCAAAACCTGTGAAAACTTATTTAACACAGCAGGAAGCAAATGGGGTATTGCATACTATGATATGGCCACTTCAAAGCGCTGACTTAAATATTATTAAGCATGTGTTTCTTGACAGAAAAAAGTGTGAAAGAGGACCAAAAAACAAAAATGAACTGTGGAATATACTATAGGAAAAGTGGTACAATATTCCTGAAAATTTCATTAATTCATTAACGGAAAGCCTCCAAGAACAATACAGGATAACATAAAAAATAAAGGTGGTCATATAAAATATAGAAAATTTAAAATTTCAGTTTGTGTAAGATTATTATTTATCCTTTTATAATAATTTCGTGTAAAATTCAAAAAATTCTTCTTTTTTTTGCACAGTACTCTATATATGTTTGCATATAATATAACTTGTGCGGTTTTGTAAGACTGGTTTATTAATAAAAAAAAACAAAGTGCATACGAAGCACGATAGAACATCTTGTGACAAAAAATTTATCTGGAAATAGGCGGAGTAAGTGTCTTTTCGTGATCAATATATGTTTATACAACAGTAACGGAAATGTAAAATTCTGTTAAGAATAATTCCGCAGATGGTATTGGTACCTGTCTATAGTGTATCCATGTATAGTGCATACCACCACAATTATTATAAAGAAACAGAAATTTTCAAGTAAAGAATATTTAAGTTTTTTTTATGTAAATAAATTTATTTTTAATTTAATACATATTGTATATTAAAGGTTTACAAGGTTTAATTTAGAAATCCACATATATTTACAAAGCGAATTATATACTATTTTATTCACTACAATTGAGCTTATGAAATTAATCATTTGATCCAATCAGCGCACAAATTATTCAAACCAGAATAACGTAACTGTGTGTTCTATATATCAATTCTCATCAGTATTTGTTGGCATAGTCATAGTAAAACTAATAATAGCCTTAGTCTATCAGTCATGAAGATGAGCGACTTTTATATTGATTTTACCTAGACCTTCTCATCACGAGCTTCACAAAAATAACTCTGTAATCGTTGAATCTGGAGAACTGGAGTCTCATACTATATAACATTACCATCCTTATCTTCGATAAAGTAAAATCCGTTAGTGAACTGTGAAAAAATATCGCACCATATTGCACTTTAGTGGGTAGAGTTTCTGTTGGTGAATAAGTTCTCGACTTTCTCTAGCTCAAATACAATTTGCTAAGCACTTTTCGTATATGTAAGAAATCTGCAGGTTGCGAACGACCGACTTAGAGAGCTTTTGTTTATCTAGGCAGCAACAGAACAGTGGCCAGCTAGCTGTCGCGGAGGTCGTGGTCCGCAAGCTAAATAGTCGGAAGCAGATGTTTATAAAGGACGCCAAGAGCAAGTAATGGCGCACGTAAAGTCTCTTAGTAGGCCGTAGCTTTATTAACCCATTATGTTGTCCAAGAATTTTCTTAAAGATATACAACACAACAAAAGAACACTTGTATATGGACTAATCTTTATTTAAACAATAAGTCAGTTAACAAGTGACTAAAGAACTCATTCAGCTTGAAAATGTAACAAACAGTGAGCATCAATCGAATAAATAAGTAATATTCAAATGCTACATTTAAATAACGTAAGTATTTCAAACAATAGTTCATTCCTCCAAATATATATATATACATATATATATTATATATCATATATGTACATATATATATATATATATATATATAGAGAGAGAGAGAGAGAGTACGGCAAATCATACAATATCAAGTGATTCTAAGAAAATGTATAGTGCAAATGATGTTTTAAATTATTATAATAATTAACTCGGTAATACTCGAATAGGTTTCTTACACATTTTCGAGTTCTAGAATATATAATAGATGTGGCCGGCGATGCACCTTGTCCATCCGGTATGTGTGGGTGTTCGCCTGTTGGTTGAACGAAGTAGCTTCAATAATTGCGTATATATATGAATCCTAAAATCGTAAATTTCCAAAAGAACGTGTTCGTACACAACAGCATTATTGAAAAAAGAAAAGCATACCTTCGATGTTGGGCGGGTTTCACTGAAAATTTCACTCCAAGTAGGTGTCGAATCGTCAAAACAGACTCGATGTAAAGTACTCAGAATCGCATGCACAACGGCAAATTCCGATTATATCCCTCAACAGGGGCGTTCACAATTCAAGGAAGTACGGCACGCCTAAACTGCTTGAAGCAGTGATACTCCATAACCTACATATATCATGACTCAACGACAAGTCACGCAGTCAAAAGCAGAAAGGAACAGAGAAGGAATATTCTAGAAAATTTGAAAACAAGTCACGAGCAGACAGAGAACAACCACGGATACCTGCAATTCATCTATCGATGCAACCGGGAGCAAGATAGATATACTAGTAGGATGCATGCGGCATACACACAGACATACAAAAAGAACCAAAACATTATGAGACCTGCATCCTGCGGCTTAAATAAAAGGCACTTTTGAATCTAATAAGAAGCGAACATAAAATACGCATAAACTAAATGCAATATTTACGATGAAATTAAAAAAGTATAGACGAATGCGATATTTGATGAAACTAAATCGAAATAAAACATTATATTAAGAATATATGAACATACCTAAATAACTGAGTACCACAGACAATGCAGGGTTCTTGAAAGTTTGAATATTTCGTTAATACAGTATCTATTTTAGTAGTAATACTAACATCTATTGCTTCTCTAAATACATGTAGTTTTGTAACTGCAAGTGTCCACTATTTGCATTGACTGCACTAGTGACGACGAAGAATTTTGAATTTTTTCTGGTGCTTCAACTAGTTCATTGTAATTATTAAGAATTATTTCTATTTGTTATTACATTTCTTGATAATTGCTTCGATGGGATTAGATTATGAAGCTACAAACTTAACTCGTTGAAAATGACATAAGTAATAAAACAGTCTTTAGCAATACTCCCTAGCATTTAAGAATCAACTGTAGAGGTTCAGGGATGTCCAGATATTGTCTGTGAAATTCTGGAGCACAGTTTGGAAATTTGAGAAGCTGTTTTTGTATGCGTTATTAAACCGTTTACCTCTGGGTAACACTGTCAAATAGCTGGAACTATAAGATTTAAAGCAAACGTTTTACATATTATAAATTACCACAATTTCGTTTAAGAGATCGTTCTACAAAACCATGTTCTCAGATATCATCAGTCATAACCATTAATTTAATTTTTTGAATACACTTTTCTAGTTTATTACTATCTAGTTAATTGAAACTGACGGTTTAAGTGGTTCCATTGAACGCACTATGATTTTAAGAACATAATTTTTTGAGTATGAATCGAGTCGTTCACACATAACCAGAATTTTTTATTTTTTAGTTCTGATCTAAGTTCTGTCTTCAACTTTATTTAGCTGATGTTACATTCTTTCGAAAATTCCTAAAAATTGACTAAGTAATTTCCACTTTGAATACTTATTCCAAAAAGAACAAAACGATTCATTATCCAATAAATTAAGCGGTAGACAC
Organism: Dermolepida albohirtum; assembly: GCA_031893035.1. Taxonomy (NCBI): domain Eukaryota; kingdom Metazoa; phylum Arthropoda; class Insecta; order Coleoptera; family Scarabaeidae; genus Dermolepida; species Dermolepida albohirtum. Next base: position 123,878 of record JAVIWB010003169.1, on the reverse strand, counting down.
TCGACACTCGATTATAAATAGGCTATTCAATCTGACGTCATTGTTCGATTTTTGTGCTACGTATTATCCACGTGTTTCTTACATTCAAATTTATTTCGGAACGTGACAGCTTTGTCAGAAACTGGAAATTCACCTATAAATTTCTTAATTTTATAAACCGATGGTAGTTTCTTCAACGTTGAGATTGTGACATAGACTGAGTCGTACAATACTCCTAATACAAGAAAGACAATCGCACAAACGAGATATATGTTCGGTTCGAAGGACGATAGTTGACTGACGGTCCCCCGACTACAACATTTGCTAAACCCATTACACTTCTTTGAAGCACACACTGTTGACAGAATAATTTGCTCACCAGATGTCATTGAAAAATTGCGTAAAACAAACCGAAATCTTCGTATTATCCCTCATCATGAGAGCGTGAACTTGGCAAACGATCAAATATTTGACAACGAGAACTGTGTAATTCTTTGGTCGTATAATCTTGACTTGTTTTTGTTTCTGTTCGTCAAAAATAAAATTCATAGAGAATGTTTTTTAACATGTGAAGAGACAGTTAAACAAAAGGGTATAGATTTTAAAGACGGCTACTTTGAAATATAATAGAGCCATTTATATCGACTAATATACGTTTTTCGTACATCTAAAAATTTTCGAAACTACCCTGATATATACAGTCCACTTGTTACTCGTCACCTAACTTACTACTACAATCGCGTTCTAGTTATTACCGCCTAATACCTCCCTACTATCAAACCGATTAATCTATCGTCAGTGTCTGCCGCCTGCCTAACTTCGTTTTCCTTGAACAAAACCACTGATTGTCAGAGATAGATATTTTCCGACGATTTTCTCGTTTTTTGAAATATGTTTTATAATTGAACTTTTGTACATGTCAGTATGAGAATAATATAAAATTTATATCTCAATGATGATGGGCGATGTTAATTTCGATATCCTGTCTCAAATAAACTTCATCATTACGTTTATCTAATTTTCATCGCCCGCCGAAGCGAAACAGCTACCATAATCTGACTGACTAATTACAAATTGGAATCGCATATGCATACTACTACAACGGTACTGCTAATTCGATAAATTAAACGGTTCAACCCGTTGAGTGACTTATACTTGAATTTATTCAACAAACGAAACACCGGTAGGTAAGATGCGTACTTTTAAGACGTGAACTATGTTGCAAAAAAGTGAAATAATTTGTTTGATGTTGAGAAAGATATTTTTAATTATAATTTACTTTATTTACTAAGATGCAAGTAATTTCTTCAATTTCGTTTAAAAATTTTAATTAAAGTATGTATATATTGTACGATGTTAATTAGTTTTCTAATTTTAGCTCTGTAAAACAAAAATACCGTAATATTTTTCACTGTTCACGGAGCTTTCTTGATTCAAAAGCGAACACTGGGCTCTGTAATTTATATAAAATTATTCTTAGCTAGGTTATTATGAAAGAAATTAATTTAAAGTCAAAGAATGCAAATTTTATTAATTAAAAAGATGTAGTAGTGTAGCTCGATATCTTGATTTTTTGAGTTCGTCCGTATTAAGAAGAGTCAGTAGATATTTTAAACAAAAATTTTTATATTAATTAATAGAAAACCATAAATATACCATAATAAATTAAGAAGACTTCATATATGAAATTGTTATTGATTTTAGCATTGGCATAATATACTGCGTTTGTTTTTATATTCGTTTAGTGTTTAGACATTGTTAATAACGGATTAGATTCGATTACTTGAAGCAGTTATAGAGTATTGATGTATCCTGTCATTGATCAAAACGCACCCAAAACTTATATATCTTGTCGCCATTTCTCAGCTTGGTACCCCAAAGAACTTCAATAATATAATAGTTAAAGAGAAATTGTTTCAAGAAGTGGAAAGATTCAAGCTCTAGTGTCTATCACAATGAATTCATTTTTGTAGATTGGTTAAAACTGGAATCAAACGATCATATATTAAAATCAGTGGGATATTCAGAAGTTGTTTTGGGACTATATCAGATAGAAGAATGTAAAATCCAGGATTTCTGAATGTGTTACTCTAGGCGGCGAAGAAGTTTAAAATCCGGTGAATATAGTGATTGTATTTGCAGAACCGTTCGTTGACATATCAATACATTCACTAGCAGCTCTACCTTCAGTTGCCTTTACTTGAGTTCGTTTAGTTCCCAATAGGTACTATTCGCAATTAGTCATCTAAAGTCAAATTCTTCATCTGGTCACGATTTCCAATTTCTTTGTGTGCGATTGTAATTCAGTATCACGCAAGTCTTTAATAATTATTTCTAGTTAATGCATGTAAACTTGCTTCTCCAGAGTTTTGGCAGCTGAGTCGAATTACACTGATTCCCCAAAAGGATAATCGATCAAATAATAATATCGTATTACAATATAATAATAATATCGATATACGAGCATTTGTTATACTTACATCTACATCTCAATCAGGCAACATGCGTTTATGGTTGGTCGTTTGACGGTGACTAATTTAACTGAAATAACACAATTTGTCAGTAATTACCTGGATGAACATCAACAGGTTAACATGGCCTAAATTGATTTTGCGTTTGATACTGTTAACCGCCCTCTATTGATTTCGAAGATGTCGTACTCTCGGTTTTTCTGCTGTAGCCCGTGATCTAATTACTTCTTACTTAAACAACTGAACGTACTACCTATCTTACAACACTTTTACAACGTCTTCAGATGTGCCGCAGGGTTCTAAAGTGAGATCTCTTCTATTTAATATTTACAATAACCTGCTGTTTGTAATACGTATGGATGTTCTGGTTTAATGAGGACGGTTCGATGTTTTCAAAATTTTCTTGAATGGGATCAAATTTCAAGACGACATCAATACCATTAATAAGAAGTCCAGCGATAATATGATCCGCTTAAATATAGAAAAATGTGCTATTACTCTAGAAGCCGTAAGTCTGATAACTATTCTCGTAGGGTTGGCGACGTTTGAATTACTAGGTAAATTGATATAATGGATTTGGATATTCTATTTGATACTCGCCTCAAATTTTCTAACCACATTGCTAATATATGTAACTCAGCTTCTCGAACATTTAGCTTTGTGATTAAATTTTGTAGAAAATTTCCTTTTAACATAAAAGTCTGTTATTCTCTTCAGTGCGTTCCAAATTTAAATATGCCTCGGTTGTCTAGTATACACACTATCTGTGTCTAATTTTAAAATTCATTGCGTTTACGCGTCTCGGGAAAAAGACTGTAATTCATTACGCTCCTTAATTTCTCGAAGGAATTTAAGTAGCAGTAAATTCCCAAATTAACTCGTAAATAGTAAAATTGATTCCCCATAACTGCCTTCCTAGGTTTCTTTTGTCATTTCCACTCACAAGCGCGCTCGTCGTCTTGATTTCTTGGATAAATTATGGATATGTTTTCATTTTTGTAATATTTTTTAGTATAGTAATATATTATTAAAGTATCGTGTATTATTCATTTTTATTTTTGCGTAGTTCGTTACTACTCTTATTGTAATATTGTATAATTGTATTTGATGGAAAATAAAGATTTGTTACTATTATTATTGTCTATTATGATCCTCGTGTCTCATTAAAGAACTTCCATTCTTTAGATTAGATCTTGAAGTTTCGAGAGCAGTTTTTTTGCATACAGTTTCGTTTCAGGATATTCATTTCCCATTTGTAGAAACTGCGTTTTTGTCAAACCTTTACATTGCATATTGAATGTTTCGTGGTTTCGTTTTCCACTTGTGAGAATCTGCATATGGTTTCTTCTGTTGCGTTCATAATATTTATTCATAAGCTTATTGAAATGATAATACTTGGTAGACCCACTATCGTTTTAAGGAACTTTCTTTCACTACTCAGTAGGTCCATTGGACATTTAGATAATGCTTTAGGACGTGAATAGTATATTGAAACATTATTGCGTGCGTTAGGTACTTTCCACCTACTATACTTAAATCAAGATTAATTACATTTTTATGTTTTGTATTAATTAATAAGTAGATACTCGTATGTATGTGAATTATAGTCACCAAATATTGTTCGATGGCTTTAAATTAATTTGAATATATTAACTGTATAACGTATTAAACATTGTCATTGTTAAAATGTACGAGTATTTCTAATATTTACCAGATATAAGAGTCACATGTTCTCCGTATATTAACTAACTACATAACTTACAAGTAGTAGTTTTGCAGTATTTTTAATTTCCACAACCTTGTCGTTAAAGTTGAGAAGCCTATGAAAAGTATAGACTTTATCCTTGTTTAGCATTTGTCGGAATTGTTTGTATTTTTTGCCCTTTTGTGTAAATATTTCTTCATTAGAGTCAGTGATAATTCTTTTAAATATTGTCAATGAAGCTTGTTACATGCACAATTTTAACTCGTGTTCTTGTTTTGTACATTGTGACATTGCAAAATTTTGGAAATGATTATTCGATCGACTTTCATTATTCTTTTTTACTGTTATTACCCTCTCGTATCTGTCAGCTTAAGTTTATAATCAATACTGTTGAGTTACAGATCTCTCTCCAATGTTTTGATTTTTATTTTAAATAAGAGAATTGTACGATTATAGTCATAATATTTATTTAAAGTCATTCCTAGAATTTTGCTATTAATTTCCATAATAATGAGTCAGTATTTCGCTCTTTATCGAGTTCCTTTTTTTTCGAATACGTCACACATTAGATTGCTTAAAAGTATAATGGCCTGCTGTTATCGTCCTCTTTTATCAATTACCTTTTGGCCTTTAAGTAGTCTACCTACGTTTACGTCATTAAAAATTCGACTGTGAATTATTGGTTGTAAAAATATAGATATTGGATTAAGTTATTAGATACTAATAGCGAATACGTTGTCAAATACTGTGCCGATCGATTGATTTATCGACTTAATGGATTGGTCGAACAAGCCGATAAACCTCAACACCTGGTTGAATAGTACAGGCGTATTACTAAAAGGATGAGCTTAATTTCATTCACTAACCCTCAAAACCAACCGTGAGGTATGTAATTTGTAAACTTTGTATTACATAATGGCCTAATTCTTCCCTTTTCGTTCTTGTTTTTCTACATTCACTTTGGGGTTTTTTTTTGGTAACTTATTAATTATCGAATGGACTGGGTTAGTATGTGTGTGTGTGTGTGTGTGTGTGAAGATCCCGTGTTCATCTGATTAAAAAGACGGAGCTTAATCTGCAGTCTTAATATTTAACGCAGCTATTTGGTATCTTGCTCACAACAACACCGAAGAATTGAAATGAAGCCTAGAATCAAAGACGTCCGTACTTATTGTTATTTACTTAGTTAATTGTTAATTATGTCTGATTTATAAGACTGTGGAATTAACTGTTTAGTTTACATGCTCCCGTCCAGTCTAATTACAGGATCGTTTAAGGGCGTCGAGATCCTGATTCATGACATTTAAGCTTTAGTTTAAATTTAAGCGCAAGCTAGTTATCTGAAGGTATTTATACAAATATTACTCATACATTTCATAGAATTATTTGCTTTAACTAGTTATTAACACGTTAGATAGCATCTATTATTTAAATTTGCACACGTACAGCACTAAATTAATTAAAGGGCTTGTAAATATACCATACTTTAGTATTATTTATGAAAAATTTGACGGCTCTAAAGTTGTTTATAATTCTAATTCATTTGCTAGTAATTGATATAGATAAGGATATACCTTCGTTAATTTGTTCACCTCTTTAGTAATCAGATCATGATATATTAGTCAAATTTTACCTTTCGATATTTATTAGCTCTAACTTAATTGAGAGCTCGTTGAACGGTTAGACAACATAGTTGTATACTTTTTATCAGCTGATAATAATATAGAAAATCGTCATCTAATCTCGATAGTTTTTTTCCCTTCATATAATTTTTTGGTTTCCATAGACCACAGTCGTTTTTCATTTTGTAATGTGATTTATTGTTATTGTTTTGTTTATTTTCTTTTGATGTTGAGAAGTGCCCAATAAGTGGCGCACATATTATAGAACATTTCTTTTGTACCACTAGTGTGAAGCAACTTATATATATATATATATATACGTATAGGTGGAGATAAGTAATTAAAGCTCCGAACTGTAACGTAGACGTTTTTTTTAAATATACCTACCTAGTAAATATTTATTTTTTTATACCGCGTATTTCGAAAATAATAATGTAGAAATACAATAAACCAATAAATAATAAAAAATAATTAAAAAGCTAAACTTTTCTTTTTTTGTGGCTTTGAAGGGACCCCTTCTTTTTTATTCTTAGTTAACTAAATACCGAACGTATTTTAATGATTCATCTTTTGTTCAGTATTGGCTTACGGCTTTTAGAGCAACCATGCTATGGCGTTTTATTAGAACTTTTTAACAGGGAACATCCTACACCGTCCGAGTTTATTTCTGGAGCTACTTTTAGCACCCTGAAGGTCAAGCAAAACGGTCGTTTTAGATGAGAATAGGGGCGTTTATTTCTTGTCCTACTAAGTGCAGGACGGGACGTTACAAGCTATTGTGATAAGTATTCAGATATTATTGACATAACAATTTAAAAACAACTAGTTACAGATATGAATTACATATGACTGTTTTCTCTTCGGAAAGGTTCAGTAGAGGTATAGTCCGTGGATATTGGATATAAGTATCACGGAAGATGCATAATTTAAATATAAGAAACTTATGGGTACATTGTATCTATAACTCGCCTCCTAAAGGATTGAGGAACAAGGTTTGTGAGTTTAAATGTGGTTGTACAACCGTTAAAAATACCCCTCGTAATGGACGTGCCAAATCTTCTACTATACCAGAAATTGTTGAAAAACTGCATGTTATGGTATTAAAACCCGTTATTTGAAAACATCAGAAATAGCGGAAATTGTAAATATCTCTAAACAGTACACGCAAAATACACTTTGAATAAGGAGTTGATATGAAGAAACTGCCCTCGAGCTGGATACGCGACTGCTGTGTTGATGAAAAACAAATACAAATTTCTCATGAGTATTCTAGAATCTTTTCAAAAAAATGAGGTAGATTTTAAATACTGATTTATCACCACAGCTGAGACTAGGGTTCATCATTATATGCCCAACGAACAATAATCGAGGTAGTGGTGATACACAGGTTCCTTACCCCCGAAGAAAGCAATTGCTGTTTCATCCCTAGGTAAGTCAATGGCTTCAATTTCATACGACGCCAAAGGTATTCTTCTGGTAAATGAGTTTCCAAAAGTTTTTAGACAAATTAAAGCAAACAATGAAGGGCGTTTTGCTTTGGCCAAGGAAAAAATCATTTTCCACAAAAACAACGTCCATGTCACATATAAGTGTTGTTGCTATGGTAGAAAATAATGAAGTGGGCCCCAATTTGTTGCCACATCCGTTTTATTCACCAGATGTAGCACTATTTGGTTATTGTCTTTTTCTACGCTCAAAGAAATACCTTGCAGGTCAGAAATGTTCAATAGACAATTATATTAAACGTTGTTTTAATGAACTTGAAAGTTTCGAATTTTATTAAGTATCGAGATTTTGGATCATCGCCGGACTGAAGGTATCCATGTGCCAAAGTATTATGTTGAGAAGCAAATGCAATGTTAAACCAATTCTTTTGCTCCTTTATTTTCATTTCACAGACTTTTCAACACATGATCGTAATAATTACTGTATTGTAATATTTATTGATTCGTTGTTATTATTGCTTAACAAAAGCGTTTCGGAATCATTAAGTGCCTCATTTTGAAAGGCTCCACAGTAACAAATAGTCACAATTAGAAGGAAGATACTCTGAAGAATTCGGCTTGCACCGTTGATAAATGTGTTTGTGAATTCAAATACACAATTAAGGATGCAGCACGTAGTAGATGTTCGAAATCTGCCACTATGCCAGAAATTGTTGAAAAAGGGAAGGTCTTTAAAGAACTACAGCAAACATTTTGAATGAGTAATTGGTCATGAAAAAGCTATCCGCGGGATGAGTGTCGCCATTACTATCTACTGCTTATTTTGAAGAGTTGCTAGAGGAACTTTTAAAAGATTTTTTTATTATAGAAACATTAGATAAGCATATTGTTATCGCCGTAACAATATCTGTCTTTGGATGTAATTACTATTGTATTTGTAAATATTAAATTCTTATAGTAACGTGAAATCTATTTTAAAATTTACTTAATTTAATGTTATGTCATTTAAATATTATTTCAAGTCCTTTAACTATAGAAAAGTAATTTTTTTAATTTTTTCAGTTTTAGTATTTAACATTATATCTTTTGGTAAATCTTATTAGTAATATGTAACGTAGTGTGGCTAATTAGAAAGCATATGCCCATCGCGTGGCTGCGTTGTCCTATCGGAGATCGCGATTATGAAAAGCATACGTTGCGCGTTGACTTAGTATCACTTGAGGTTGATTTTGAACAGGGCTGTTCTAAATTGTTCTAAATAGTTAACTATTGAGAATTTGTGAGTAAGTAAATAACCCTATTAGCGTGTGTGACGTTAACAGCGGATTATTTGATATCGATTATTCAGGCCGACTGGGTATGTATTTAAAATTTCTTTTGTTATATAACTATATTAGAAATGTATAATTAATTTAGGCATTCACCAATTCATTAATTCATCAGTTCGCCAATTCATCAATTCACCAATACACCAATTCATCAATTTATCACTTCACTTATTCACCAGTTCGCCAATTCACCAATCCAGTAATTCACCATAAGCTTGTTGAGTCTCGGGACCGCTGTTTTCATGGTCGTAAACGTGGAAAAGTAGGCTACGCTCTACCAACCATAACTGTAGTCACGTTAGACGCAATTGTTTTGTATCTAAATATATGTAGTTTGAAGAATAGATAGAAATCACAGGGGGACAAAGTCCAGTGAATACGGCGAATGGTTGTTGGTTAAAATACCATTTATAGTTAGAAGATCGAGCGATGACATGGTGCATCATCATGTATCAAACGTCTGCTACGACTTTCACAATATTCAGAGCGCACACGATGAATACGAGCCAAGAGACGCTTCATAACACCAAGATAATATACAGCTTTGACAGTTTGAAAAGTTGGTACAAACTCTTTGTGTAGTATGCCTTTCGAATCATAAAAACAAATCAACATTGTCCCCACTTTTGACTTCTCCAAACGGCTTTTTTTCGGCCTTTCTTAGATTGGATGCTTCCATTCAGAGCTTCGACGCTTGGTCTCTGGATATATTGAAAAGAGCACGTCTCGTAGCAAGTTCTAATAGCTGATAAATATCTGAAGCTTTCGTCCTTTTTTAAGTCTTTAATAAGTCTGTACCATGTTGAATTCAGAACAATTTCTGATCATCAGTTAGTTGGTACAAACCTTGCACAAATCTTTCTCAGCCCCTAACACTGTGTCAAAATAGGATGAATTGAATCTTTGGGAATATTAGCTCCATTTCCACGTATCGCAATGGGGATGTCGGCACATTTCTGATAAATTCACGCACCAGTTCGATGTTACTTTCCGTAACCACAGATTTTTGTGAAGTAGGTTGTTCGTCGTCATTTATGTCCGTACGACCGTCTCTAAATCGTTTATACCACTCATACGTACTCGTACATGATAAACACACCTCACCATACACTTGTTTCGTCAAATTAAACGTTTCAGTAAACGATTTAGTTTAAAACAGAACTTGATATTTGCTCTTTATTCAAAATTCATTTTCGACCAATGCCAAATGCACACTGTTACTTTATGTGGAATTTTTCTGCTTCTAATGATGCAAATGTAACGATATTTTGACATAACATTGGCGAAAAATTTACCTTATCGACGCATATTTTTTTAATAGATGACGCCACTAAAATTACTATTTTAAAAAAGTTCGTCTTTTTTTCTTTTGTATGGATAGAATAGATAAAAATTTCCCCTTGCAATAAAGTAAAAAGCAATATTTTAGCTTGAAAATGTATAACAAAGGCAGAATTGTCAATATTATTCGTTTCAATTTACATATATCTTCTGAAATGCAATTTATAAACGAAGAAGGTTTGTGCATAATTCTCCTAGTAAACATTTTCAAACAGGCTTATTCTTATCTCCAAAGAACATAATTTGCATAGAAGAAAACGGCTAGACACCGAGAAAAGAGGTAATTGGTTTGTGTCAGAACGTCAATTGCTTTCCCACGAGAACATGATAAGTAACGCAATTTCTTAGATAAACATCGAACATTAATTTCAGAACAACAGCCAACCTCCTACCTCTTTTCATTCTTACGCGAACCTTCTTTGTTTTAAAATTAAACGAAACGATTAAGTTTATTTTAAGTCTTTTCCTATTAACGAGTAAAATTTTACTCCTTGTTATTTGCATACATATTAAAGGTAAATCCAATTTGTGTCTGTGCGATGTATGAAAACCTAATTCGATTAATATTTCACGTTACGAATTTTCGTTTTTGCTAAATAATTATAATAATATAATTATAAATTTGTTAAAGTTTCATTTTGTGCTCATATTGCCTTTATTTATTGCCTTATTTAGCTTTTTTTATAGAGACAGTAAGAAATGTTCGTCGATAATAAGTCACAAACTTTCAATATAATGCTTGTGAAACCATTTTACAGTTCGGTCGTTTATAATTATTAATGTTTATAAATATTAATATTAACCCAACAATGGGAATAAACACATGGATCGTGAAAACATGAGATTACGAATTCAAATGTCATTTTATTTTAGAATTAGTTAGCCAGCGATTTAAATTAAAAAACGTCAACTAAAGTATAATAATTTGCATGTAAAATATCAAACCACGAACCCCGTTGTAGCATTCAATTCCCTAATATAATTTAATAAATTCAAAACAAATATTTCACAGTGGTGTAGTGGTTAGCACGTCCGTCGCAATAATAAGCAATTGCGAGTTTAGATTTTCGTTGCAACATTCAATTGCATAATACAACTTAAGAAATTCAGGACACTATTTCACAGTGGTGTAGTGGCTAGCACATCCGTCGCAATACTAAACAATTGCTAGTTTAAATTATCGTCGCAGCATTCGATTGTCTAATACAATTTAAAAAATTCAGAGCATATATTTCACAGTGGTGTAGTGGCTAGCACATCCGTCGCAATAACAAACAATTGCGAGTTTAAATTGTCGTTGCAGCATTCAATTCCCTAATACAATTTAAGAAATTCAAAACAAATATTTCACAATGGTGTAGTGACTAGCACGTTCGTCGCAATAATAAACAATTGCGAGTTTAAATTATCGTTGCAGCATTCAATTCTCTAATACAATTTAAGAAATTCGACACAAATATTTCACAATGGTGTATTGGTTAGCACGTCCATCGCAATAATAAACAATTGCGAGTTTAGATTGTCATTGCAGCATTCAATTGCCTAATACAATTTAAGAAATTCAGAAAATATATTTCACAGTGGTGTTGTGGTTAGCACGTTCGTCGCAATAATAAGCAATTGCGAATTTAAATTGTTGTTGCAGCATTCAATTGCCTAATAAAATTTAAGAAATTCAGAACATATATTTCACAATGGTGTAGTGGCTAGCACGTTCGTCGCAATAATAAACAATTGCGAGTTTAAATTTCGTGATTTAATGTACATTAGAATTATAACTACGGTAGTGCCCTCAAAATAAATCAAATATTCGGTGAAATAAGATGATACTCAACTTACATAAATTAAATTTATTTACATAAATGATCATTTCATGCACATCATTAAATTATTGAATTGATAATAAAAATTTATTATTTAATAATTGACGGAACTAGATTCTTCTAGAACAAAAGGAATTCACTCTTAACTAAAGATTACGCGACTATATCTTCTTACATCATATTATTAATGATTGGTGCAAGACTGACCGACTTCCATTTAATCTACCTAAGTGTACAACTATAACATACAAGAAAGATAAAGCCAATTAAATACGAATATTCATTACATGGTATTTTATTAAAGTGGATAATTCTAGTCAACCTTAGCGTTATACGTTTGCGTTAGCCTACGTTTGTTAACAAAATTGAAAGCGTCAGTTTATCCTTAAGAAAGTCGTTGAGCTCTATCATAATAATAATATGTTTATTTATCCAATGGAGCAATTCAATAGTAAGATAAAATTAAATATTATAGATACATACATTTTCAAAAGAAAATAATAAAATACTAATCTGGTACGTAGAATTCCGCGGTCGTAGTCCATACTATCTTCTTTTGCGTTTCTGGGCTTCCAGACTGGGACCGCGTCACTGGTATTACTGTCGACGTTTCGTACCAGATTAGTATTTTATTATTTCTTTTGAATATGTATGTATCTATAATATTTAATTTTGTCTTGCTATTGAATTGCTTCATTGGACAAATGAATATATTATTATTATGATAGAGCTCAACGACTTTCTTAAGGAAAAACTGACGCTTTCAATTTTGTGCACAAACGTAGGTTTAAATTATCGTTGCAGCATTCAATTGCCTAATACAATTTAAGAAATTTAGTAGTTGAGCCCTGAAGATGTCCCATACGAGTGGGTATGAAACGTCAACAGTTATACCAGTGACGCGGTCCCAGCCCGGAAGTCCAGAAGAAAATAATAAAATACCTTTATAGAATACTATAACTGAAAAAGAGAAGGAAAGGAAATGCTAATTAATCTACTAGTTTATTAATGAATATATCATTATAAATAAGTTCTGAGCTGCATATCATATAATGCCCAGATGCCTGATAATACATTAGTACTAGCTGTTGGAAGATTAAATGTGAAGGCATAACGGACTGAATGGTGTAAAACGTTGAAAGGAATAACAGAGAGTAACGTATCTGCTGCGAATGGATTGTAGTATTCATGAGTTTATACATAAAGCTAGCACTATGTATAATTCTATAATGAGCCAAAGATTGAAGTTAGTGCCTTTGCAAAATTATCATGGAAGTGTGCCAATCTAAATGTTTTCCTGTTAATTCGAATGATACAAACTTGAGAGATTTTCACTGAATTAGAGTAATGAAAAGCTATTGTAAGGTATAGTAGAGGAACCGATGTTTGCTTACAATAAAAGGGAAGTATAGACACTTTTTCAAAGGCAATTGGTACTGAAATAATTAGTCATCCTTATCAAAAATCCAGCATTCTGTAGCAATGTACATCATGTCGATATGAGGATTAAATTACAAGAATGGGTAAAATCTAACCCTTAAATCTTAAAATAGATCAATTTTGTTGTTGTTCGTCTATGAGTTGAATTAAATTAATTGAATATGTGACACTATATTTCCTCTATGTTTAGAATCAGATTATTCGTCTGCGATGTAAAAAGTAAGGGTTCCAAATTCAAATTCTGTAGATAATCACTCACGTCATAGAACTTAGGACTTATATCCTTTATAAAAAAATGTAGTTCTTACTATCAGAGAAATAAGATTTGATCAAGTAACACAAAGGACTTGTAAACCCTAATAATTAGAACTATGCAAAAGATCAACGTGATCAACCCTATAGAGGGTCTGGGAAAAGTTTAAAAAACAGTGTCGACCTGATCTCTAGTGTCTAACCTTCTTGCTATACTACTACGGTACAATGAACGAAGAAACTTTAAACATGTAAATGTTTAGATCTGGCTCAGAATTTATGAAAATTTTTATAATTGCGTCCACCCCGATTGTAAACGATGTACTGCTGCAAAAGCAATAAAAATTCTATTTTGGTCATTTTTTGGGCCGTAGTTAACGAAATCTAAATGGCAATCTTAAAAACAAGCCATTTCTATTGATAGGCAAGTAATGGTTACTGTTTTTCGGGATTCTAAGGAAATAATTGTTATAAAGTATCTTGCAGCGCATTAAACCGTTAACGAGACAAGTGAAAAAGCAATTTTTGGAAATAGCGTGGAATAACCCATAAAAAGATCTCTTTTATTACGACAATGCGCTTTTTCCCATCAGTTAAGTTTCTCGTGAAAAACGGAATCAATTGAGATTTCAAGTTATGCTATTTGCAGCTATAACTTCAAGTAACTTCCACTTATTCTGCAAACTCAAACTTTCTTTTACTGGGAAGAAATTGCGGTTCTATATGTCGGTGCATTATGGTGTTGGTGCAGTACGCGCCTTCCTTTCTTCAATGTCGGATATTTCTATTCTAATGCGGTGTCCTATCTGATTGTTGACACCGTCAACACTTCTGCCATTTGGAATCATCTCCTTCAGAATTCCACCAAACGTTAAACAAACCAAACGCTAGGCAATGTTGTTAAGTCACTGGGAGGAACTGTTATTCATTAGAAACTCATTATCTTCTCTTATCAGAATTGGTAAAGATCTACTTCATATCACAATTCGTTGCCAAAAACGATAATCAATTTCAAGCAATTGTGTTGTTTAAAAATCCCAACATTCTTGAAAATTCTCGATCACTAGCATTACGTTGTCTTTCCAATGTAGCGTTTAACTACTCAATGGATGAATGTAGTAAGATGTAAAAATTTAATTTTATTATATATTGCTAATATGTATTAGAAAAAAAGCAGTTAATTATATATAGTTTTATTTTAAACGAAACAAATATAAAAAATTAACACTACGACTTTATAAATTTCGCTTTTTCCGTTGACTTTAAATTTCACTGTATAATTTTACAACACGATTTTCAGTGTATATTTAAACAGACTTTTTCGCGTCTATGTTAAATACTAAGCGAGGGAAATTCCTCTTGCGAAAGCGAGTGTGACTAAATGAAGGCCACTATTATTACATTGATAACCCTTTCCTAATGGAAATTTAAAACCTTACCGCTGTCGTACAAGTCGCTTTGGGACATCTCCACCATTTTGGTGTGGGTAACGTCCTTGTGGGAGGCCAGAAAGAGGACCACCTCTCGTTTTTCATTTTTAATGGGAACAATATCCAGTAAGCACCAAAAAGGCGTACCTACGACAAAAAAGTATTTGCATGTTAAAACGTATATCGTCTAGTACAGTATTTTAAAGTTAATACTTGTATACATACACTTAACGCTAATATAATTATTGATAATGAAAATAAGTAAATATCATGATGTGAAAAGAAAAGCTAAAATAATGCATTTACTTGGCTGATGATTTATTTCGAACATGTTTTCTATATATGTTGAATAATATTAACAAAGTCGTGTTCGATGTGTTTTAAATTCATGTATGTATTTTATATACGGTATTTTTAAATATTAGAAAAGTTAATCACTAAGGTTGATATATAACATCTTTCTACCTTAACTTTCGTAATTCTGCATACGCATTTCGACATCCAAGTTGTCATCATCAGCAGATAATTGCAAAGTGTCGCACCTGGTAAACCACGGCGAAAAATACCTGTACGAAAACAAACTCAAGCGTACGGAGCTTGTTTTCGTAGTTGAGCTTCAACTTTTCAATTAGTTGAGGCCATTTTCTGAGTAAAATTTGTTTATGATTATTGTCAGTAACTCTAGCATAATATGGTGATCTATACATAGGCACCATTATGACAATAGCTCCACCGTCTAGTTTTTGCACGCGTGCTTTTTAGTAGTAATTCCTTTTTTGTTCCTTGTCTGCTTTTTCACTTCGTTTTTGCCTTCCATCCCTCATCACCTTTTCTTGAGCACATTGTTCCCAGTGCTCACAATACTCGACTATATTCGCATCTTGAAAAACCATAAATATGTTTAAATGTTTGTGCATGTATTAAACTTTATAAATCCACCACGTTTCATTCAATTCTGAATTTTCGAGTTTATTGTGTTCCTTTGTAAGACCCAATTTTTATTTCATAGCGGATGTCAAATTTATAAAGCTTCATTCATTGCTAAGCGAGAGTCGGCTTTATCCTTGTCGTACTTTTGTTAAATATTTTGTCTTTGTACTTTTTATAATAAATAAGTACTCAATTATTAAAAGTTAAAATTATTAAAAAGCGTTCCCGCTTTGTCGTTTAATACATTTTTGTTTTGGACGAGAGAGGGAGGCAATGATATTATTCATTATTTTTCTGTATCGAAATGATATGATAAACGCTATGTACGAATCGTTCATTAATAACACAAATCTGCCTGAAGATCGGTGAATTCCGTGAAACATATGTAGTAGATAGGGTGTTATTAATAATGGAATGATTCCTTTTAACATTTTTTAATTGGCAAAAACCCGTGACGCAAGCGTCTGTCTACACGCTCTGGTACCTTAGTTATCGACATGCGAGATAGACGCGTTCTCGCTTTGCCGTTCAATACATTTTTGTTTTGGATGAGAGAGGGAGACAATGATATTATTCATTATTTTTCTATATCGAAATGATATGATAAACGTTATGAAGAAATCGTTCATTAATAACACAAATCTGTTTGAATATCGGTGAATTCCGTGAAACATATTTTGTAGATAGGGTGTTATTAATAATAGAATGATTCCATTTGACATTCTTTTTAACATTTATTAAAAATTTTATTTGTTAAAATTGTCTAAATTTGATGCTATTAAAGATTTTATATTAGTAGCGACTTGCAATAGTCTAAGAATAATAAAGTCTGTTTTTTTACAATTTCTATTTTTCTAGAAATATAATACACATATATATATCATTAATTGTTATTAAATTTTTTAAAACAATGTGCGATCAATAGAGACTATTTCGACAAAATTATATGCAATCTCAAATTCATCCAGATAATTCAC
Source organism: Dermolepida albohirtum (assembly GCA_031893035.1). Classification (NCBI taxonomy): domain Eukaryota; kingdom Metazoa; phylum Arthropoda; class Insecta; order Coleoptera; family Scarabaeidae; genus Dermolepida; species Dermolepida albohirtum. Next base: position 107,135 of record JAVIWB010003169.1, on the reverse strand, counting down.
GATTTAAAGAATGCCATTCTTTTAACACGACAAATGTAAACATCATAAATGTATATTTACTATATTAATCATTTAGAAATTCCAAATGGATCGAAAGGATTTTCTATCTAAATTAGTACAGAGTCTTGTACCTCCTTATATGCGCTAATAACATGGAATGGAAACAAATTACTAGAGAGTTACGCATGAGAATTGAAAGCTTCTTATGCCTTGTTTCCGCGAACTTACTACTAAATCAACTACCACTAAACACTTGTCAGAAAATTTCAGATTGATCGGCAAGTGAATATTAAGAGTTCTGAATCGACTGTTACAATAAATCACCGTCTTGGTACTTTAAGGCATATTTTTAAACGTTAATAGATATAATAACTTCACACTTGACAGTAGAACTTGAAAATAAATTAGAAAATGGTAGTTTAGTGGGACTTTGTATTTTTGTTTTAGCTTCAGATATACCAAGAATAATATAGAATGTAAGAAGAATTAATTTTATGACCAGCATTTAAGACTGATATGACATGAAACTCAAGAAAATGCACTGTATATAATAATACGAGGGTAGTCCCAGAAGTACTCGACCCAAGAAAACACAAAAATTTAAAAAAAAATGTATTTATTTTTCAATACAATCTTCTTTTAGCTCTATACACTTTTCCCAGAGATGTTCATTTCGGTAGCCTTTTTATAGTAAGAACTGTCTTGTTCCTCAAAATAGCCATTAACTGCAGACATCACTTCTTCATCGTTGGAAAATCTTTGATCACTGAGCCATTTTTTCAAGTTTGGGAACAGAAAATAATCCGAGGGGACCAAATTTGGCGAATAGAGTGTATGAGGCAGCAATTCAAATTTTAATTCATTAATTTTGGCTATTGCAAATACGAGTTTGTGGGCTGGTGCATTGTCTTGATGAAATAACACTTTCTTCGTAGTCAAATGCGCCCGTTCTAGCTTGATTTCTGCGCTCAAACATTGCAATAGGTTCGCATAATACTCGCCGTTGATAGTTTTTCCTTTTCCAAGATAGTTAATGAAAATTATTCCACGCGCATCCCAAAAAACCGATGCCATGACCTTGCCTGCAGATGAAATGGTCTTCGTCTTCTTCAAATTTTCAGATAATCCAACTATGCCTGCTAATGCCAACTATGTTTGCTAGCTCGTGCACTTTCAGTCGACGATCATCCAGAACCGCTTTGTGGATTTTCTTCAGCATTTCAGGAGTCGTTACCTCGTTTGGTCGACCACTGCGATGCTCGTACGGCCTCGTTTAAACTCTGCTACCCAATATTTCACAGTTGTAAACGAAGGAGGAGACTCACCCAGAGTAAAATCCAGTTCAGCTTTTATATCGGTTGGGCTGAGACCTTTCAAATAAAAGTATTGCATCACGTAGCGATGACCAATTTTCTCCATTTTTACAAATTCACTGAAAACGTTCAATATTGATGGCTGCCAAACAAATACTAAACAACGTGTAGTCTTCAAATTTGAAACATATGCTTTATAGATTATGTACTTTTTAATACAGTGACATTTTTCAAACAATTACCGCCATCTCTAGGTCAGGTGGGGTACTTATTGGACCACCATCGTATACCGAATATATGTATGAACGTATGTTGTTATTTTAATAAATTTCGATTATTTCTTCGGACATAAATGTAGTAGATTGAGAGGTATATATAGAGAGTTAGCAGTTATGTTTCCCATAACAAACAAAATCAGAGCATCATCCTTAATCGGCCAAAACTTGTAATCATTAGATAGACTAATATGTATCTTGTAAATTGATATAATATAAACGCTATGTTCTTTGTACTAAAGCATTAAAAGTTGCTTAGAAATTGGTAACAGGAAGTAATTGTTGTATGTTGAGCATTTTATTGAGGAAGGTTGAATTATGTTTATTTTGTTTCCTTTTAAAAGTATGGGTATAGCGAGCGCATATTGTTACTATATAATCATGATCGAATTAATATATATTTTGTATTAAATGTTACTCTTCGTAGAATCTTATTTTCTTCAAATTTTTCGTTGAAACGTATCTACTAAATTTGACGAAGTACGAGTAAGCAAATATAAACCATCCTTAAAAAGAAAGAAGAATCAACTTTATTCACTAGATTTAAAAAAGTATTGTAGTTATTGGCAAGATATTTCACTTTGGCTACAGCAAAATACTTTTGCGTAAAGAGGATCTTTACGTTGCATCAACGTCCAAGTGTTCAACTATTAGCGATTTAAAGAAGCACAATACTTCATTATACTTTAGAACTAAAGACCTGAAGGTGGGTACTATTGATCATACATCGAGAAATTTGAATAAAGACCTTCGGAATGTTAATGTTGTGACAACCCAGATCTTCGACAAGATGAACTTTATCTAAACAGTTCAGAAAAAGAAACATTTTGAGTTGGTGAAGAAATAGTGTAAATCAGATTACAATGGGACAGTAATACACGATACTATGTAAGTATTAGTGTAGTTATTAAAGTTTAAGAATTACTAGTAAGTCTTTTATAAGTGTATAATGGAATGGTATGAAAAAAACTATATTCTGTACTTTTATTATAATAAAGCAGCATTTATCAGTTCTGAATATTTTCCTTCCTATTATACTATTATAAGATCTGACAGGAAATGTACAATGACTAGTGCTTCAACTGGTGGTGGTGGTGTATCATTAGTATTGTATCATTACCTGACAGGATTTCTTTTCAGACTTTAAATACCTCCCCACTTTCTTCAATTGCACCTCTAACGAATTGCATAATTTTCGAATTCTCCTTCAACTCTTTGAAATTTATTTTACTAAATGAATATATTATATAATATAATAATAATGAAAAATATTCCAAAATAACTTCTGATAAAATTTGACGTAGTGTTAATAAATTATTTAAAAATTATAATTTGATACCGGCAATTTCTAGTGTCAGCATAGAAAACATCATAAAACGAAAAAACAAACTACATTCCATTAGAAAATTCGAGTATTTATAAAATATTGTGTGGTTCTTGTCCAAAATTATACATACATACAATATTATCACAAAATCGACCATAGGCAATTTAATGAGTATCTTTATTGCTCTCTGTTGCTACATCAAGCTCAATTGTTAACAATTTGTCATACGACTTCCCAAAAAGCTGATGCTCTACATTTTCAGCTATATCACTAATTTGGCGGGCAATAGTATTGATAGACATAGCGTATGGACTGCAATTTTTTGGCAAAATTATCGCCAAACAGTTTCTACAGTTTTAATCTCAACCGGTAGACTTAGTTCTACAGTGATGGTGTGAGACTTTTTACATCTAGCTATTTTATATAAAACTTTATACGAAGCAAGCAAAGCGTTTTCATTTACAGATAAAGCTTTTTTTGAAAAAGAATTTTTGCTTTTCACATTATTTTAATTTTATTTCGAACAATTTCGGTGTTTGTTAATGTACTCACTAGGAAGCGTTTCCAAATGTTGTACAAGTTTCATGTTGTCTGCTGATTAAACTTTCAAGTAAATGACATACACGGACCTCTCTTCTTCATTTACTTCAGTGGTGGTAAATCCAAAATTCAAGTATTTTTGAGATTACTATCTTGATTTTATCTTCAGAGCAACTCTCGCCTATGTACTTGCTGATGCTTCACTATCGTCTAGTACTCGTTTACGTTCACTTAAAAATTTACCCATGATTCTATATAAATCTGCTGCTACTCGAGTACCGGTAATTGCAATCAAGACGTAAATTACAACATACATAATCGAGGATCGACTTGCCCGAGACTGCCTGGAGTTGAACGAGGCTCAGTCTTTATATACTATTTTATATATATACACATGCGTCACTGTGGCGGCAAACATTTCAGAATATTCGAAACAAATGGTGGACATAACACTTAAAGCGATAGAGAGACACTGATTCTGATTTTGTCAATGTAGCGGATTGGTGTAGCTTAAATTTACCCTTTCGTGGTAATGTAATTAAGGCATTGTCGTAATGTGACTTGAGCGTTAAAACACATTAAAATAGTTGCTAATATTACAATTACAGCACGATTTCGATAGAAAATTATTGTGTGGGGATGGCGGAGTGATGAGAATTGTTATTGAAAATTGGCTTGCAAATATGAAAAAGTTAAGAATTTCTTAGATGTAATTTAAAAATATATTTCTACGGATAACGCTTTTTATCAAAACACTCGATGATTACTATTATTTTATTTTTTTGTCGTCGTATATGACTCACGATAAATTAATATAATACTTGAGTTAAGCAAAATAGTTTTTTCGTAATTGGTTTGCAGTAATCTAGTACTCAATAATGTCAACAATATCATACTTAAAGATATTCAAACTTGTCTGAGGGCTTAACTATAATTTTATATTAAATATTTCTGTAAAATTCTTAAAATTCGTTCGATGTCACCGAATTAATCTACGTAATGCAATCTTTGCGAGCAGGTCGTATCATTTTACGTTACGATAATGAACTTGAAAATTATACACGCCATTTAGCGGTAATAGGATGCGTACTGCCCAAAAGGTAAAAATACACGTTTCCGCCATATTTATGTAATTAATATTACGCTTACTTCGCCTTACTAAATAAGTAAGTATTTTGGTTTCATCCTTAGTTAATCATTATTTTCCGTCTCCGCATACCGTTAATTGGATATTATTAGTGTATTTTAGTTTTTTTATATTTTTTGTTATCGTTAGCTAACCTGTTAAATATTCATTCACAAATACTTTAGTAATTATCTATTCACTTAGTATCCGGAACATACATATGTCTATAATAGACATTATTGGGAACTATTAGCATTCGAAAGCCACTAAGGTAATTCATAAACGACGCCTTCGAATTTAATTTGACACATCGGTTGACCTTTTGTGACCCTCGTTATCCTAATTAAGTTGGCATCTATATTATGTGCGTAGCAGGAATCTGAGTTGTCTCGTTGTTTCACACGGACGCATTACATGAATCATAAATTTTTAATAATTTAGGTTTTGTGATGATAATGATAATTCCTGAGAAATGATTTCTCAAATTTAAATCTGCAAATTCTATTATTGCCAACCTATTTAAATTATACTAGTACTGTCACTGTAAAACAGTAAATAAATATTACCAACATAATTATTTACAGTTATATTCGATAATACACTCTTCTTTCCAAAAATAGTCTGAATGGTATATTTTAACGAAATTAGTGGCGCCATTTGCTTTTTGTCTTCTTAAATAATTTGTAAAAATCAATAATTTTTCGGTTATTAGAAACTACGATGCGACCCATTCAAGTGGCAGTACAATAACAATTCTCAAAATTAATAAGAGTTAAATGCGTACAGAAATACTAGGGTATTAAATTGATTACAAACAAAAGAAATAATTTGCAATAAATAAATGAAATACAGCAAATACAGCCAAAAAAATAGAGATAATGCATGCATAAAATTTACAAATAAAAATATATATCTAGTATTAATGATGCTATCAAGGGATATATCCCTCAATAACTTAACGCCAATTATAGAAGATATTCAGAGACTTTGAGATATTATGTCAGCGCTTGTGGTGTGATATTTGGCTGTTAGCATTGACTTAAATGAGAAAGCAGCAGGCCGTCGGACTCTATCCGATGTCATAGTTTATAAAGTTTATTCCTACCATACGAAGCACAGAATTAAATATTAGGAAATAGAGCTCGAAATACCAAAAACAATAATTCATTGCATTTTAATAGACAAACCAGAGCTTTCCAGAAGTTCAATTTAAAGTATGTTCCATATCAATTTATGGATGACCAAAAATTGTCCGGAATTGAACATTAAAGACATCATTAGAGAAACTCGTAGAGATGAAACTTCTTAAAAACAATTGCAGCTGAAAACGAAACCGGTTACTTTCAATACAATCTAGAAAGCGAGCTTTAAAGTTCTGAACGGCAACCACCTAATGAAGAAAACCAAAAATATCTCGTTCGAAGAAAGAAAAAATCTGAACGATCTTCGTAACTTTTGAAAGGTAATACTTAGTAAAAATTCGATTTAAGTAATCTGGCTATTATCATAATATATTGAAGCGTTTTTGAAGACGTATTTGCCATTCTCGTCTTATTTGATCCAGAACTTGGCAGTTGGTGTTTGTCGCATAATAATGCACCTTCTCATTTGTCAATTTCTTGATCAAAAATCGAATTTTTCGTTTTCGTATTCACCAGATTTGCTCCATGGAATTTGCTCTGTTCCGTAAGTTATATTTGGCATTGAAAGGAACTAATTTTGCATCATTTGAAGACATTCTCTAGTCAACGACAACCATTCTTCACAATATTGCAAAAAAAAGGGCATAAAAATTATTCGGACATAGAAATCGATGTATTTTTTTGTAGGAAATTTCATTTTAAGTGGTACAACGATTATTGCTGGCTACTATCGTCGTGTATTGAAGGGTTTGGCAGATCGAATTCGTCATGTTCGTCTTCTCTTATCGAGGATCTGGCAGTTGGTTATTGTCGTACGATCATGCCTCCCCTCATCGTTTGTCACTTTTTTAATCAAAAATCGAACTCTTCGTTTCCACTTTACCAGATTTGTAACGAACAATTGACTAAATTGAGTTGGAGTGTAGTGCTTCACCCCTCTCCACGTATAGTCTGGACTTGGCTCCCGTGAGCTTGTCATCCCTTTGGACAACGCGATTTTCCTCTAAAGAGGAAAGGAAGGATGCGTGCAAAATTAGTCGTAAACGGAAACATTCAAGTGTATTTTAAAGAGTTTGTTACTTAGGTAAATGGTGCATATATAATTTTAATGTGTACCTTATATCAACTAGAAAACAGTAAAACGCAGGTCGAATTTGAATCACCCTTGTATGTTACATAAATAAATGTAACATTTTACTGTGGACGGAGGTTTATTCACTTTTAATAAATTTATACTTGAAATGGTGTATGATTGTGAAACCGAGAATTATAATTTCATGCTTTTTGTTCAGTCCTTACAAACATTTAAAAAGACAACTTTTATCCACCATCTCTATTACTGTATTATCATATTGTTATCGCTTTCAAATAATTTTAGTCTTGCAACTGCGAATTATGCACAGTAAAACCTGTGTTAACGGCCACCTGACTAAAGCGGCCACCTGACTAAAGCGGCCACCCGAATCGACTATAAGGAAATTCCCATACACAAATACCCGTTAATTACGGCCACCTTTGTAAAACGGCCGCGACCAAATAACCAAAACTTTTACGGCCTATTTTCATAGAAATTTACCTGCCAATGTCGGCCGGACTATTTATGACATGTATATCTTTATTGACGGAAATACCTAATACAAATTGTCGGGGTTTCCCGGGGTTTCCTATTACCTGGTAGTAATTCACCCTTTTCGATTTAAACTTTTTTATTCTAAAGGAAATAATTCAGTTTAAAGTTGTCTCCGTATTCGAAAGGTTCTTAATTAAGTATGTCGCAAAAATGAAAACGTTTGTCGCTAAAAGACAAAATAAATATAATCGCGGAAAGTGAAAAGTATGCGTTAAGTTCGCGAAAGTTGGCCGAAAAATATGGGGTTGGAAAAACACAAATTAACGATATTATGAAAAATAAAGGTGAATTAAAAAATATGGTCGAGGAAGGTGTTAACATGGAGCTAAAACGAAAATTTCCGAAGTCGGAAGGATTGGCAGTGGATCAAGTCGTCTACAATTGGTTTTGCAAAGCCAGAAATAAAGCAATTCCAATATCTGGGCCTCTACTTAAACAAAAAGCACTGGAGACAGCAAGCAGTTTAAAGATGGAAAATTTCGCAGCATCTAATGGATGGTTGGAAAGTTTCTGTCGGCGACACAGTATAACTTTTAAATCAATTTGTGGTGATTCCGCAGAGGTTTGGACGATATAAAAGACTGGAAAACCAAGTTACCGTTGATTTTAATAAATTATTCTCCTCGAGATGTGTTTAATGCCGACGAAACAGGTCTTTATTACCGCGCTATGCCAAATAAGACATTTGCATTAAAAAGTGAGAATTGTGCAGGGAAGAAGGCAGCAAAACAACGTTTGACTGTTTTACTATGTGCAAATATGGAAGGTGAGAAGGAAGATCCATTAATAATTGGAAAAAGTAAAAATCCTCGCTGTTTTAAGGGTAGTCATGTGGACAAATTACCCTTAGAATGGGTTTCTAACAAAAAGGCATGGATGACAACGGAAATTATGACAAGATGGCTGCATAAATTTGACAATAAAATGAAAAAACAAAATAGGAAAGTGCTTCTTTTCTTGGATAATGCCACTTCACATTCTAAAGTTTCATTAGAAAATGTTAAACTAGTCTTCCTGTCGCCAAACACCACTTCGTATTGTCAGCCCTTGGATCAAGGAATAATTCAGAATTTCAAATTGATTTACCGAAATTTTTTGATTAAAAAGCTTCTAACGTTTATTGACAGTGAATGTGATTTTGAAATTTTTGAAAAAAACATAAATTTAGCCAATGCACTTGTATGGATTACAGCTGCTTGGAAAAAGGTATCTCCTGCTACAGTTAAAAAATGTTTTTCCAAGGCCGGATTCTCTGATGTTATCCAGGAGGACACAATCTTTGATGAAGAAGACGAAATACCCCTTACCCAGCTATATCCTGCAGTTCGTAACGAATTTTTGATGGACTTAGATGAATATGCTTCTATTGATCGTCATGTGCCTACAGAGAGACCTAACTTCAGTATTCCAGAAATTGTTGAAGATTTGTGCAATAATGGTGAAGAACATAATTCTGATAATAGTGACCTGGACGAATTGAAACTCCAAAATCTAGTTTATCTAGTATGAGTGAAGTATGTGCAAAATTAAGAGACATACAAAATTATTTATTGTGCATTTATATGGATGTTTCTAAAATTTTACTTACATGTGAAGCTGCAGTTTTTAAATCGAAGCTAAAAAATGTGAAGCAAACAAATATTGAAACATATTTTAAAAAATCCTAATAAATTGTGCTGGAGGCATTGAATAAATGACTAGATCTCAGAAACTATTTTTTACATTTTTATTTAAATTTATAAACGAATAGTCAAAACGAAAGCAATATAGCTAAAAATAAACTAGGACATTTCTAAATAAGGCATGAATCTAATTTTTTCCAAGGTAGAAAAGAAAAGCGCCATAGACGTAGCTTGAAAACCACTACATCGTCTAAATTTGTTTCATGTGTCTTTTTTTTTATCACCTTTCATTGTATCCCATAACAACTCCCTATATCTCTCAAATATATTTTATGTAATATATTAATGATTTTTTGAAGATATCACAGACCTCATTTTATTCTCCATTTAGTACTTTCAGAAATGTCTTCAGTTTCGACTCATTGTTTGGCATTTTTGCCTTTTTACTTGTTTGTTAAAAAAATCTAGAAAATGTAACATGAAGTAATTACGTTTTTATACACTGTTGCAAAATAAATATCTTTCTTCTTGCGTCTTGTTGTCATTTAAAGTTTGTCAATAAAATCGAAACAGACTCTTAATTAGTTCTGTATACTCGAACATCTCCAAGTATTTGTGTTGGATTTATTGATAAAACCTTTTTTTTTTCGCTTGAGCACTTCATTCACGTACATTCAATAAAACTTTCCCTCCTAGAAAGACGGAGACGAAGAATTTCATTCGAACACCGTCTATTGATATCCCTTATGGCTTCATTTTCACAGTTTTTCAATTCAACTTGACGGAAATAAGAAAATTGGAGAAAAGAAAACTCTAACATTGTTATTTTCTTTTCGTTTTTTTTTCAGGAGAATACATTCATGTAATACTTGGCTTATAATAATATTGATTGGATGACCTATTACAAGAGTTTGATGTCAATTTTTCAAGAAATAGCACTAAGAAAGGGTAAAAAGAAATAAGTTTTGGTTGCCTTCCTTTTGTTATTATGGAATTTTTCTAATAAAATTACAATTCTATGCTTTTTGTATTCGCTCCGTTTAGTGAATGTAAGTAAATTTTTAGAAATATACAGAGGCGTTAATATTTATGTTGACAGAACGAAGAGTAAAGAGAATAAGTAACAATTTTAAAAATTTTTTATAAGCACTTTTTAATGGCGGTTAGACATATGTTTTTTGGTACATGTAGTTGTTGAGAAAATGTGGCAATATAATACACAAAGAAAATAAATTATGTTTCGATTGATAAAAAAAATAAGTTCTAAACTATATATATATGTGTGTTAATTAATGAATGAAATATAATAATAATAATATTATATATATATATATATATATATATATATATATATATATATATATAATAATAATAATAATATATATTTGCCCAACAAACTAAATATATTAAATACTAATTTGTAATTACATACACACACACTTATACACTGTGAAAACGGTAAGTGTACTGACGAAGTATCGTTGGTAATGGACTATAGTTTACATCCATATTCAATAGAGGAAACATTCAAGTGAAGCCTATTATCAGTGCACCATGTCTGGATAACATTCAACTGTTCTTATGGGTGAGTGCAGTCATCCATATTATTTATTGCGTAATATATTTTCAAATAATCTGCGAATAATAATTTCTCACAGTTAAGAACTGCAGCAAGGTCGTCTATAAAAATAGAAAACAAAAGAGGTCCGAGGTTTGACCCTTGCGGAACTCCAGATGTTGAATGAAACGGCTGTGATTTATGACATTTGTAGTAGCATAGGTCGGTCTATGAGATAAGTAGGACTGAAACAGCAAGACAAGTGACAGCGATAAACCTATTTTAGCCAGCTTGTGTAGTAATATTGAGTGATCTATCTGATCATACGCTTTAGAGAAATCGGAAAAAAATTGCACCTACTTGAGTATTCCTATCCATGTTATCAGACAGAAACTGCGTAAATATTGTTAAATTAGTAACAGCTGATCGCTTACTAAGAAAACCATGTGGATAGTAGAGATTTGATTTGCGAGGATGTGCTACAAAAGAGGCAAGTTTCGAAAACGTTAGCGAAGTTGTTTACTATTGTAATTGGACGATAATTTTCAATGCAACCCACATCGCCTATGATCGTATATAATGTGTTATATTCTTTAATTGTAAGTACTTCTGGATGTGTAATAAACCTCACTCTGCTCTAAATAGTTCGTAGATATTTCGATTGGACATATTCAAACGAATATTTTTCTAAAATACGAATGTTAACTCCATTTGAAAGTTGTAAACTTGGAATATATTAATTAAAGGATCACCCACGTATTGCCATCATTTTGTACTAAAATCTTTCATCTTTCAGGACCCTATAACGCTAATGCTTCCTTAATATCGATGCCTAAAATGTTTGTTGATTTGGCATTGAAGTATTAATTTTAAGTCACCTGAACGTTATCGTGGTTGAAAGCTTATTCATTCAAAAAAAAATTGCAATTTCTTTAAAAGAATATGAATGCGAAACCACTGTAACTGGAGAATAATATGGATCTCTATTAACATTTATCGGCTTCATTCTGTCCACTTTTTAAAAGTTGCACAAGAAACTAGAGCTTTTATTAGTTAATAATTGTTAGTTCTTCTTTGTTTGATGGATCTTAATTGATGACTTGTTGATAGTAATTATTAAAATTAATGATTTAGTCCGAATAAAGGTTCTTAATAAATAGGATTTTGTCCATACATAGTTTAACTCTACAAAGCTAGTATCTTTCTGTCAATCCAGGAATTTATAGCTTGCGTATGTTTTCCTATGCCCTGTAAAGTGTTTTATGTATAATTTTCTCAAAATGTTTGAAGAATAGTATTATTTATTTTCATTAAGGGGATGTTTGCTGCTAAAAAATGTTTCGTACATTGTTTCGACGAACACATCTTTCCTTGAAGAAGGTTAGTTCTTCTGTATGGATCTTACTATTCATATGTTGGATAAAATCGAATTACTACCTACATGCCATTATTTTTGAACAGATTTGAAGACATAGTTCTTTCTCGCCTATAAACCATAACGACTACTATTAACTAAAGTATTTGATCTCAAAAATAGAAAAAAATCTCATATAAAGAGAGAAATAAAATCATCGGGCATTTAAAAAAAACTTCGTAAATAAAAAGGCTTTTAAGGTATGATAGTTAAAATATAGGGTGTTTTTTTAAGAGTTTCAGAACTTAAAATAATAATACAAGGCAGAAATATTGTTGGAATGAATTTTTTTTTATTATAATCTGGTAGATAATTTCATGGCACTTATTTTTTAAATATGATTTCCGGCATACGTCCGCCTTTACGAGTTACATGGTCAATTCGATCAGTCCAATTGTTGCCAAATTTTTCCAATAAATCTGACCGTATGGCGTCAATGGTGGCTTGAATATTGGCTTCCAATGCTTCAAGAGTTGCTGGTTTGTCGGCATAAACCAATGACTTAACATAGCCCCATGAAAAGTAATCTAGAGGCGTTAAATCGCACGAACGAAGGGGCCAGTGAATAGGACCACTTCTGGAAATAAAGTTGTCACCAAATTGATTTTGCAATAAATCGATTGTTATGGCAAGTTGCGCCGTCTTGTTGGAACCAAATGTCGTCGACGTTTAGCTGATTAATTTTTGGAAACAAAAATTCAGTCAACATGGCTCGATAGCGCTCGCCATTCACCGTAACGGCAGCTACTTCCTCATTTCGGAAGAAATCAGGACTGATGATGCCGCCAGCGTGCAAACCGCACCAAACAGTTTTAATAGATATAATGGTAATTCGTTAACGGCTTGAGGATTGCCTTCGCTCGAAATATGGCAATTTTGCTTATTGACGTAGTCATTTAACCAGAAATGAGCTTCATCACTAAACACAATTCTTCTTGATAATAATGCTCATCTTCGGCCAGTTTCAAATAAGCCCAAGCAGCAAAAGTACGGCATAAACGATGGTCGCTTGGCTTCAATTCTTGCACGAGCTGTATTTTATAGGCACGTAATCCAAAATTCTTCCGTAAAATTTTCCACGTAGTCGAAGGACAGAGGCCAACAAATTGAGAACGACAACGAATCGACATTTCGACGTCTTCTTCAATACTTCGCGCTACAGCACCAATATTCTCTTCGGTACGCACATTTATTTGCCTTATTGATGGTTTTGAATCGAGAAGAGCAAAATTAGTGCGGAAACGGTCAATAACTGCACGAATTGCTTGCTCACTAGGTCGATTATGTTGACTGTAGAATGGTCGAAGTGCTCTATGAACTTCGCGAACAAATTTATTTCCTTCAAAGTAAATTTCCACAATTTGGAAGCGTCGTTCTGGCGTTAAATGATTCACGATGACTTGTCAAACCTTACAGAACAGAAATGTCAACACAGCTTGACATTATCAGCTGTCAAACCATAGTTATCGATGTCGATAGGTTCTCATGCAGCTTAAAGAACACCCATTATATTGCTAAGCACCATTCCTGCCTACAACGCAAACTACGAGTTGAAAACGAATTGTATTTGAAAGCATAGTACTACCATATATTTCTAGAGAACAGTAAATAATGATCAGCTAAATATGAAAAACTCCGAACAAGTATTGTAGAACGATTTAAGTGACTCCTGTGTCTTTATTCAGTAATTAATCATCACTTATTTTACATACACTCTCTGGTTATAAATTATATAAACTGTAGTTTGTCACCATATATGCCAACGCAAGCATATTGTGATGCTAAATATGATAGAAAAACGTTCATTAAACCTCTTTCTATTGAATAAACTCTTGGACAAGGGAAAATTATTTAGATAGAATATTTAACATATACTGTACAATTAGCTAGAGTACATAATACAAACGTTAAGTTCTATATAAATTCCGAAAATTACTATAATATGAACTACTGCACTTTAATCAACTTTACTGAGTTTACTTAACACTTTAACTGGATAAAGGTCATAGTTTCACGTGTCGAAGTAAGTAGTCAGGGAGAAACTTTCTGTGTGTAAATGTATACATATGTCCATATGTATGAGTATATACATATGTATATATATATATGAGCGTTTCCTACCAGCATTTCTACTTGGTGTTCATTTATTTTGCGACAGTATTAAGACTATCGTCGCCGCTATACATTGAAATGCACTTTATGTCGGGGTTAAATTTTATATGTCCGTTGACCGTCACTATAGACTCCTACCCAGTTGGGGAACGATATCCGATACTGACGATGTTATTCACTATATTTAGAGGAAGTCTGTAATATTATTCCGAGGTAAGGGACACTGAACCGTAATTTAACCTATTCAGTCTGAACGAATATTGTTGGAAGAATTCGAGAAACGCGTAACAAAGACAAGGGTTTATTACTGGTAAAAGAATTGCAATTGGAGCGCTTGTTATAATATTTAAATTCTGCATCAATTTTGAATATACTTACATGAAATTCACATTTTCTTAAATGTTAAGGCACTGAAAAATTGATATAGAATGCATTAAAAAAGTTTCACAGTAGATTCCCTTATATATTTAAGAAAGCGCTATTTATATTTTCCCAGCGGAACTATTTTTACTGCCTTTCTTCTCCAATTAAAAGGGCATGTGTTTGAATCTATCTGTCTCGATTTCTATAATGCACAGAAACGTTTTTGTGTATGAAAATTGATACAGGCATAATTGCTTAATACCATACGTTCATGACCGGTGGTCTCAAAATTAGCACCATACTGTGCACATATATGTACGTATTAATCGATCCATCTTTGTTTTTCCTGCATATTCTGCATTCTTTTTTAAAAAAATACATTTCGTTTTATTTGTTGTGGCCTTTATATTGGGCAGCTCTTGAAAATATCTTTACATTTCTTTCTCTGCAATGAAGGTAAGTCATCCTTTGCTTATATATTTTGTTGTATATATAATTTATATTCCATAAGTAGAAATCTAAAAAGGAAAGTAAACTTTCATATACCCTCGTTGTTGAATAATATGATTCATCGAATTGGTTCTATCAATACCAGATATGTATTTGTTGTACTCCCCCGTCATTTTTGGTTTCAGAATTCTTGTTCCTCTTTTATTTACTGTTTTAACCATTTCATACTTTCTGTTTTGTTGACAGCATTAACACGTCTCCCTTACCTTTCCATTTCGGAACTCGAACTTCGCCTTCCTTCCACCATACACTTTCCTCGCTTTAGCTTTATCTGTACATATAACTGTCCTCAGATTTCCTCTCCCGTTCTTTCGCAAAGTACAACCCAAATAAGTTTGTTTATCCAGTAGGTGTAAGGTAAGATTATACCAATTATAATACGAGGATAGTTTGACAAGTAGTGAGAATGACACATAGGTGGCGCCCTAATTGGTAAACCAAATGCACTGTAATTTAGGTTGGTTATTTATATGTTTACATTCCGATATTTAGATAAACCGGTTGATTAATTTATTTTTGACAGCTGATTGAAAAAGAAGCAACACGTCGTTTTGTTAAAATGGAAAAATCAGGGTATCGTGCGGTGATTAAATACTTCGTAATTAAGGGTATGAAAGCTACCGAAATAAAAGATGAGTTACAGGAAACATTAGGTAAATCTACTCCATCATCCGCCACAATAAGTAGATGGGTAAATGAATTTAAACGTGGTAGAACAAGCTGTGTTGATGAAGCGCGATATGGAGAACCCAAAATCGTGACTTCTAAGGAAGTGACTATAAAAATCCATAATATTATTACGCAAGATCGACGACTCAAAGTGAGAGAGATAGCAGACATGGTAAACATTTCAACAGAACGCGTACACCACATTTTAACGAAAGAATTGGGCCTTTCCAAGCTTTCGGCAAGATAGATGCCGCGATTGTTTACGACTGATCAAAAGTTCACTCATTTGCGCATTTCCAATGAATGTTTGGACCTTTATAAGCGAAATCCGGTTGATTTTTGTAGGCGATTTATTACTTGCGATGAAACTTGGATACACCACAGTACACCCGAAACTAAACAACAATCAAAACAATGGTTAGAACGTGGTTCTGCACCTCCAAAGAAAGCGAAAACCACTTTACCGGCAAACAAGGTGATGGCATCAATTTTTAGGGATTCAAAGGGCATTTTGCTCATTAATTACCTTCAGAAAGGTGCCACAATAAACGGACAATATTATGCAGAATTCCTACAAAAATTAAATGTTGAGATTTGTGCTAAACGGTCAGGGATGGCAAAGAAAAGGATTCTGTTTCACCAAGACAACGCTCCCTCGCATACCAGCACAGTTGCGATGTCAAAAATCCACAAGTTGCATTTCCAATTAGTACCGCATGCGCCTTATTCGCCGGATCTAGCCCCTTCCGACTTCCACCAGTTTCCAAAATTGAAAACGGCACTAGGTGGAAAGAAATTTTCGTTTAACGACGAGCTTATTATCTTCGTAAATGAGTATTTTGCAAGCCTTCCGAAATCGCATTTTAGAGATGGCATAAATAAATGTATTGCTCTTTTAGGAGAATATATTGAAAAATAAAAATTATTTTGTATTTAAAAAATTCGTTTTTCTTTTCCATTCTCACTACTTGTCAAACTACCCTCGTAATTATCTAAAAAGACAATGTGACCTTTAGTAACAACATTTTGAAGCAGTGTCGCGGGAACTGCGTCTTCATTATTTATTGTTTTCTTTCCACAATATATTAACATAATTTTCCTCTTCACTATGTTTGATCGTTTTATTCTAACTATAAATTTTATTCTTTTATGTTTGAGTTTTCGAACATGGAAAGCGAACACCAAGGGATAGTAAAATACTTTATGTATTAATGACGTTTCGAGGAATTTTTTCCCTCTTTTTCAAGTTATTTAATTGTTTTTCTTGTTCTTCGTTAGCCTACACCCACATCTCTAGGTTGAATCGGAAAAACAAAAACAATTTACTGAGGCGTTTTGCTTTTATTGCGGAATCGATGATTACATGCTGCCATAAGTTCAGAGTAAGATGAAACCTATTCTGTAGCCAGTAACTCCGTCTCTTTATGCTTCTTCTTTCCGAACTGTGATAGTGTAAACCACTATATCCTCTTGGTCAGAAAAGTCTAGCAATTTTCTTTTCAGGCAGAACGAATATAGTGCTTAGAGGAAATAGTTTCTGCGTTAGAAGAGAATTATTCGCATCGTATGACAGCATTTAACAAAGTACTGCGAAATGGTAGACTTGGGAATGACTACCTAGAATTATTGAAATATTCAAAAACATTCATCCTCGCTCGAGACTAGGCTTTTGGATTTTTCATTATGAAAATATTCTAAACCATCGTTCCAAAATCTGTATCGAGTATTTAGTAAAAACTGGACTGAAGGTGCTGGAATATCCATCCAGATCTCAGTTCACGTGCTGTTCCTTCGTGTAAACATTATTCCGAAAGAGAAGAAACGATGACGATCTTAGGAAGCGAATGTCCTCAGTTTTCTGAAGAAATTTAGAAATGTTGGTTTTATAACTAGTTTCGAAGAATAAACAATTAAATTTGAGAGATATACAAACACACAGAGACACGCATACACATACACACATAGAAAAATTCTTGTAGTTCCTTTTGTGCGCACGCTCTCTAAACAGAGAAACGAAAGGACATAATAATATATTTGATTATCGAAATTTTTATAGTAATTCCAGCAATATACTGAGTATCTTCGTTGGCTAAATATATATAGCGCTATTTTTGATTTCGCAAAAGGATCGACTTCGTAACTTTTTAAATATATTGCCTATTTAATAGCGAATGAACTGTGTAATTTGTTATTGTTGTTCGTTACATTATGTTTTATAGGTAAAGCTTGGAAATATCTGTCTCTTGCCCATCCATTGCAAAGAGCAATACATATTAACAATACATTGTCAAATAGAAACGAATATGAAATAATTCATATTTGTATGGATGATTGGGATAGTAATCGTTATGATAAGTTATCAAATCGTTGATAGGAATACGATCGACTTTAAATGTGCCGTTGGTTTTAATTGTAAGAAGCAAAACTTGGTTTTATATCGAAAACAACAGCATTGACTTCTGATTCTTTCAATTCGAGTAGATAAATATTCCACTCTCGACGTTCACGTATTCTTTCTCTTTCTGCATTAAATTTAATAGATAGGTGTCCTTTTACTAAATTGCTGACAACAATGTCATAGAAAATCTAGCTTTTCGATTACTATCGCAACAGTTCTTGTCGATAGACAAATATGAATATGTCGGTGTACAAAGTCGCTTAAATTGCATCTTCAATCTCCTATTGTATTTTAAATTAAAATTATAAACATAATCGCAAAAAAGGCCGACACCGGAATTTAAATTTTAAATGATCCAATTATTCAAGGTAAAATACACGTCCGCATGGTCTCTTTCAAAAGCTCGGAATATGCAAACTAAACCAAAGTGGATATCCAAACAAACCCATCTAATTGAACATCTATTCTTCTTAAAGGCCGATGTTAGGTTCAGTCGACTGAAGGTAGAGTACCGTAAAAGCTCCTATAAAGCGTTAGAACATTAGAGAGAATTTGTAACTCCAATGTTAAATAATCCTATATATTTACTTGTAATTGTGAGAATGAAATTCAATTTGGCGTTAAATATTCAACTTTATATTTACGGAAGGCGCTTTCGAAAATGGTTAGGGAATTAAATTTTTTATATATCTTTCCTAAAAAAATTCTCTCATTGGAATGGATGGAAATATAAATAACATAAAAGGAATATTAGGTACATAACAAAAATTTAATGAAGAAATTTATATCAGCAATATACAGTATGTTTCGAAAAGGTGGAAACAATTTCAATTACCTACGTTGTCACTTACATTTGAAGAAGTATGCAAATACTGTCACTACAACACTCCAACGCCGCACAGCAGTGTCAGTTGTAAGCAATACGACTACTTTGCAACACAAGATTTTCGGATTCGTGAGTTCAAAAAAAGTGAGTCTGAGATTGTAGCGCAGCGTGCATTTCGTTGTAAGTTTAAATCGAACCTCTAATGATGAAGAATACTTATTGTAGGAATAAACGATAATAGTTTATAGATCTTTCTTTTCTAATGAAACAATTACTAGAGTAGCATAAATGAGAATGCTGCAAAACTGACTTCTTCCTCAAACAAATAGAAATTTAGAAGGTTTACATTTTCTAACAAGACGGAGCTCCACCTCATTAGCACTTGAATGTACAACGTTTCTTAAATAAATCTTTAATTAACTGTGGTAGGTCGCATAGATAATGAAGACTTGGCAATCCAGTTTTGGCCACTGAAGCATTCTAATCTCACACCTTGCAATTTTTTCATGTGAGGATTTGTGAAAGATGCAGTTAACGTATCACGTATTCACAAATTTAACCTAAAACCTGTATCATAGTTGTAGTGATGCAATACATCCTTCTTCGAGTGTGCGATGAATTTAGCTATCGTCTAGATGTTATCCATGCAGCGGAAGGAGGGTACATCTATAAACGTAATGTGTGTATAATTAAATGTAATTTAGAAAATTCAAATACAACACGTGGTTCAGAAAGTATAAGCCGTTGAAATCGTGTCCATTTTTCGAATTATTCTATAGCATGAACAGGAGAGGAAAGATTTTTGATGAAGTACTTAATATGTATTTGTTGTTAAAATTAACCCCTAACAAAATAACTTTTCAGTTGTCTACAAAAAAAGATTCAAAAATACAAAAAGTGATGTGTGTTTATGTATTACGAAACAAAGATTTGTTAAGGACATATCACCCGTTGAAAAAGCTATCTTGAAATTATGTAATATACTTTATGACAAAAGAAGGGTGAATTAGTATGTGGCATGAAGGAATAAATAAAATCAAACAAAAGAATCTCAACAACTATGTTCAGAAAATAATGTGTTTTTGTACTACAATCTTATAAATGAGAGATGCTCCAACTGTCAGTTTTGTTTACATGCCATTATAAAAACCGTTCCATATGAATTCGGCGGATATATTGTATATGTATGTACATCGTAAACCTTTTTTTACTACTTACTGTACGTGTGGAGTAAAGGGATATAGGTAAAGATCTAGTAGAAAAAATATAAAATTACCAGCAATAGTTTCAAAAAATGTGGTTGTTTAGACAGGTAGTCATTCTAGACCCGTTAAATTTAATATTTTAGTATTAAATGAGAATTAATAAATCATGATCGTTCGACAGAAATATTCTATGTACATTATAATCATGTTAATAAAATAATTCTATAGTACGCGCTTAATTGGGATTCTGAATCCCATAACGACTTTAAATTACATATCAAATAATAAAATCTAGCTTAAAATTATATATAAATATAATTGTTTCGCAATGCGATATTAATAAAAGTTAACATTCTCTGTTATTCCATAGTTACGTTAATTAGAGAAAATTAATGAAAAATTTCGGACCATAACTCGAATCTGTATCTACCGTTCTCTAGACGATCGCTCTAAGCAATTAGTTACCGTGGAGTACAGTTTCGTGTCTTTGAATACGCCATAAATTATGGTATGAAACAGATTTAAGATCTAATTATATATTCTAAACGATTCATAATGAGACATTATTGAAAATTAAAATTTTCTGCAATTCCGTCGTTATGTTAATTATAGTCAGGACTTTCATTTTCATTAATAGCATTTAACTTTGACGCAAGAGACTTTGAATATTACAGAAAATGTCTTCAGTGCAACCTAGGAATTTGGTATGTTTTAAGTAAAGAAATATATAAAAGGTGTTTCAAATTTCGCGCTTTTCTTTAAGAATAAATAAAACACATAACTTGCGTTCACTTTCGAAAACTTTTTATTGGTAATCGAAGTATTAGTTACGACATTTATATGCGAAAAATAATATCTGCCAAATGGCCTCCTATTGTAGCTACCACAGACGTCCACTCTTTTGTTAAAATTTTCAATGACATTTTGACATAATTGAGGCTCTGTCTCACCAATGATACGAATAATTTCATTTTTCAAAGCAGGAATTGATTGTGGATTATTTTTATAAACTTGACTTTTCACATAACCACAAAGAAAATAGTCTAACGGTGTCAAATCACATGATCTTGGTGGCCAATTAACATTACCGTTTCTTGAGATTACACGTCTAGGAAATTTTTCTCTCAATAAATCAATTGATTCGTGTGCAAAGTGTGGTGTAGCGCCATCCTGTTGAAACCACATATCCTCTAGATCAATATTCATTAAGTCAGACCACAAAAATTCGGTTATCATCCGACGATATCGATCACCATTGGCAGTTACAGCTTCACCAGGTCCAATTACACCACCTGACCATAATGCACACCAAACAGTAACTCGTTTAGGATGGATAGGTTTGTCATGAATAATTCGTGGATTTTGCTCACCCCAGATATGGCAATTTTGTTTATTAACATAGCCACCAAGTTCAAAATGTGCCTCATCGGAAAACATTATTTTTTGAGCAAATTTAGCTGGTTGTTCATTGATGAAATTTGCAAATGGACGACGTTTTAAGTGATCTAATGGCTTCAGTTCCTGTGTTATTTAAACCTTATATGCCTTCAGAGCTAAATCCTTGTGTAAAATACGCCATGTTGTTGATCCACTAAGTCCAAGTTGTTGTGAACGTCGTCTAATGGACATTTCAGGATCTTCAGCAACACTTTCATGAACCTAACCAATATTTTCTTGTGAACGACCACTACGACTGTATTTTTCACTTTTTTGATCTTCCACGGAACCGGTCTATTGAAATTTTTTAATAAGTCGACCAATCGTGCTTTCAGATGGACGATTATGTAAACCATAAAACTCACTTAATTTTCTAAAAACTCTTTTCATGGAACGCTGATTTTCACAAAATAATTTAACAATTTGAACGCGTTGTTGTACCGTGTACGAAGCCATTTTTATAAATGTCATACATCACACTTTTTAGATGCCCACATACCCAGACAAAGTCAGTGCGCCACCTATATTCTATGTATTCTTAAAAAGCCGCGCAATTTGAAACACCCTATATGTATATATATATATATATATATATATATATACATACACTTATAATTTAAATCTATTCCAATATTTATCACGTCTAAAAATATCTTATCAGAGAGCATTTTTTTATTGAAAACATACCATTTTTTTTGTAAAATATCACTTCTAATTTCAGCTCGTTCTTGGATTCCAAAGCTTTGTCGATTTGCATTTTATGCTCTTCCTTCGTTTCGGGGCCGTGTAGGAACTTACAGGCGCATCCTTTCTGCATGATCTGTGCTCTCGTGTAGCCAGTGAGTTCGCAAAAGCCATCAGAACAGTAGACGATCGGATAAAGTGTAGGAACTTGTGCATTGCCCAGAACAAAATTACTGTCTGTAATTAAAAGAAAAAAATTAGTTAATATTGATAATTTAAGATTATTATAATTATTATAATTACTATTTCTGACATTCAAAATATTATTTATAGATATACGAGGGATATTTCTAAAGTTATAGGAATTTTTACATGTTTTTCTAGTTGCATTTCGTCAATTTTTATCAAAATTATAATGTGTTTTTTATGTAACATAATATACCTATACATTCTATTGAATACTCTTATCCAATGTGAAACTAATTTTATTAAACTATCCTCAAACAACTTTTTTAGAGTCTCTGCAATCTACCCTTTATAGCAATTTTTACCTTATGAACTTCTGAACTTAAAAACCACATAGTGTTTTTTCAAATTTAGAAACAGATAATTATAATTGTGTGTCAGATGTGGTGAATATAGTGAGTGCGGAAGCGATTTTTCCATCATAATTCGTATAAAATATCCTTCGATTTTCGTGGTATGTGAGGTTTTGCATTGTGTTGTTGTTGACACTTATATATCATAAATTCCCAAATCGCTTCTTGCAAAGTGCCCGCCGTACTGGAGCAAATAGTAGATTAGAATAGTATTTTGCGTTAATTATAGTACCTTTCGATAGATAATTCTTAAAAATAATCCCTTCGCAATCCTAGAATGCAGTAAACATTACATTTCGCACCGACGGAACTTCACGTCCTTTAAGCCGACGTCCTTCTTTGGTTTTGTACTGACTTTTGGTCATCATAACATATTTTCGAAGTTGGCAACACGTGTCAGACCTATTGAGTTCCTGTTCCGGGTCATACAGCCTAAGTACTCAATGGACTGAAACCTTATTCACACCAAAACGATCTTGTAAAATCTCATGAACCTGTCGTGTACTTATTCCTACACTAATATTAAGTTTACGAATAATCAGAATCAATTTCCACGGTAGCAACGCTTCTTTCATTTACAGAAATACTCGGGCTGAGCGTGTCGTGTTCTAGTGCCAGCTATAAAATGATTGACCCATCGATAGGCAGTACTTTTATGTTATGTAATCTCCCCAAATACACCTTTCAGAAATTGAATTAAAAAAAATGATAGATCCTTGTCATTTAGCCGATCTTGGGTGGTTGTAAAAATCAGTGGTACGGAAATACATTTGTATCGGTCAAGTAATTGAAATAAAATACTGCTTGGGATACCTGCCTAAACGTGTCAAGACGTGCCAGTAACCACTTACACTATTCTTCTTCAATATCTTCTCTATCTTCTCAGATATGTAGGGCAAATTATCCTTTTAGTTCCGTTTATATCGGTGACGTTTCTCTTGCTTGTATGTTGCTATATCCGTTCTTCTCCACTGCTTGCTTGAGATATCGTGTTTTTTTCTTTCTGAATGCAGAAAGGTATCTATTAGTATAGGTCTTCCCGCTGTGTACTAGGTGTTGAAGTTTTCCAGATTATGTCACATTACATCGAGGTAGGCAGTTTTCCTACTTCCTTTATTTCTTCTACGAAAAATTACCATCAAAGATCCGCACTAATCTAGATATAATGGTATACAGCACGCAGACGGGAAAACTAAAACAACATAGTACACAGAAAGAAAGCCTATACTAATAGACACCTGCATCCCATGTCTCATCACCATTTTAAGCAGAAAAGAGTTTTTATTAAAACTCTATTACATAAAGACGAAATGACCAGCGATGTAAAACGTTTGGAAGAAGAAGTTGGGCACATCGAGAAAGCAGTGGAGAAGAACTAATATAGCAATATAAATATAAGAAAAGCTCTAAGGAAGCCCAGAACTAGTGCTACTAATAAAAACGGAACTAATTAAAAAATTCGTCCGTCTAACTTACATATCTGGAATCACTGAGAAGAAAGATACTGCAACTTTTCTCGAACCAAGGATAAATTACCACTAACGAAAGGAAAAGGAGTCTACAAATTAACGTGCGGGTATGGCAAGCGCTACGTCGAATGAACCTGCAAGTCTATAGAGCAAAGGATTAAGAAATATCAAAGAGATACACGAAGAACAAGCAAACTTCAGCCGTGAGGACAGTTATTGATTTAGCAACACCTGAGAATCTATCATGGTCAATCGGTATACTCTTCTTATCATCGAAAATGTAAATCAATGGCTTATGGTCTGTAAGCAGTTCGAACTCACGCCCAAACACAAACTGATGAAAATACTTGACACCAAAGACTATCCAGAGAGCTTCTTTATCTAACTGTGAATACTTCTGTTCAGCAGATGACAAAACTTTCGATGCTTAAGCTATCGGCCTTACACTTCCATCGTGCATTACATGTGAGAGTACTACACCTAAACCTACTGGCGATGTATCACATGTGGGCCGTAGAGGTAATCGAGTGTCGTAAAACATTAACACTTCTCTCGACTGTAGACGTGCTTTTGTAGCCTTGAAGGCTTCTTCACAATTTGAAGTCCACTTGAAATTGGATTATTTCTTCAATAGTTCATAAAGTGGTTTTGCTATATCGGCGTAACTCTTTATGTACTTGGAATAGTGATTGACCATGCCCAAATATGGCTGCAACTCTTTTTTATTTACAGGACGCGCTACTTTGACGATAGCATCTACTTTTTCCTGCGTCATACATATGCCATCGGCATTTATTTCGTTACCAAGAAATTTGATCTGTTTTTTGTACAATTCTACTTTTTCTTTGCATATAGTCAATCCTACTTCTTTCAATTTATTCAAGACTAAAATCAAACGTTCGTCATGCTCCTCCTGAGTCTTGCCGCTAATGCGAACGTCATCAAAATAGATCGTCACACCATCTATATTACCAAGTAATTGATCCGTTTCCCTTTGAAACCATCCAGGTACCGAAGCTGGGACGAAGGGGGCACGCACATACTGAAAAAGTCCGCGATGCGTGTTAATCGTTAAAATTTCCCATGCCTTCTGGTAGAGCTCAATCTGGTGATACGCTTGGTAAAAATTCAACTTTGTTTGGTATGCACACCCTTGCATTTTGGCGTACATGTCTTGCATTCTGGGGATTGGATGTCGATCTATGTTTATATGCAAATTTACTGTGACTTTATAGTTTCCACGAATACGAATTTGACCATTTTTCTTTGTAGTAACAACAATTGGTGTTGCCCATTCACTACTTTCCACTGGTACTATGATACCTTGGCTTATGAGCCTATCAATTTCAGCGTCGACTTTAGGTTTTGTTTCGTATGGAATCGGTATTGCTTTCTTGAAGACTTGAACACAGTACTATATTTTGCAAATAGAGTTTTCTCGTCCATTTTATTTACGTTCAAAACGCAATCGCCATTTTCTTCCTTTAGAATACCGAGAATTCTAAGCCATCTTCTACCCATGATTGGATTGCTGCCTTTGGGTACTACCCAAATATCAGGGTTGTACTTATTACCTTTAAAGATGACTTCGACATTAAATAAACCTATTGGAATTATGTCTTGACCAACGTACGACTTAAAATCTTGTTCGGATTCTCTGATCTTGTGTCGCGTTTCAAAATGCTTTTTGTAGAATGCCAAGGACACAGCTGAAATCCGAGAACCACAGTCCAATTCAAATTCTATACACTATTTGTCGATTTGCACTGTTGTATACACTTTCTTATCTAAATTACTATTACAGACGTAATTTAAATATATGTCGTCGTCGAGCACAAATTCGCTTTGATCATTTTCAACTATATATATAGTTTTGGTCTTTTTTGCTTTCCGACTTTTTTTTCACTTTGGAGCTTTTTCTCACCTCTGCAAATTTTTGCTAGAAGACCTTTTTTGTCGCAGTTCTTACAATCGTAAGTACGGTATCTGCATTTGGATGACTCATGATTGTCGTAACCACAATGTTTACATTTGTCATTGCCGGTCCTTTTGTTTTGATATCTATTCCTTTTCTTTTTGATAAAGTTCACGAAGTTGGATGCTTGCGCTGATGACACGTTCATACTTGCAGAGTCTTTGCTTGCTGCTTCTGCTAATGTCGCATCTTCAACCGCCTTTTCAAATGTGAGATCTTTTCCACTTCGAAGCAACTCTTCTTTAGTTGATTTCGAGCTTATGCCACACACAAATTGGTCACGTAAATTTTTCGATAAATCTGTGCCAAAATTACAATATGTCGAGAGCCCTTTTACCCTCGCACAGAACGATTTAATGTCCTCGCTTCCCGTTTGCATACACATTTTGAACTTGTATCTTTCGGATATTTCACTAGGAGGAGGCTGGAGATGGTTTTGCATTAATTTTGTCAATTCTTCAAATTTCTTGATTTTTGGCAAATCTGGCTGGCAAAGGTTTCTTCTATAACCTTTGCTACCGATTAGTGTCAGTAACATTCCCACTCTCTTTTCTTCTGTTGAAATATCATTAACAGTAAGAAATTGTTTTAACCTTTCGATCCACAGTGTCCATTCCTCTTCTTCCGAGAATGGTTCCATAAACCCGATAAGACCTGTTCTATTTGACATATTTTTTCCTTTTTTTTCATCGCACACACTGAACTTTTGCCGGTAATGAACACACGCTAAATAAACTTTTATCCTCGTCGCCAAATTGTAATATCTTTATTAATCAATTGCAAGACATATTCATATAAACATTATAATATTACTAACTGCCTATTTTAGTAATTTCTCGCGCCTTCTAAAATCTGCTTTATTAACGCCATACTTTAAACGTAGATGGAAAACTTACATCGTCTCATCGCAGTAATAAGTATAAAAAGTTGGAGCTTATTTTGAGCAGGCTAATAATAGGTGCATTATTTTATCGATTTATCGAATATTTTGCACACTGTACTTGACGCCAATGTTTGTCGAAGATGTGCCGATAGTATTAATTATCTTTCTCAGTTCTTTTTCACTACTTGCACATATTTGAAGATCGTCCATGCATGAGGTGAGTATTTTTTATAAATAAAAAAATTACGTTAACGAAATTATACATCTGACGCTATCAGTGCACAAGTTATTCACGTCAAAAAGCATAATAGTTGCATATCTCAGCAAGGGTCCATTACCTATTTGAATTTTTGAAATCATCTTCAAATAAAGATATATTTTAACACTCGTAGTAGTTGAGTACCCCTCGTATTGTTATTATTTCTAATCTTACAGTATATATTAAATTATGCCGTAATCAATATTTCGATTAATTCGTAGTGATTTAAAACACAATCATTCCAACACTTTCAAACAATCTCAGATCATTATACTTATATATCAGTTATGTAATTTACTGTTATTTGGTGTACTGATTTTGTATGAGGAAAAATTTACTTTAAAATCATCGATTAATTTTATCTGTCGAGTAAAGCGAGAGTGCTTAGCAATAACTTAACGAGAAAAGCGTTCAACAAGTATAAATCAAGCAGCGCTGGATTTTATGTAAATTTTGCGAAGGTACGAAACCATCTTATTTTAGATTTATGAACGTTGCTGTAATATCAATCATGACTATGTTTTTGATAACTTTCAAAAGGAGTACGAGTGTTTCTGGCAATATTTCTACAAGTCAATTTCTATAAGTCAATAAATACGTTTTGGTTTTAGTTAAATTAGTGTTAGTTAATATTTGAGTATTGTTTGTTGTCAAAACAGATTTCGCAGGAAATGTGAAAGACGTGTCTAAACTAAAGTAATTGTATGTATCTTCATATTTCGCACAATTAGTTTATCTTTTATTGTTCTGTAGTGAGTCTATTAAAATTGTTGCGTTAATACAAAAGTTAGACATACTTGTTTATTCTATAGTATTTTTCTCAATATTTGCGAAATTAAACTGCATTTTTGGTGTCAAACACTTTAATTTCCACTAACATTTGCATAGAAAAAAATGTTTCAAATATATCAAATAAACCTGTTCAAATAATTTCTTTAATTCAAATGTAATTTCTGTGAACAAAATTGACGTATAAGGAACTTATAATTAGATAAGGAAACTTATAAATCGGTAGAGTGTTCCATTCTTAGGCATAACGATCAATGTTTCGTTAGCTTTTCCTGAATACATTAGCAAACTGGCTAAGAAATTTAGTAATACTAATTATTCACTTAAGGTTGATATATAAACCCTTTCCATATTTTAGTATTCTGTTTACGTATTTCGGCAACTAAGTTGTCATCATCAGCAGATAATTAAACAATGCACACCTGGAAAACTGTGTCAAAACTCGCACAAAACAGATTCCGTACACGATCTAAACCAGTGAAAGTCAAAATGTATTTTTTGTATTTTTTGGCTTTCGACTGTACAGATCGTGTACGGACTTTTGCCGTAGTTTTCCAGGTGCGGCACTGTTTAATTATCTGCTGATGATGACAACTTGGTTGTCGAAATACGTATACAGAACACGAAAAGTAATATGCAAAAGGGTTATATATCAATTTTAAGTGATTAATTTAATCAACCACAGGCTCCATCAAAATTACCAACAATACTAATTGTGCTTTAAGAGTACTAATAAAGAATACAAATATGGATATAAATAAACTATTCTACTATTCGAATTTTTATAGTGAATGGAAATACATGAAATCATTTTTAGGGAGCTCTTATTAGTAATTTAAAATCTGTCTTTATAGTTCAAAAGCAAGCAGTAAGAATACTTAATAATATGAGGCACCGAGATAGCTGTAGGGGTATTTTTAGACAAGGAAATATGCTAAAAATTACAGTGGTTTACATATACGAATATACAGTTTATCTGGGCGCATTCGAAAATTTTTGAATGTAGAAATGTAATATTATTTTTATTTTTGAATTACTTTGCAACATAACACCATACATATTAGAAAAATATCATAACTATTTAATAGTATAGTAAATTTAGAAATGTTTTTTAACCTTGTTCTTGACCTATTTTCATGTACTAATCTTAGAATTTATTGTTGGTCCACTGAAAATGAATCAATGACTATGACTATCGAATCTATTCAAAATTAAAATTAGATTTATTTGATATACTTTGTTCTGTCAATCAGAAAATCTATAATACTCTAGTTATAATTTTAATTTAAATTCTCGTGAAAATGATATTTTCATACAATTTATAAAAATAACGTAACATGGTGTTCTTTTGGAGGCGGAGGACTTTAAATTGGCAATACAGTTTTCTGTGACAGCCAATTTGACAGTTCTCGTTTGGTCTGAAGTTAGTGTGGTTTAGCAGTTCATCATGAATAGACTGACGCTGGAGCAACGTTTGCAAATTTTTTAAATTTATTTTGAATAACATGGTTTCAATTCGAGAAACTCATCGGACATTACGTGCATTTTATGGTGCTCATAATCGTCCATCAGAGCGATTAATTCGAGAAACTATGGATCGTTTTCACAATACGTTTACTTTAAACGATAATACGTATCCTATAAGACGTCGTATAGTGTGCACACAACAAGAGATTGATGGTATGCAGCGTATGTAGTGTGGATGATAATCCAAATGCGTTCATTGGTCATGGTGCGCAACAATTAAACTTGTGTTCGTCCACTTTATGGAAAATTTTGCGTAAAAATCTTAGTTTACGTGCTTACAAGATTCAACTTGCACAGGAATTGAAGCCACACGATCATCATTCGCGCCGTACATTTGGTGAATGGTCCGAAGGAAACATTGGTATTGATCCGCAATTTCATTTGATAATTTTATTCAGTGATGAAGCACATTTTTGGTCAACTGGCTATGTTAATAAGTAAAATTGTAGCATTTGCAGCGATGATAATCCACAAGCCATTGTCGAAACACCATTACATCCAGGAAAAGTCACCTTTTGGTGCGCTTTATGCACCAGTGGAATCATTGGTCCATATGTCTTCAAAGATGATGATGGTCAGAACGTTACAGTAAATGATGAGCGGTACAGAGACATGATTGCTAACTTCTTAGTGCCTCAATCGCAAGGCATTAATGTTGCAGATGTGGTTTCACCAGGATGGCGCCCCCTCCCACAGAACGCGTGATATAATTAATATAGTGAAGGAAACATTTGACGAACGATTAATTTCACGCAATAGACCTATTAACTGTTCACCTCGTTCGTGCGATTTGATGCCATTGGATTATTTTTTCTGGGGATATGTAAAGTCGCATGTCTACGCCGATACACCTGAAACAATCGAGCATTTGGAAGCCAACATTCGGCGCATTATGGCCGAAATACAGCCTGATTTACTGCGCCAGTCGCGGCTGCCGCATGCCCGAAGTCATATTCAAGCATTAATGCCATAAAATTACCTTTTAAATAAAGATAATTTCATGAATACTAAAAACATTTTGTATATTTGTATTATAGGTACAATATTGCCGATGTACGAAACGCTTACAATTGAGGAAAACAATATATATGATGCATATTATCGTATAAACAAATTTGATAAAAATAATGTATACAGTATTAAATGGATTCAGTTTTAATTTGAGTAGTTTCAAAAGCCTGGGTAATCAAACAGCCTAATTTCGTACGTTGTTAATAAATTTAAGACTATTGGAAATGTTGGCATACAACAAAGGCAAGTCAGAAAAACAACAAAAATGTTTGATATGTTGAAAATTTTATATGTGAAACATATTGTCGTTCAGACGAATTCGGCAAAACTAATGCATACAGTGTTAGATCTCAATTTGAGCAGTTTCAGAAACCTGGTCAACCTTACAGCGTAATTTTGTACGTTATTAATAAAAACTACTGGAAATGTTGACTATGGATCACAAACACGAACAAGAAAATATTTCAGCCCTTAATTTAGTGAAATTAAAACACCATCCTAAGAACCTTTGGTGAAAAATTGTAACGATTGATAAAACTTGTATACACCATTATATATCCGAAATGAAGCAATGGACTGAGACTCACATAATTACTCCGGAGAAAGTAAAGATCGTACGACCAGAAAGGTTGCGATTATTGTCTTTTGCGACTGCAATAGAATTCTTCTTATCGATTGTAACGATTACAGGTGAACACCATATACTCCTTTTAAGTAAACTGCATGATGCGGTACTACGCTAAAGGTTCTGTTTAAAAAAGTAACAAGTGCGTTTTCTTTAGGATAATGCACTTGTTAAGACTTCAACGATTTCAGTAGCAAAAATTAATGAACTACATTTAGAACTGCTTTCCCATTCAGCTTATTTGCCAGATTTTGCCCTCCTCAGATTTTTTAGTGTTTTTCAACCTAAAAACTTGCTACTTAGCAAGAGATTTGGGTTGAATTCGAAAGTAACTGATGATACTAATGCATACTTCGTAGAGTTTGGTAGATCTTTCTTTTCTGAAGGAATGAAAATACTTGAATAATGGTGCACTGAATGTGGTATCTTATAAGGAGAGTTCGTTGAAAAAAAAATATTTTTCTGTGAAGAAGTTTGTGCTTCTTGTCTAAGTTCACCAATTACTGATCTGCCCTCGTAAGAAAAAAGTCTCAAAACACTCTCTAATTTACTCATTATATCCTCAGTAAATTTTTATTACATTTTGATAGAATACATATGATATAGCAAATAGATAATACTAATGCATTCAGTTATTATAGAATAAATTGAAAATACAGCGTATAAGTCTTATCAACAAGTTTTACGATAATAAAAAACTACAGTTCTGGAACAATTTAAATCATGAAATTCTACAATAGCCAACACGTTATTCAGATTATCTTTAACAGATTATCGTTTCGGTTTAGTTGCCTGTTTAAATCGAATGGAATTTCTTAATGAAGATGTTAAAAGTACCCTTGAAATCTTCATTAACTTCAAAGATTCAGATTTTCTAAAAGTTATTTATGTCCTGCTTAATCGTTCGTATGTGTACGATGAAAAATATTTTGCTTAACAAGTACGTCTTTCAGAAATAAAATAACTTTAAATTTACAATAAAAATACATATCAAATCATTTCAAACGTATTCATTTCTTTTATAAAACATTCCAAATGTAATATTTTATAGATTTATTTTTGTTTATGAAGAATATAATATGTACATCGACGAATATAAAATTGAAATAAAAAGACAGTTCTAAAAATATATACAATTTCTGTTTAAAAGCATCTAAGATTTTTACTCATAAAATCATTAATTTATGTGTTTCATTATAAAATGATTTTATGTCCAGTCTCTCAGTTTAATATTTCCCCTTTTTTTCTTTAAATTTTATTGAACCATGTAATCTATTTCCGTTCTAGTATATTAACACAGAAAAATAGAATACAGGGCTCTTATGTACGAGTCCAGCTACAGGAATTGTACGTTAGGTATATGTCAAATTCTAATGGTAAAATGAAAAAGAAAATGCTTAATGGATCAAGAGGCTAATTAAGAATATTAGGAAATGAGTTAAAGGTAAACATAAGAAGCCAGACAACCATCTGACGCAAGCACTAACGGGACATAGTTGTTTCGGCGTCTATGCTAAAATATTTCACAAGGACACTGCGGATGAGTGCATATATTATAGGTCTGAGGATACGATGGAGCATACAATCCTCGTATGTGAGAACTGGAGAGGAGTGAAGGTAACAACTCACAAGGAGTTAGGGTGCGCTGTGACACCCGACACAATGATGTCGTTGATGTTAAATTTGATCAAAACTGGTCTAACGTACACACTATGATTAAGACTCGTGAGTAAAAAGCAAAATGACGAAATTAAGATGCAGATAGCTGAAGTTATTTAAAGTTAAGTATCATGATATGCATGTAAGGTGGTTCCAGATACCATAGAGGGCTTGTGAGGGGTTTTAGTAGATAAGATGATCGATTGAGCGATGAGTGAGTCTTACACTTCCAAGTCGTGATAGACCATAAGACATGGAATGCATAAAGCATTTCCCTTGTCAAAAAAAGAAAAAATAATACAATGTGATTGACTGCAGCCGTTCGTTAGACGTACTGGTAGTACTGCCCTATTTTCTCTCTGAAAACTTTAAGGTAGTATAAGGACTCATACTTTTATAAAAGAAATTTTCGTGCTGCATTTCCGGTTAAACCAGAAGTTGCAACCAACTCGTTTATTTTAAGTAGAAGGATGTGTTTTTTATTACATATTTTAATTCTACAAGTTATTCTAGGAAGACTTTCTTAACTTTTCTCTATAGTTAAATTCGACTATTTCTGAGATATTTGATTTTTTTTTGAAAATATTTGGTTTTGCATTATCATCATTATTATTATTTGCTCTACTTTGGTACCAGAAATAATAATATTTATTGCATAAGCAGATGACTTCCCAGATTTACTCTGATATTTTTATTTTTGACAAATCCTACACAGATTGTTTATGAAGTGGTTTCGAATATGTGCAACTTTAAACCACCAAAGCTTTTTTTCTCAAATACGAATCCATATCTTTTTCTTTATAAAACTCGCAATTTTCTTCTACATCAATCCGAATGCTTTTTGCGTCATAAGGAGTTTTCTGTTGATTTGCGTGGAAGTGCCATAAATTGCAATGATTAATTATCAAAAGCTTTGGAAGCAGCAGTTAATGTCAAAAATAAAGTAAACATTTAATGTTTACAATTTTCTTTTGGTGGCATACTTGTAACACAAAATGGGAAATGAGAATTAGTCAACTATGAACATTTTGTACTTATTTTATATTCATGCAACATTTCATAAGATTGTTGAAAAGACTTGCCGAATGTTCAGTGGGAAATATCACTGTTTATCACTGACAAGTAAGCAAACGAATGATATTAAACTTTATACGAATTGGGAATGCGAAATCTGTTAGGCTATGATCGATACCTATCGTAAATAGTCCTGGCATATTTCCATTCTCGTATCAATTCTCACGGTTCAATAAAATCTCCAGTACATGATCTAAATATCCTATTATGCAATGCAGGAAATTTTGAACATACATATAATGTATGATTATTCATTCACAACTTTAGAAACTTAATCTTAGGGAGTTCTGTGAACAGATGGTAGTTCGACTTCAATCGACCCTCAATTTTTATAAAAAATAATTTGGTCGGATGAAGCTACATAAAGAAGACATTGATAATAGTAAGAATTGGCACTACTGGGTACCAGAGGGTCCCTATTTAAATCGAAATGCACATTTTAGAACTAAGTTTGATTTTAGTGTGTCTCGTTTGATCGTGCACGA
Organism: Dermolepida albohirtum; assembly: GCA_031893035.1. NCBI lineage: Eukaryota > Metazoa > Arthropoda > Insecta > Coleoptera > Scarabaeidae > Dermolepida > Dermolepida albohirtum. The sequence continues at coordinate 72,629 of JAVIWB010003169.1, read as the reverse complement.
TAGTTTCACTTCATATTGTTTAGGAAAATTATATTACAAATTACACATTATTGATTTTAAATGGAGTCGTTACAAATATTCTAAAAGATTTGGCATTAAATAATTTGCAAACCAAAAGGATGGGACTCCCACATATCCCACTGGTGATGTTAACAGAGAGCTCGTGTACGCGTTCCACGATCGTTGAATTTGGCATGATAGACCATGGCGATGGCCTGTCCAGTTCTCTAATTTATTTGCTATTGATGTCTAGTATTGCGTTACATTAAAGATTAAGTGTTCACAATACCAGTTTAAATAAGAGAGGAACTGGAGCAAAAAGTAAGAGCAGCATTCCACCCACTAACTTTTTTACTTATTCAATAGAGATAGATGAGTATTTCTGCCAGCTATCACACGCCAAATTTTGTCAACAATCTGTTGACAATATCTGTTAAATCAAAAAAGTTCTAAATGATCGTGATCAATTATTTCATTTATTTATTTTTAATTTCATAGTCGAATATCATGTAGTTGTATAATTTTGACGATCATTGCAATTTGTGGCTCATTCTGCCAAAATAAACAAAAAACTCTTTATAACACGAAAAGAATTGAAGATAGGTAGAGCGAATGCTTTTGGATGTTGATGTAGTAGTAAATTCAGCATTCAAATACGAAAAATAATATGGGACATTGTATTTGAAGAAAATGAGTTTTTGTAGTTTAAACCTACTTGAAACTATTTCATAAACACTGTCTATAAAATTTGTCAAAAATAAAAGCATCGGAGCTGGAGCAGTCTTGATGGTACTTGCAGAATCTTCATTTCCATTGCCAAAGTAGTTACAGCAAATAATAGTAATGATGTAAAACCATTTTCAAAAGAAATTCAAAAATCTCTAAAATGATTGAATTTAGATTTTGTGAAAATTTAAGAAAGCCTTGCTAGACTAATTTTTATTGCATAGATAGATGCGTAAATTAAAATATGCAATAAAAAGTCATCCTCCCATTTAAAATAGACAAGTTACGAGGGTAGCCGTTTATAATTCGGGAACTGGCAACACTGTTAATGTTGCCTCTGATCTGATGATTGCAGCGTGAAGTTTGTCATTTTTGACAATACATTTACCTTGACAGTTTTGTTATCTGGTCACTATTTCTATTGTTGATAGTAACTTGAAAATTTTATGTCAGCGAAAAAATGGAACTAATTCGCAAACATTTTCATGCAATTATTTTTCATAACTTTCGGGCATGAATTATCTCAACAAGAATGCATTGATGAGCTGAAATCCTTATATGGTGATAAAGCACCATCGAAAACTACAGTATATCGTTGGTAGAGTGAATTCGAACTTGGACGACGTTCTTTGGACGATGATTTTCGTGAAGGTAGTCCCTCAAATGTTTCTGTGTCGGAAAACATTAATGGAGTGTTTGAATTGATAATGCAAGACTGTCATGTGACATACCGTGAGATCGAGACATCTCTCGGTATTAGTAACACCAGCGTGCATAAGATCCTGCATGAACATTTAGTCATTAAGAAGCTATGTTCACCTTGGGTACCACATAATTTGACAACCGCCCAAAAAAGGAGTCGCGTCGATTGGTGCCAAGAAATGCACAAAAAATACAATGGCGGTGCTTCAAAGAATATTTACGAAGTCGTCACAGGTGATGAATCTTGGATCTATACGTATGAGCCTGATAGTAAAACAGCAGTCGACTGTGTGGGTATTCCAAGATGAGCCAAAACCAACAAAAGTTGTTCGCGCTTGAAGCACATCAAAACAAATGGTCGCCTGTTTTTTCGGAAAAACTGGTCACGTTGCAACCGTACCTTTAGAGAGTTGTAGAATGATCAATTCCGAATGGTGCACAACTATTTGTTTGCCAAAAGTTTTTGAAGAAATAGGGAACAATCCGAAAACGACAGATCATTCTCCACCATGACGGTCGGTTCAAACAATTGAATATTTCCCCGGGTAAAGCATTGAATTGATGAGCCATCCGCCGTGCAGCTCTGACCTAACATTTCTTTTTGTTCCCACACGTGAATAATACACTTCGTGGTCAACGGTTTTCTACGCCGGAAGAGGCAGTTGAGGCATTCGAAACTCATATTTTGGAGATACCGCCGTCACAGTAGAACGGCCAATTCCAAATAGTACACAACTATTTGTTTGCCAAAAGTTTTTGACGAAATAAGGAAAACAAACCGAAAATGACAGATCATTCTCCACTACGACAATGCAAGCTCTCACAAAACAATTGAATATTTTACCGGGCAAAACATTGATTTGATGAGCCATCCACCGTACAGCCTTGATCTAGCACCCTGTAATTTCTTTTTGTTCTCACACTGAAGAATAAACTTCGTAATCAACGGTTTTCTACGTCGGAAGATGCAATTAAGGCATTCAACACTCGTATTTTGGAGATACCGCCTTCACAGTGGCAGCAGTGCTTTTCAAATTGGTTTAAACGTATACAAAAGTGCATTGATTTTCAAGGAGAATATTTTGAAAATCAATAAAGCGATTTCCGATAATAAATTTTTTTTTGCTATTCTCGAAATATAAAGGGCTACCCTCGTAGAAGCAACTTCTGAAAATGTAGCAATTACGAAAATATTTTCTTTAAATATAATATACCCTTATGTTTACCCTAAAAATGAAGCAATACTCCCAATGCATCTAACGAACGATTTCAATCAATCATCATATATTATTGATATTCTTTCTTTTTGTTAATATACTCCCAGTTTAACCGGCGAGCAGTCATAACGAAAATACTTTCCTTCAATAAAATATAAACCCTTTTGTTTAGCTTAAAATTTTCAGAAAAAGAATCAAGCTGTACTTTCAGTACGTCTAACGAACAGTTTCAAGTAATTATCTTGTATATTGCTAAGTATGAGAATGTCTGAAAATTAAACGTAACAAATACCTTTCAGATAAAGTCATTTCTAAAAATTAGGTTACTGTTTCTTCACATGTATACCAAAAAAAGATTAATGGGACGTTTTACAAGTGCTTAATGATCTAGACCAGAAAGTCTTTGAATAAATATTATCGCATAAAATTAAATATAGTTGAGTTAATAATTAAGACTGGCGACGTACAATAATATTTCGATTCCAGCAAATATTGATACTACAGATAGTAATGAATGATATTTTTCTTTAATTCAAAAATAGACGATGTTTCTTTCTTTCTTCTTCATTGTTCTCTTCTTTACCTTTCAGCGCTAACGGATCGGACGCACCGGGTCCCAATACAATTTTTAGCTAAACGTTATACCTATTCAAGAACTTTTCACCGTGTTTAATACTTAACCGCGCATATTAGCGATCAACTACAATTGTTTCTTAAGCATGAAAAAACTCATTAGCAAACAGTATATTTCAGTAATATTTCTATGTAACCTAATTACCTCCATGAATGTTAAGATGGTTATAATTAGAGACCGGAAAAGTAAGCACAAAAAATAGCCAAAAAAGTGCTTAAAAAAGCATGAAATTTATTAAAATAGGTATTATAAAAGTTCAAAATTTTAAGCAAAAAAAGAAAATACAACATTTGTAAATTTTTTTTATAAAACTTGAAAATTTACAAAATGATATTTAAAAGCACTTAAATATTAGAATGAAATAGGGTTTTTACAATAACACTTAAAAAACTAACACATAGAAGCAAATGTGAAATATTTAATACATAAAAAATCTAAAAGTTATTCTTGATAAAAGCTATTAATAATTAAATGTTGTTCTAAATGTTCCATTGTAAAATTATGTCTCCTGTCACTTAGAATATTTTTGTACACAGAGAAACTTCGTTCTACGTCCACGCTGGTAATCGGAGCTTATTTAAATTTAGCAATAATCGCAGGATCCATTATAGAATCAGGCACATTGTTACCACTCAAAATGGTGGATATTTTTTGGAGTATTTTGAATCCTTCATTTTTTGACAAAGTTTGATCCACCTTCGTCTTTATTATTTAACCAATGTATCCTGGAACAGCGTTGATGACATCTTTATAAGTTTCAATTATATTAATTGATTCTACCAAAGAAACTTCCTGCTTTTCAAGTGATTTTATAGTTGCACTTACAAAAGTAAAGTGACTTTGAATAAAAGCCAAATTATTTTGAAGTTCAGGCTGTTTTAAAACCGCTTGGCAATCTTGAATTGATTTACTATCTGTGGACTGAAATTCATTTATTAGGTTTTTAAAGTTTTCAAAGTTAATAGCGTAGTACAAGATGGCATCTAGCCAAGTTCCCCATCTAGTCAAGACAGGTTCTGGGGGTAGAGCGATGTCAGGCAATCTCTCTCTAAACAACTGTACTCTTAAAGGAGCTTTGACAAATATTTTTTTCCCATTATTGATTAACTTATTCACTAAACGAAACTGATGTCGTATAGTTTCTGCTACGCGATTCAGTCCGTGGGCTAAGCAGGTACAGCATATTAAATTTTCATAAAAAACTTTAGTATTAGATCCAGCCTTTATCATGTACGGCGCTGCGTCCGAAAGCATTAGCAAAATTTTTTCATTTGGAACCGCCTCTGGCAAAAAGAAGTTTGTTAGTCCTTCATGAACAAACCTTGATAATGTATTACTGTTTGACTTGTTCAAATTTTTCGAACTTATTAGAAAGCCCTTTGTGGGAACATCTTCATTTATCACCCCTATAATTAAATTTGCGACATATCTTCCACAGCTGTCGGTAGTTTCATCAACAGTAAACCATATATAATTATTTCCAATTATTTCTCTAATTTTCTGCATGGTTTCGTTATATGCAGATACAACATAATTTTTACGAAGAGTGCTTTCATCTGGAATTTGCCTTTTGCAGTACTTCTCCAGAAAGTTTCTAAACGAGCTGTTTGTTAGTTTATATAGGGGAATGTTCGATTTTATCATAGCATTGCATAAATCGAAATTGAATTCTTTTTGTTCATTCTGGCCAGATACTGATGCTATAGAAGATGAAATCGTTTGTTGTTTTTCTTTTATATTTTGATACTTTTTTAAGAGTTCTTGATGCAAATGTGTTTTTAAGTGCTGCGTTACATCATACTTTTTAACACAAGAAATCTACAATATTAATAAAAAGTTTGCTGTCAAGTAATACATGCACATACAAAAAATTCAAATAAACTTACAGTCTTTATGCATGCTTGACAAAATATTCTACTATTTTCAATCTTCAGCTCCTTGCGGCCTCTGATCCAGTCTTCTTTACTCGATTTTTGTTTAGGCTTTGAAAACTTAATTTTACAGACAATAAGTGTAAACGCACTACTACACAGAGAAGACGAAATAAGAGTGAATCTATTGAATAAGTAGAATTGTAAGTCCAGTGCATATAAAGAGGATTCCCCACCGGATGAACACCGATAAAAAAGAATCCCCGACACTAATAAAAGTAAATCTGGGAATCCCGAACGAAATCGTTAACTCTTTCAGGACGGCCGCCATGCTGCCGGTGGGCAAATGTTATTGCTTTTTCCGCTTACCGTCCCGAAATGGTTAATAGGAAATGTAAATATTTTTAACACTTTTAATTACAAAAATAATATAATTAAGGAAAAACAACAAAATTTTCTAAATGTATTTTTTGAAAATTTAAAAAAAAGCTTATATAAGTTCAGAAATGAAAAATAAGCACAAATACCCAAAAAAAGCGAAAAAAGCGTAAAAAAGGTAAGTGGAAATTACTTCTCTTTATGTAATTCGTGCAGAAAATTAACACAATTACTGCTGATTTTGAAATTTAGCATAAGCAAAAATGCGTAAAATCCGGTCTCTAGTTATAGTAGAACATATTTATTTCCTTTTAACAACGTTAATAGTAACAGTAATATATTTCGTTCATTAAATACAATGCATATGCAATTGTATGTACATGTATTCGTAATGTAATAAAAATCAATGAAACAACAGTAATAAAAAAAATAAAATACGTCAATAAAAACCAAATATCTAGTGATGTGTCATTAGATTGGCTAAAACAATTTTTGAAGTTATGTAAGGGATCTGGTGAAACACTATCACTATTATCACATATATGACTTAATCTGAAAAAATCTCATTCTTTGTTTAAAACGTTTTAACTTTTCTATAACTAGATGGTTTGTTTCATCATTAGAGGCGTTCAATTGTAAGTCTATATCGTTGAGTATTTGCTGCGACTTCATTTCACGACAACGAAGGATTTTCTAATTTGCCTATTTTCTAAAGTATTCTTTTGTGAATAGTTTCAAAATCTGGAAATATTTGGTCATTTTCAAATTTGTTTTGACTTTCTTTAATACCTACGGCGTCTTTCGGATTAAATTATAAAATTAAGCTCTTTATTTATTGAAAATGTTTAAAATGATAAAGTGCTGCCTGTAATCATGTTCTCCAATGTATAAGAATTAGCTGAGGTGGCTGTCACTGTCTTTAAAGGAAACGGTTTTTATTTGAGCAAGTAAATTATTTACTTCCGAATAACAGTTCCTAATAGTTTCTGCTACAAAACATAAGACACAAAGTTTACACGTTATATTGAAATACTACACTTATTTTTAAGATAGCGATTCATGCTTAACATGGTTGCGACACCATTAATATTAATACTTGATCTGCTGAGAGCTTAAAGTTGGTAAGCGTTCATATCAGTATTCATATCAATACTTATGTTATAGGAAAATATAGTGATTCAAAAATCAAAACAATAATAGCCATTATTCACCCAATAAACTGGTAGAGAGTAAACAAAAACATTGAAATTATATTCAAATTAATAATTAATATAGTAGCATATAGCAAAAGATTAATTAAAGAAAAAATTATTGGTATAAAACTGAAACAAATAAGTCATTGACAATGCATTAGTAAATTACAGTAAACTAAAGAAATGAGGAGCAAGGAAAAAAACAATTAAAACTAAAACTACTATTCAGAAGGTGTTACGATAAAGCTGAACAGCATTGTTACCCATGAGCTTTCATTCGTGCACCCTCTGGATAGGTGTAAAGTACCCTAGCTCTGCAGTAGAGAAAAAGAATCAACATCGCAATTGAGAAGTTTTACAAAAACTTGCGATTAACTTTTTTTTTGGCTAATCAAAGAGAAGTTGTCGCTATGAAATAAATTTTCGTAATCAATGCTACACTGTTGGTATACACCATCCAATTTATAAGATAGAAACTTTAAAATTCGTGTTAGTATGCACACGAGTAACAGTTGTTAATGAGTGATAAATACATATATTTAGGATACCAAACCACATATGCATACCGCAGGCTGGTTCGAAGACGAAACAGTAAAAGTATATAAATTTCTAAATACACGCAAGATCTTTTGAGAAAGCTAAGAGATTTGAACGCAATAGAACAAACATTAGTAATGTGTGGATTAAAAGATAGATGAGAATCGAAGAAGCGAATCGCGAAATTGTGATTCGCTAGAAGTCTGATCTGAGATGACTACATAGTGAACAAAAAATAATAGCCGAACGTTTAGTTAAAGAAGGAATAGTATATTATCAACATCCAAAGGCATTCGATTAAGTATACGACATTCATGGAACAGTGCAAGATTTTTCTGCAAAAGTTGACAACAAGTAATGCGATTAAAGATTTTTAAGTTATCTACGCAAGCAAGAACTCTACAATCTAAAAGCCACTGGACGTTAATATACACAACGAACAGTATTGGGTCCTAATTATAATCTTGAGGAATGCCAGTGGTAGCAGTAAAAGAAATTGGAAGTATATCCATTATAGTGAACGTAATAGTATGTTCACTAGATACCATTTGGAAAAGGCATACAGTTATTGGTGAAGCCCTTATAGATTGTAACTTCAACAGTGGTAGAATCGTACCAAATGCAGTTCTAAAATCAGTGCGTATAATATCAACCTGTTGTTTAGCATTCAAAGCCTCGCCAATTTATCGTGTATCTTCAGTCAAGTTAATAATAGTCATTTTTAAATGCATCTGCGCAAGCAAGAACTTTACAATCTAGAAGCCTCAGGAGATCGTTAATATACACAATGAGAAGTGGTGAGCTCAAATTTGAATCCTGGGGAATGCCAGTGATAGAAGTAAAAGAAATTGGAAGTATTCCCCTTATAGTGAACATAATAGTCGATTAAGTGATTAGAAAAAGGGATACAGTTCTTGGTGAAGCTCTTACTGAATGTAATTTCAACATCAATCAGTGCATATATAATAATATCGACCTATCGTTTAACATTCAAAGCCTCACCTATTTATTGTGTATCTTCAATCAAGTTAATAATTATGGATCCGCCCCTAATGAAATCATGTTGATCATTGAAAGACACAATTTGATGCCAATATATAGCTTCTTATGCCGAACATACTCAAACACTTTTGCAAAATTTGAAAGAATGCCAATAAGCTTCTAGTTGAAGATGTTATGTTTCCCTTCTTAAATACCATAGTTATTTTGCTTATCTTACAATAATCTGGTAAAGTCTGAGCACGAGTCGATAAATTAAATATTGCAATAAGTGGATGACAATACAGAAGAACAATCCTGAAAAAAGCGTGGTAGTCCATCGCCGTCGAATATCATATTAGATTGTAATTTGCACGATGCCATGCAATACTTCAGGCAGTGGAATATACAATATCAAATGACACTGAATTCAAATTCAAATTAAGCGACCAGGTTCTGGACGAGTGAAGGACTGAAGGCACTAAAAGTTTCAAAAAGCTTGAACGATGTTCATTGGTTGCCGAAGAATTGCGTCATTATTGTTAAAGATCTTGGAATTCCAGAAGAGGAATAAATATTTTAAACGAAATTACCCCGCTTTAATTTCGCTTTTAAGCAATAAATGAATTATGAAAAACGGCGCGATATTGAACAGATCTCATGCATTTCCATTTAACAAAATAATATTCTTTTTTTTATGAAAGATTGAATTATGGAGAAAATCGGCGATTTGTAATATTTCTTTACCGTATGGAGAATTACCGAGTTATTGTGTCTGTGTTTTTGCTTTACTCACCATGAAAGATTTATTTCATTGTTTACCTGTTAGTAAAATAATTATAGGGAGGATGAATTATTTTGCTAGACACTGTATATGCGTGTTTACTTGAATGTCGTGCAATACGATCGCCTGCAAGCTCCGTTATCTTCCGTGTCGATATCAAGTGAGTTTAAAAAGTACTTTGACGTTGTTCAACAACGCCTGACCGACACGCATAAAAAACAACGCACTAAAGAAACTCGTAAACAAGCACAACGATTTGCTGTTACAGATAAATAAACAGATTGACGACAGTACAAAACAAACGTAATTTTTCAAATAAAAAAAATTGAACTATAAATAGCATGAAAGATGAAAGAAAATTGAAGCGAATTTGGTTGATACATTCCAGAAAAAATACCGGTTTGGATTGTTACCGGTATGTAACTCAAGTCAATCAGTCAGTCATAATTTAAGCAACCAAATACCGTCACTCTACGCATCTTAGAATGCAAATTTTTCAGTATCACAGTTAGAGTGCAATGTTCCTTCCTACACAACCAATTAATCGGGTGTAGTTGAAAAGTACGACTGCAACACCTTTGCAAATTACTGCATCGGATAATAATGTTTACGAGGGAGATATAAATATAAAACAGTAAAACGCATTGATATTTATTGATAAGCTAAACTAAAAAACATTAGTTAAAGAAAGAATTAGAAAACGAGCTAACCATAACACAAATAACTCTTCAAAAATCCAGGCAAAACTCAAGAAATAAGTCGGGAAGAACAAGAAGAGTTAGTCTGGATACTGTCCAAATACAAAAAACCTAAAGCAAACGAACCGCCGCCAGTAGTAACAACCAACTTACGAATGAAGTAAATGCTACATGTTAGCAGAAATTAAATATTACATTACTTTTAGTGCAATAATAATCAGACGAAAGTGAACGCTACCACACCAGATCATTACAGAACAGTGGTGGGTGCCCTCAAAAATACTAAATTGGAATGGCACACGTATGAGTCGAAACAAACAAGACCTATACGAGTCATCTTAAAAGCAAGTCTCATGTAAAGTAGAGGAAATTACAACAGAGTTGAAAAATAAAGGATACAAATTCATTGAGGTACAACTATGTCTTAAAAAAACTAAAGAAGGCTTTATAAAACTACCACTCTACACCATCACATTTGAAAGTAAAGAAGATGTTAAATTGTATGAGAATAATAATGTACGTTACACGAGCATAACGGTGGAAGCATTGAAAACAACTAAATTATTACCATAGCGTAAAAACTGCCAACGCTACTGACACACTAGTTCATTTTGTACGTCTACCAAATATGCAGGTATGCACGATCAAAAAAAATGTCCAAAACCAGCAAATACACCACTGAAATATTCTAATTGTGGAGGATCATATCCAGAAAGCTAGAGAGGATGTGTAATAGCAAACGAATTGCAGAAGAGAAGTGAAGCAGCTATAAATTTAAACCAAAGAAGTGTAAAAAATTTAACCTAAATAAAGCCGAGAAGAGAGTATCTTATGCTCAGATAACAAAAGAATAAATAGTAGTACACCTGCAGAAGACACAGCAGAGGAACAAAATGAGATAATACAAGTGATACAAAACATAGTGCAAGCGATGAATAATATTAATCGAAAGCCTAGACAAAGTCGAAGGTAGGCAAACAGAAGCAATTCCTAAAAGAGCATTACAATGAATCTAAAAGAAATGAGAATTCTTACATGAAACGCAAATGGAATTCTCAATAAAGAAAATGAACTCCAAGTCATGTTGGATATCAATAAAATTAATGTGTGTCTGATTTCAGAAACTCTCTTAACCTGACAAAAGAATCGTATCCCAAAATATTCGGATATAAATCAAATAATACACCCCAATAATTAGGCTAAAGGCGGAAGTGCAGTGTTAGTTAAGGCAAATATTAATCAATATGAAGAAAACCACTTACAGGAGGCAGAGATGCAATTAAACTTAGTGAGTATTTTAACACACAAAATTACTGTTGGTGCTATATACTGTCCACCTAGACATAACCTAAAAAAAGAACAATACAAGACTCTATTCAAGCATTCTGGAAAGAGATTTATCATAGGTGAAAATCTGAACTCTAAACATGTAGAATGGGAGTCAAGACTAACCACAACTAAGGAACGTGAGCTAAGAAAAGCTATTAAAGAAATTCGATGCAAGTTTCACTTAGGAAGTGGACCAACGTACTGCTCCATTGATCTAAGAAAACTTCTTGATCTACAGGATGTACTATTGATACATTCCGAAACAATCATTAAAAAAAAGCACAACCACGCTTAGTAAATAAAATCATTAATTGGAAAGGCTTTAAAGAGTATATACAAGAAAATATTAAATTAATATACCAGTGTACACCACAAATCAACTAGATACAGAAAAGCCTAATATAATGATTCAAAGAGCTGCCTTTACAAATATACGAAAAACCGTTCGCATAACCAAAGAAAAAGTTCGAGAACTGAAAGAAAAAATTCAAAAAATAAAGAACGAGTCAATTATTTCTTATCTGAGAAAACTAAATCTCGATTAAGAATAGGATTACTCCTTATGAAAAGCCACCAGAAAAATTAAACGACCGATAATATCAATTCTTCTAATTACGAGGGAGCGGTTTTATATTCGCGGAATGAGCGGGTTGTAGAGGGGTGAGTAGGCGCATTGGGGGCGTGGCCTGTGCAGCGACTCATGATTAGTATAAATACGAAGTTTCATTGTTATCAGACAGTTAGTCTTTGAGCTATCGTCAACCAAGTAACATAATCAGGAGTGAAAAGTGAAATATGGAAAAAATCGAATATCGTGCCGTTATAAAGGCAAGGAAAATCAGTCGCGACCATAATGAATGAGATGTCATTGGTTTACGGCGACTCTTGTCCAGGAAAAACCATGGTGTACAAGTGGCATAGTTTATTTAAACAAGGAAGGGAATCCCTTGAAGACGACCCGAGGCCGGGCAGGAGCATTGACGTGACCACGCCAGCACTTATCCAAAAAGTTGAACAAATTGTACTCGAAGAAACAATTCGCAGAAATGGTTGGAGTATCCGATACAACAATTTTTAAAATCCTACACGATCATCTCGGCATGTCTAAGGTCAGCGCAAGATGGGTGCCGAGAATGCTCACGCCGCCGCAAAAACAACAGCGCGTAGAGTGTTCGCGTGCATTTTTGGACCTCTGTAATGAAGACATGGATGGTGTATTGAGTGGAATTGTTACTGGAGACGAAACTTGGGTTCATCATTATGAACCTTAGTCCAAAAAGACTCCATGCAGTGGCATAAAAAGGGCACAGCACCTCCTAAGAAATTTAAAGTGTCACAATCAGCTGGGAAACTCATGGCAACGGTATTTTGGGACTCGGAAGGAATATTATTGATTGATTATAAAGATAGAGGTGTTTCTATAACCGGAGAATATTACGCTTCAATATTAGAGCGACAAAAAAAGAAGCCATTAAAGAGACAAGACGGGGAAAATTGACAAAAGGTGTTCTGCTTTTGCACGACAACGCGCCCGTCCACAAGAGCCGTGTTGCGTTAGCTGCCCTGCATAAGGTGGGCTTTGAAATTGTGAATCACCCACCCTACAGCCCAGACCTGGCCCCGAGTGATTATTAGCTGTTTCCGAAAATGAAAAAGAGCTGCGGGGTAAAAAATTTACTGCCGATGATGAAGTCAAGGAGGCAGTTTCGGCGTATTTTGCAGATAAAGAGAAATCATTTTTTTATGAGGGTATAAATAAATTAATTGAAAGATGTGAAAAATGTATCCGTCTTGCAGGTGAATATATTGAAAAAGAAAAATAATTTGGTTTTTTTATTTCCACCCCTTGTCCCCCATTCCGCGAATATAAAAACGCTCCCTCGTAAGAGAGATGATCAAGCATGGGCAAGATATAATCAGCAAAAAGTCGAGCTATTTGCTGAAGAGTTATCCGAAACATTCCAACCGAGTACGAATGTCTAACCAATTTATGAAATTCAAACACATACATATTAAGAAATACCACAGAGAAGTGGCTAAACAACTAGAAGAAAACTTAAATCCAAAAACAGTACAAGGCTTTGACTTCATCAGAGTACAAATATTAAAACAATTATTACCCAGAAAAGGAATAGTGTTGATAACATATTTAATTAATGCAGCATTTATTCTAAAACATTCCAGCAATATGGAAAATAGCAGAAGTGATAATGCTACAAAAACCAGGGAAACCACCCAACGTCGCCAAATCATATAAACCCATATCGCTACTACAAATGATATCCAAATTATTAGAAAAACTTACTGAAATGATTAACACCACTAATAGCTCCAGATTATCGGTTTTGATTTAGGAGAAAACATTCGACTGTGGACCAAGTACATCGAATAAGCCTAATGTCGCTTATTCGATGTATTTCGGATTAGAAAAAGAATTTTTTTGTTCCTTGATGTCGAACAAGTATTCGATAAAGTATGGCATGAGAAACTAACGCGTAAACTATATAAGACAATTCCAAAACAATACGCAAATCTAATTCATTTTTAAATAACAAATAGGTTATTAGAATTAAATAAGAAAGTGAATATTTAAAACTGTAAGAAATAAAAGCAATAGTACCACAAGGCAGCGTACTAGGTCTCATTATATGCCTTATGTATACTAATGATCTTCCGGAATTAAATTAAACAACCACAACCACAACCACATTTACAGATTATGCTGCCCAGCTGACTCTATGTGAAAAAATTGAAAATTCGAAAAGAAAGCTACAGAGAGCGTGTAATAAACCGATATGTTGTACGAGTAAATGAAAAATAAAATTGAATGAGATAAATCAGTACACATTAATTTTACAAACAAAAAAAATAACAGATAACATAAATAACAAAAAATACCATACGAAAATACTGCAATATATCTTGGTCTAACTTTAGACACCAAGTTAAGGTGGAAAGTGCACATCAAGAAAAAACAGCTAATACTGAAATATTGCTATTAACTACCAGACACAGCTGTCAATAGATAATAAGCTACTGATATACAATCAGATATTCAAACCTATCCGGGTTTATAGTGCCCAACTCTAGGGATACACCGAAAATTTCAATATGGTATTAAATTGGTACGAACATTCCAAACCAAGGTGTTGAGGAATATGGTTAATGCCACATGGTATATAAGAAATGATGATCTACATAGGGATCTAGGAGCTGCGCTAGTGAAGAAAGAGATCAAAAGGATTGCGAATAAATATGAAACCAGACTACATTTACACACGAGCATGGAAGTTCTACAGTTGCTTGATAACCAACATCAGATGAGAGGACTTAAGAGGGCAAAACCATTTGACCTCATACAGTAACAGTGCCTAAAGCAATGTGCCTGAAAAGGGTGTTAAGTGCAGAAATATGGAATTTATAAATAGAAAACTGGAGGACACTGCTAGGTGAACTTTAGGTATGAAGCTCGTAATTTTATTCAACGAAAATAATGGTTGGTATATTGGATGAGTTTTTATGTATAAAAAGAAATACTTATGTGCGCCTTTCTACTAAGAAAATTAGGTATACCTTTTATGTGCATGCAGACGCTAGTGAACTTGCATATCAATTTTTCAGTATTGCTTTGGTAATTACTTACTATTTTAGCCTGAAATGATGGATTTACAGTTAAAGTAAAAATAAAAGTTAGCTACCTTTTAATATATAGTATGTCTATAAAGAGAATCTCTATTAAGGAAGTGTCAAATCAAATCTAAAATCTTTACAATTATTTGTAGTTAATTTGAAAATATAAGAAAAAATAGTCTTCTTTTACGTCATCCAAGGCAGTAAGAACAATCTCAACGGTATGTTCAGCACTCTTCAAAAATGTATGGGGAACTCTTTAAATAATTTTCCAACTTTAAAATCATCGCAAAAATTTAGTGTTGCAAGGGTAAAAAGGTAAAGCATTAAAGATTAAATACTGTTATTTCTCCACCCTTTTCACTTTCAATCAATCCCATCGTAAAATGTAAATGGCCTTTCGAAAAAGATCAAAGTTTAAACGCGATTTATCACCCGGAAAGTCTCTAATGTATTCAGTTATTAGTCTGTAGATGGCCCCGTTTAAAACGATACCGCGTTACTGTTTTTGGCGGTTAATCGAAATCCTACGGTCGGAATATTAAACAGTAATCCTGAATAATTACGCGCCGATTGAAAGTATTTTACGATACGTAGTGGGTATATTGTTAATTTTGGTTTACCGCTTTTAACATTTAGGGCATTAAATTCCAAATTTCTCTTTCGTCGGTTGCATATATATTTTCCAGGTACTTATTAGAGAAATAACTCTTTTTGATATGATTGCGCGTTTTCTTCGTTTTTGAAATTGCTTGTGTTCTCAAGTGAAATTACATGGATATGTTAATTTATGAAGTTCCATCAAAGGAAGATTCTTGCTTCGAACACTACTTTCTTCTTCAGTCTCTTATTCCTCACTCATCGCCGAGCCGTAGCAGTAAATTCCATTCAAATTTCAAACCTATATGTCATCTTTTGAAGAAAATTGCGATTTTACTTAGGTAGATTGAAAGATTAAAACTTTCTTCTCATTGATTTCGGCAAATTTGTTGGAAGACAATCCAATTGCAGATAACATAAAATTAATGGAAATTAAATCAGAAGAAGAGCAAGATTTATCGTTAATAAGCGAGTCAGATAGTGGGAAAAAGAATATACTAATTGGTAAAACAACTGCACTGTAATTTAGGTTGCCTATTGATATGTTTACATTCCGACATTTAGATAAATCGGTTGATTAGTTTATGTTTGACAGTTGATTGAAAAAGAAGCAACACGTCGTTTTGTTAAAATGGAAAAAGCAGAGTATCATGCGGTGATTAAATACTTCGTAATTAAGCGTATGAAAGCTACCGAAATAAAAGATGAGTTGCGGGAAGCATTAGGTGAATCTGCTCCATCCTCAGCCACAATAAGTAGATGGGTAAATGAATTTAAACGTGGTAGAACAAGTTGTGCTGATGAAGCGCGCTCTGGAGCATCCAAAATCGTGACTTCTAAGGAAATTATTATAAAAATCCATAATATTACTACGCAAGATCGACGACTCAAAGTGAGAGAGATAGCAGACATGGTAAACATTTCAATAGAACGCGTACACCACATTTTAACGAAAGAATTGGGCCTTTTCAAGCTTTCGGCAAGATGGGTGCCGCGATTGCTTACGACTGATCAAAAGTTCACTCGTTTGCGCATTTCCAATGAGTGTTTGGACCTTTATAAGCGGAATCCGGTTGATTTTTTTAGGCGATTTATTACTTGCGATGGAACTTGGATACAATACAGTACACCCGAAACTAAACAACAGTCGAAACAATGGCTAGAACTTGGTTCTGCATCTCCAAAGAAAGCGAAAACCACTTTATCGGCAGACAAGGTAATGGCATCAATTTTTTGGGATTCAAAGGGCATTTTGCTCATTGATTACCTTCAAAAAGGTGCCACAATAAACGGACAATATTATGCAAAACTTCTACAAAAATTAAATGTTGAGATTCATGCTAAACGGCTAGGAATTGCAAAGAAAAAGATTCTGTTTCACCAAGACAACGCTCCCTCGCATACCAGCACAGTTGCGATGTCCGAAATCTACGAGTTGCATTTCAAATTAGTACCGCATGCGCCTTATTCGCCGGATCTAGCCCCTTCCGACTTCCACCTTTTTCAAAAATTGAAAACGGCACTAGGTGGAAAGAAATTTTCGTTTAACGACGAGCTTATCATCTTCGTAAATGAGTATTTTGCATGCCTTCCGAAATCGCATTTTAGAGATGGCATAAGGGCATTGGGGCACCGTAGAAATAAATGTATTGCTCTTTTAGGAGAATATATTGAAAAATAAAAATTATTTTGTATTTAAAAAATTCGTTTTTCTTTTGCATTCTCCCTACTTGTCAAACTACCCTTGCACTAGAGTCAGCGCACTTATGGCCAAGGCGTTTGCAGAGACTTGCAAATTTTTAAACCCTTTAGATACATTCTCAGTCTTATTAAATATTTGCTTTATTTGTCTTTCTTATATTAACAGTCAATATTCACGACTAGCATGAGTCGGAAAAGCAAAATTACCTTGGAATGAAGTAGGAGAATCTACTTCATTGCTAATTAAATTACGAGACATTTTGGGTGAATGATCTTCTCTCTATCAACTAAAGACTGGATGTCTTTCAAACATAGTGTTGTAATCGATGTGAAAATAGAACCCCTCATTCTTAAAACTTAAGCGTTTCAGAATTTTGAATTCTTTATGAGATAAGTATTCTTTTACAACATTAAAATTAATTAATACTTTTATATTCAACTTTAGTAAAAAATGTAAATATTTGCGTGAGTTAGGCTGGATTCACTTGATTAAATAGGCTCAGTATCCAGTAATGTGCACAAAATTGAAATAAATGAAACGACTAACTTTCAAACGATAAAATATAATTGGTTGAAGTACGAATCGTAGATTAAATACATCTATGTTAAAAAGGAATCATTCTATTATTAATAACACCCTATCAACTACATATGTTTCATCGAATTCACGAATCGTCAGGTTGATTTGTGTTATTAATGAACGATTCCTTCAGAGTGCTTATCATATCATTTCGATACAGAAAATAATGAATAATATCATATCTCCCTCTCTCGACCAATACATAAATGTATTGACCGACATTGCTTTGTCGGTCAATACATTTATGTATTGGTCGAGAGAGGGAGATATGATATTATTCAAATACATCTACATTTACCGACTATGCAACATCCAATATATAAACGTAACAATCATCATAAATTAATTGCATTTATTTGAAACGATTTCGTAATTCTAAATACATTCAAGCATCATTAACAAGTATTAAAAACATAGTTGTAAGCAAATCAATTTAAATGTCTAGACCCAACACTGAAGCCTATATGAAAAATTGTATTTACAGGGTTCAATTCAAAGACTTATCGTTGATCTTAAATGAATTTAAAATGAGTTAATGCTAGACACAACCATTCATCACGATTGCAGACACATTATACCTAACCTTATATACTATAGTTTCATGTATATTAAATAAACAAAATTAAATTATTAAAATTAAATAAAACTTAAATTGTTTACTTAATTTTAATAATTTAATTTCACTTATAAAAACAATAAAAAAATTATTATTTCTTATTTGTTTGTTAAACAAGATACAACATTAAAAAATAGGTTAACTTAATCAAAAAAAGTAAATAAAAATACCTTCCCACCATGCACACAGAGTGAGTGTGTATGGCTTTTGATGGTTAAAGTATGGTAGGGATTTGTTTCTGTGCGAGTTTTTCCGTGGACGCAGGTGCGACATTGTGATTAATTATCTACTAATGATAACAACTATATTGACGAAATGCGTATACAGAATACGAAAATTATCGTGGGAAAAGGTTTGTATTTACCTTATTTTATTAATTCAATCAATGACAGTTTCCATTAAAATTTGACCTACAATATATTAGCTAATTAACATACGAGTAGTTATCTGCCTTTTACAAGTATAGGTCCACGGTATAATGAGGAGAAATTTTTGACTAACAAATGCTTTATGACCGCGTTTTAAAAACATAGAATTAAAACAACCAAGCTAATCGATAATCTTCTATTTACGTAGCTTGATACTCCAATTCATATACACATAATTCAAAGAATTAAATAAAAATGGAAAAATCAAATATTTAAATTGAGTAAATCATATATTTAAGTTTTAAAAAAAAATTCTAAAATTATTGGCACCTTAATGAAGCATAAATTTCTCTAATTCGAATCTGTGTGTATCGTGTTCCGACATTATCAAATAAATTCAAATTATTGGTTTTTGTTTTTTTTTTATTTTGGAAGAAACAATGAGAACGAAAAATAACCACCGAGCAATACAGTGTTTTGGAAACATTTTAGATTTTCAAAATCCTAAGGTTTATATTTGGAAATCTTTTTAATTTATTTTATTTCACTTTTTCTCAAATTTTACCTTTATTTACTCTGTTTTTGACATCTTGTCATATTTCTTATATGGTCTTGTATTAGGTAATTTTCGTAATATGTATATTAACTTCTAAGAATATCTATATACAAATATTTATAAAACGGTTTTTTCCTTTTACCATTTTAGAACTGGTAATGGATTTTCATCTCCTTTTCTTATTGTATGCTTGTAATTTCTTATTTAAATTATTGTTTAACACATACCCATCATCTTCTTTCATTCACAAATTTTATACGTATCTTTTTAGATGTTCTATTTTAAGGTGTGCCCTGTATAACGGGAAAGAAATTATTTATCGCTGGGACTTCCGACACTTGTGTGTCGTCTCTGCACTGGTCTCCTCTGGAACATCGGTCATCTTTTCTTCATCTTATCGGATGGTTTTGGGTGATAAGTTTACATCCAATATGTTGCTAAAATTTATTCGATGTGATCCAAGATATAAACAATACAATTAATTTACAATTTATCTTTCTTTGGTATTTTAAACTACTTCAAATATATTTAGAAATTTTGAGAACTACACGAAAAATTTGTTTTTTGATAATATTTTTTTCATTATGTGTGTATATTCCTTGTATAAAACCTCTTTTTATTACAGATGCTAATGTCATTCTTTTTCTTCTGATATCTTTTAGTATTTCATCGATCTTCTTATTATTATTTCCTTGTTTTGGTGTGCATACCTTTTATCCCAAGATCTACTGCTTTACTCAATTTATGGAATACATGTCTAACACAGTTGTTAAAATCTGGTATTTCTGAACTCTATGGAAATATCCTGCTGCAATCTTTTGATCCGAAGCAAGATAATTGACATTATAACAAGCATACCTTTTAAAAATATACATAGCCTTTTCTAAAACGAAATGAACATCTTTGTATACGTAGATGCATTATATCTAAGAAATTCTTCAGAATTTATAAAGTAAATAACGGACATGAACATATGAAGTATATTTTGAAAATTCTCACATCGTATGTATGTTAAATATTGTCGTATTACCTAAACAATATACAAACTCAAATCTAAAATACATAGCAATATGTTGGTGTAGATAATACGAAGCGCCATATTCCAGTTCACCTCTAGGAGGGCGATAAATTGACTTCGAAGCCAGGGGGTTATTAAATTGCCCAAAATGTCTAAAGATTTTGTAGCGTCTTTACAAACTATAGAACATAATTCAGCCGAACCAAATAAAACTTCCAAATTTCTTAACTAATTACATCTAAGAAACATTATCTGATCAATCTAAATAGGTTTACAAATTTTTGAAAACGTGACAACGGTGCATTTCTCAACATTTAAGACTTTAGACTAATCGAATATAGTTTCCAACTTTCTTTGCAATATAACATTGTCGGCCTCAGTGTTCACTCCCAAGAATATTTTTGGGTCAAACATCATGTTCGAGTGACTTCAAAAGATCATCTATAAATATATTAAAATGCTAGGGTCTCAGATTAGATCCGTGCGGTACACCTGAAATCGAAGTCAAGGTGTAGGCTGATATCCATTGTAACATACATAACTAGAACGATAACGGAGATACGACGACAATCCAAATTTATCTAGTTTATGTAAAAGTAAAGAATAATTAACTATGTCGAATGCTTTGGAAAAATTCTGTATAAATGACATCAACTTGATGAAAATTATCCAAACTTTTGGATACAAATTAAATTATTTCTATGAATTAGTAGTTAATTATGATTCTTCTTCCCATTTGTTGTTGAAACAGTAATTCAATTGTCATGACGATCCATTACAAAATGCAAGCAAATAAACAAAAATGTTTAATTACCATTTGTTGCCTCGACAAATTGAATTGGGAATAAGTTAAACAAACGTAAAACTTTGACAAAATTTATTGCTGCTTATTCAAGAATTACTGTATTTTAGTGAAATTAGTGACACCATTTATTAATGAGATTTTTTTACGAGGAGTCAACCTTTCTCAATATCTGGAAAAATTTCATGATATTTTTTCATAAACATTTATTACTCGAAGCCGAATATAACGGGTGGGCCATCTATCGGTTTAAATTTGAACCACCGGTTATTTCGAATCTGGCAATATTTATGTCATTCTATTCTGTCACAAAATTCAAAAATTATCTCCACTGAATGAAATGAATCGATTTACGCTTGAGCAACGTTGGGATTTATTGGATATTTATTTCCAAAACAAAGACAATTGGTCGGAAATTGCACGAAAATGTTGTACAAAATTTGGTCGCAGAGAAGGACCAACAGTGCCCGGTATACGCAAGTTTATTGCTAAAGTTCGTGAAACTGGTTTCATTGTTAATGCGCCAAGACGCGAGCGTGCTCGTGCAGTGCGTACACCCAAAAATATCGAAGCTGCGTCTGAGAGTGTACGTGAGAATCCATCAACATCAACTCGTCATCAAGAATTGAACATTTCACGCACCAGTTTACGTCGAATTTTGCGAAAAGATCTCGGTATGACGCATTACAAAGTTCAATTGGTTCAAGAGTAGAAGCCGCATGACCATCCGCTTCGTTTTCGCTTCGCTAGATGGGCCAACGAGAAACTGCACGATGATCATCTTTTCGGATGAAGCTCATTTTCATCTTAGTGGGTACATTAACAAGCAAAATTGCCGTATTTGGGGCTCAGAAAACCCACACGTGATATTACAGAAGCCAATGCACCTATTACGAGTGACTGCTTGGTGTTTCTTTGAAAATGAGGACGGCGCAACCATTACGGTCAATGGAGACACCTATCGCACCATGATAACCGATTTTTTTGTGCCCGCTCTTCATGGTATTGATGTGAACGATGTTTGGTTTCGACAGGATGGTGTAACTTGCGACACATCACATGCCACAATCGATTTATTGCGTCAAACGTTTGATGGCCGTTTACTTAGTCGAAATGGTGATGTCAATTGGCCGCCAAGAAGCTGCAATTTGGGGCGCCGTTAAGGTCAAGTGTTATGCCGATAAGCCAGAGACAATTGAGTAGCTGAAGGCCAATATTCGTGATGCCATTGCCGAGATACGGCCCCATACACTCGAAAAAGTGCTCGAAAATTGGTCCGATCGAATGGGGTAATGTGAGGCTAGCCGAGGCAACCATATGAATGAAATAATATTCCATCTCTAACCGGAACAATTGTACTTCACAACAAAAAAATAAATTTGGCAAAACTTCAAACCGTTTTTGTTTTATTGCATTTTTAAATTTAAACTTTTAAATGGCCCATCCGTTATATATATATAAAAATATAACAAAAACATAAATAAAGAGTAGAAGCAAAATTCAATTAGGTATTAAAATCAATAAAACTGCTAAGGAAATACCTAAAATGGTTTGTAAACAGCATTTACAATTCATTGAGGGCAGGGAGAATATGAGTGATTATAAACAAATTGATTGATTAAGTGAAATGACAGAGACTGATAAGAATGTCAACGAAGTACGTGATTTTGTGCAAATTTGGTAAAATTATCAATAAGGTTTAAGAAGCTAGAACTTAGAATGCCCAGGAAATATCATTTTAGCCAAACAACTTGGCATTCGAAGGCTAAATTCCAAGTTTGTATAACATAGATTAACAGACGACCAAAAATTGTAGCGCATAGAACATTGCGTAAATGTCATTAGGAAAGCTTCTTAAAAAAATCATAATTGGCGACGAAACCTGGTGTTATCAACACGAGTCAGAAGGCATCAAAATGCCGAATGGGGATCATGGGATGAAGGTAATCCAAACAAACCTTATTTGGAAACCAATCAAAACGATGCTCATTATTTTTGGTAATTCCAAAGACATTATCTACAAAAAATTAATTCCAAGTGGACTAATGGCTAATGTTGGACATTATAGTAGTGTTTTGTCTTGTTTTTGTCTTATTTTAAAAATTTCCGCTAAATTTTATTGGTCAAAAATTATCATTTTTTTGATTCCATATCTCTTGTATTCATCGGATTTGGCTCCATACCATTATTTTTTACTGCCTAAGTTGCATTTGGCTATGAAGGGCAACCGTTTTGCATATTTGAAAGCACTTGACTGTGAACGACAAGCAATTTTGTCACCATTGCAATCAGTGACATAAAAAGGATATTTGCTGCACTTCCTTAACAAGGAATCAAATATATTTTTGTTTCGAAGATTTAAAATAATTTTTCTCAAGATATTTTAACTAATTCTTTTCTTATCGATTCTGGTTACTTTTTGAACAGATGGTATGTGTATATCATGTCGCAGGGAACAGTTACTGTTGATAAAAATATGTAATTATTCTAGACCAAATTTGGTATGAAATTAGATAAACTTTGCCATTTACAATCAAGTCTTTTTGATGACTTTTAGAAGATTTGTTAATGATATTGGTTAAAACAAAACTCTACAAAACATTTTCAAACATTGTTTAGTTCATTCAATTCTTTGCTTTTAACAGTCAAAATTTGTGGGTAAAAGGAAATGCTCTTTTTTCTTAATTAACAAGTTTTTCTACAACTAAAATGTACTTATTCCGTTTGTATTAGATACCATCTTGACTTTATTTTCAGAAAAATATTCTGTAACGCCTTTATTTTGCATCAATGCTCCCCAGTCGTTCGATATCTTCTTGCATCTAATTAAAAATTTATTCATTTTTCTGCAATAAAAGAATTTGTTTTATTTTGTGCATCACTGTTGTTTGGGATAAGAGTAAAATAACCATTACCATTTTGACTCTTATTTATTCTCGGAGAAACTCACAAAACGACCCTATGATGAACTCGGGAAGTTTCTTGAAAGGTCAACATAATTCGGAGATGTATACGTTTTGATATTTAAAGTTATCTGAATATTTAAAAATTTGAAATTAGTTCTACATTTCCTTTACCTAATTTGTTTTAACAAGCAAAACTAACATTGAAATGAATAATTAAGAATAAGATCATTCGTATAATAGTTGGCGCACCGGGATACATTTTCAGCTTAATTATGCAGTATGACTTCAAATTCAGTCGAAACTCTAAATTTTACCGAAACATAAATTGAAGGAGTAAAAGTGTATCCTACCGTTTTCGGACAAAAAACATATGAATAATACAGTGACAAGATATCCAAAGTTCTAAATCCAATAATAATAATAAAAAATAGACAATATATCAGAAAATAAAAAGACATAGTCGAAGTACGCAGACAATGTCACAAAATATCAAGAATAATTGAATATATCACAGGCGTTTGTACAAACTTAGCACAGACAGAATATATAACGTAATATGAGAATATCTGTAAAATAATTGACAATTGACCGGTGACAAATACGAATCACAAACAGTTTTAGAAAATTCACAAATTATAAATTATGCCGGAACGCAAACGTTCTCGTAGATCACACAGCAGCACACAATACGTTATACAGAGAAACGCCGTAAATATCTTTCTATCAGAAGAAATATATCAACTTATGGTGTCAAAAATAAGTCAAAATTATAACAAATTATAATTTCTGTCACTGAAATAATTCACAACCAACTCTATGTAAGCCTTAGACAACTTTATCCCATTCCAGACATGTATATTATAATGCAAAAAAAATTTTGAATTCCCGCTCATTTGTTAGAAAATTTCTGACTACGCACTAAAGAAGAACTTTATTTCATCTGCATTTAAATAGACACTGCTAAGGGAACTCTGTTTTGAAAGTCCTATGTAATTGAAATAAAACACATAAATGTTTTAAACATTTTTATTTTGAACAGCAAAGTCTTCGGTATGTGGAGATATATAAAAGGTACTAGGAAAGTTTTGCAATATGACTCAACGATGAATCGTAGGAAGCTGCTTGTTGCTGCATGTTGAGACATGTTCATACGTGCATAGTAGCCGCCGCGCCATGTCGATGGGCTCAGTTATTCATTAGCAGTGAGAGTGTAAAGTGCTTGCGATGCCATCGTGGTCACGAAATGAGATAAGAATGACTCTTGCAGTAGATGATGTTTATCTACATCGCACAACGATATTCAGGTAGTATAGAGAATTCCAAAGCGGAAATATAACTGTGGAGAATGCTGAGAGACCGGGAAAGCCACGAACGTCAGTTACGGAGGAAAACGTTACTACTGTGAGGAAAATGCTTAGCGAGGATAGGCGAGTGACCTACCAACAGATATAAGATACTTCAGGCCTAAATGTGTCAGCAATTCGTTCGATTTTGCATGATTATTTGCACGTGAAGAAACTTTGTTCTCTCTGGGTGCCGCATCGACTGACTGAAGAGCAGATGACACGACGTGTAACTTGGCGCCGAGAGATGCTAAAAAAGCTTAATAAGGGACAATCTCGGTATGTGAACAATATCGCGACAGGTGACCAGACTTGGCTGTACTATTACGATACGCCGCCCAAAGCTCAAAACAAAGTTTGGGTCTTTGATGATGAGGACACACCAGAAGTTGTTAGAAAATCCTGATCTGTAAAGAAGAAAATGATAACAGTATTTTTCAAATCGAGTGGAATTGTGGAACGCGTCGTTTTGGACATACAGAAGACAGTCACAGCTAAGTGGTATACTGAACATTGCCTGCCTAAAGTCATTGGATCTATGAAGAAGCTGCCGCCAAAGTCAGGAATGGACACCTGGTTCCTCCATCAAGATAATGCGCTAGCTCGCCGCGCCAAAGCCTGCACCGAGTATTTGACCACGACAGGATTGAAGCTTCCCGAGCAGCCTCCCTACAGTCCAGATCTTGCTCCCTGCGACTTTGCACTGTTCCCGCATGTGGAAATGAAGCTAAAAGGGAGGCGGTTTTCCAGTGATGAGGCCCTTCTGCAGGCTTGGGACAACGAGTGTGCTTTACTCCCTGGTGAAACTTGGCAGAACTGATTTAAAGATTGGTTTAGAAGGATGGAGAAGTGTATTGAGTGTAGACGAAATTACTTTGAGAAAATTGAATAAACGAAGCTGTATTGCAAAACTTTCCTAGTACCCTTTATATATGTATATAGTTTCACAAGTATAAATATAGCAGATCGTTCTATACGTATAAATATTCGTTCAAATACATGCACAACAAAACAGTTCAAAATACCTCGCTTCACGTTCAACGCATCGACGTACCTATGCATCCCCAATAGAGTGGAAATGTTTAACACTGTCAACCTTGCACCTATTGGGGAAGCGTCATGCAACTACCCGACAGTAACAGTGACGCACCTAGACAGTTAGAGAAGTACAATGTGGATGTTGAATATTTTTATTTTGTTGGTATAGTTTCTAGCTTCTTTGTTTTACATTTGGTTAAACTGCTGTGGAAAACATTTTATTCTATTAAATTATTTCTGTAAGTGGATTTTATCTGTAGCAATCAATAGAATTGACACACTCTGATTCTCAATGGTGTAAGCAGTTCAGTGTTTAAAAGTCTCCTGGAAAAGTTCTTGCTTCAGTTTTTAGAAATTGCCATGGAGTAATCATGATCGACCGACTTTATAAGCAAGGCTATAATAATAACTGGAGAATAGTATCTGATATTACAGACTACCCCGCGATAACAAAATTGCAGAAAAAAGATGCGGTGTGTTTGTATAGAACAACACAAATCGCGTGTCGCTATAGAAATACCCTCTTATTTATGTGATATGGTTATTTCTAATTATTATCCTCTTCCTTCCATCAACTGAAAAATGTCTGAAAAGTAGTAAATTGCTTTCTAATAAAGAGATGAAAGAAGCTGTAGAGACCTTCGCTTGCAGAACACGTTGCAGAATTTTGAAAGGTTTGAAGGCGTTACAAGTTCATGGTGATAAATCTAAGTCTAAGTAAAGAGAAGATTATGTCGGATAATATAATATTTTTAATTTCGATTTTTATTTACTTCTGAAATTAACTGTGAATTTATTAATACGTTTTTATATGCATCATTTTTGATTTTATATTTAGGTTAGTGATAGTTAACTCTATCAGCACTATTTAAATATCGGTATTGATGAGAAACGAAAGAAGCTGAAAATATTTTTTAAATAATTATAATTGG
Source organism: Dermolepida albohirtum (assembly GCA_031893035.1). Lineage (NCBI taxonomy): Eukaryota > Metazoa > Arthropoda > Insecta > Coleoptera > Scarabaeidae > Dermolepida > Dermolepida albohirtum. Next base: position 45,492 of record JAVIWB010003169.1, on the reverse strand, counting down.
AACAAATAATCGAAATGTACAAAACCTGTTTCATAATAAATTAGAAATCAAAATTTAATTTAAGAATAGTAATCTCCACATTTCAGGTTTTCCTTCCTTCGCAGCACTAAACGCCCCCTTCATTTTCATCCAACTAAACAACGATAATGGATTTTACACTTAACTACCGTCAAATTTCATTTTCAAAATAGAATTATCTCCCGATCTCTCGAAGGATTTGAATGTATTTATTTAACGCATCACGATGCAAAGAATTGCCGACGAGCAATTTAGGGAACATTTTTATTGGAAGTCCTCTTCCACTTCGAAAGACCCACTTTCACTTACAACCAACCCGCCACAATGTTATCTCTTACTTTTTATTTCTTTTTGTCACCTCCTCCTCTTTAAATGGAAGTCATTTCGAAAGGTTGAACTCGGGACGTTTGCGAAGAATAATTGAAATTTTAAAAGGTGGATTTAATGTGGTAGATGTTTTCCTTTTTAAGTTACTAAAATTGAACAATCAATCGTGAAAGAAATGGCGGCAAAATAAATAATAAATATTGTTTTTTTCAACAGATTTCCCTTTTATAATGTTTTTCGTGCTAAAATACATAGACTATGTATAGTAATAATTAACAATTATACAGGGTGTTTTAAAAAGAGTATACGTATTTCGAATGCATATATTTATTCAACTTTAAGACATACGAATATGAAACTTTATACACATATTTACGAACCTCTCAAGTTCAGATTACAGATGTTCAATATGTCGTCCATCAGCGACACGAACAATATCACATCGATAATCAAATTCCTCCCATACTCGGGCAAGCAAGTCCTTCATCACTGATGTTATGGCAGTACGGATTCGGTTCTTCAACTCTTCCAGGTTCTGTGGGAGTGGTGGTACATAAACGTTGTCTTTAACGAAGCCCCACAGGAAGAAGTCAGGAAGAAGTTCATTCAGATATTCACGCACTTGGCGATTGCAGTGAGGGAGTGCCCTGTCTTGTTGAAAAATAAAGTTGTCTTCGTGCAGCCTGAGAAACAACCAGTTTTGTAACATAGCGAGAGTAACTTGTACGGCTTCATAACCAACCGACGTCTGAAAACACGCCAAATTGTTGTTGTAGTCAGTTGTAATTCCCGACTGGCAAGACGAAAAAAGACGACATGAGGGATTACGTTGGAAAGCAGTTTGAATTCGTACAACACGAGGGCGGCCAGGACTCTTTCCTTTACATACACATCCTGTATCTACAAACTGTCGATACCATCTGCGAATGTTCCACACATTCGGAGGATCAATTTGGTAAGTCAACCTGAAACGTCTTTGCACTGTAATCACGGAATTGCACTTCGCAAACTCGAGAACACAAAACGATTTTTGCTGCGGAGTAGCCATTTTAAACATATGACGGTTACCAAGAAAAAAAGAAGACATCTAACATCTAGTGGTTATTAAATAAACTAGACTATGTATTCGTTCCTCCAATAGCCGAGTGGAGGCGCAGCGATCGACAGTTCGGACAAAATAATAAGAAAATTTTTGTTAATGACAAGATATCAAAAATAAGTGGTCCAAGCTAGCTATAGCGTTACAGTGAAGGAAAAAACGTACTGATAAATTTAGTCAGATAAGTATCAAAAGCAGAAAATAGTAAAAAGAAATACAACTTGGTTGTTTTCCCTTTTAATTTTTTTTTCAATAAATTAAATTAAAAGAATGTTAAAGCTTTGAATACATTAAAAATTAATAAAGTTTCAGGAGTAAAATATATAGGGATTGATTCGAAAGTAGATATCGAACGATGCATCGGTGTAGTTGCGTGTGTGTACCCCTAGACAGGTCCTTTGTTTACTGGGAACACGAGCACGAAAATGCGAACACACTACTTATATAGGGTCGTACTGAAATATCGACTTTAAGGAAATCCCTAGGACGAAGGATGATTGTTCCGATTAACTAGGGATTGACCAATGAGAGAGTAGAAAAGGTACGCCTAAACTAAAAAAAATCGTAAGGGCTATATAGTACTAGTGTAGTATATAGTACTAGTACATGATGATTGCGATAATCTTTTTCTTGGATTTTATATTTAAACTGTGAATTTTGGATATTCGTAAATTAATTTCTCATTCTTAATGTGCCTCCTACAAGTACAAAAGTGTACTTTATGTTATGTCATGTACTTACTTAGTTTTTAATCTTTACCAAATTTATAATTTTAAACACTATATTTATATCGAACTTACAATTGAACTTTTCTATTTAAATGGATTGGATATACGTCGATCATGACTTTACAAAGCAATTTGTCAACAATTCTCCAGGATACAAATAAAACAAATATGACTATCGTTTTCCCTAATCGAATATTAATACAATGAATTTTTATTTCTTTTTGAATAAGAATTTGGATATTATATTCAGTTTCAGAAATTTATTTAGTCAGGTACGAAAATTTCATGTATTAAATCCACCAAATAATTGCCAAATCTCAACTTAAATTCTCAAAATATCTTATATCAAGGCACTATACTGTAATATATTTGTTTTAAATTTCATGATAGGACTTCTATCTTTATGGAAAATGTTATCTTTAAAAAACTCTCTAAAATAAATACATTAGATATAATTGATATTTTTATTTGCTTAATTTGAGTTATGCCTTTTATGAATTTGATTTATCTCTATAAATTCAATTCATTACAATAATAATACTTTTCTTTAATAGTTTATTGTTTATATTTGAACTTCTATACACATCTATTCTACTTTTTCCAAACTAATCGATCAATTTTATCACAAGCTCCTATTTATTGACATTAACACACTATTATTGTGTATATGAATTGATTCTAAATATGTATTTTCTTACCTCATGGATTCTATGTATGCGCATGTGAGCATGTCTAGAATTACTTATGCTTATACGAGGATAGTTTGACACGTAGTGAGAATGACACATAGGTGGCGCTCTAATTGGTAAAACAAATGCACTGTAATTTAGGTTGCCTATTTATATGTTTACATTCCGATATTTAGATAAATCGGCTGATTAGTTTATTTTTGACAGCTGATTGAAAAAGAAGCAACACGTCGTTTCGTTAAAATGGAAAAAGCAGAGTATCATGTTGTGATTAAATACTTCGTAATTAAGGGCATGAAAGCTACCGAAATAAAAGACGAGTTGCAGGAAACATTAGGTGAATCTGCTCCATCATCCGCCACAATAAGTAGATGGGTAAATGAATTTAAACGTGGTAGAACAAGCTATGTTGATGAAGCGCGCTCTGAAGCACCCAAAATCGTGACTTCTAAGGAAATGATTATGAAAATCCATAATATTATTACGCAAGATCGACGACTCAAAGTGAGAGAGATAGTAGACATGGTAAACATTTCAGCAGAACGCGTACACCACATTTTAACGAAAGAATTGGGCCTTTCCAAGCTTTCGGTAAGATGGGTGCCGCGATTTCTTACGACTGATCAAAAGTTCACTCGTTGGCGCATTTCCAATGAGTGTTTGGACCTTTATAAGCGGAATCCGGTTGATTTTTGTAGGCGATTTGTTACTTGCGATGAAACTTGGATACACGACAGTATACCCCAAATTATACAACAGTCGAAACAATGGTTAGAACGTGGTTCTGCACCTCCAAAGAAAGCGAAAACGCTTTATCGGCAAACAAGGTGATGGCATCAATTTTTTGGGATTCAAAGGGCATTTTGCTCATTGATTACCTTCAGAAAGGTGCCACAATAAACGGACAATATTATGCAGAGCTTCTACAAAAATTAAATGTTGAGATTCGTGTTAACGGCCAGGAATGGCAAAGAAAAGGATTCTGTTTCACCCAAGACAACGCTCCCTCGCATACCAGCACAGTTGCGATGTCCAAAATCCACGAGTTGCATTTCCAATTAGTACCGCATGCACCTTATTCGCCGAATCTAGCCCCTTCCGACTTCCACCATTTACCAAAATTGAAAACGGTACTAGGTGGAAAGAAATTTTCGTCTAACGACGAGCTTATCATCTTCGTAAATGAGTATTTTGCAAGCCTTCCGGAATCGCATTTTAGAGATTTCTTAAGGGCATTGGAGCACCGTTGGAATAAATGTATTGCTCTTTCAGGAGAATATATTGAAAAATAAAAATTATTTTGTATTTAAAAAATTCGTTTTCCTTTTCCATTCTCACTACTTGTCAAACTACCCTCCTACATATAAGGATACAATAGAATATTTCAACAATTGTACATTATTTACAAAATATACATGTACAATATGTGGTATATACGTATGATTTGAATTTAAGAAAATTTAAGTATATTTCTATGAATATTTTATTAAATAAGATTATTTTAGTGTTTAACAATAAGCACTTAGATTTAATATAAATTTAGTACAATGCATGCATATCTAATTATATATAAATTGTACATTATTTACAAAATATACATGTACAATATGTGGTATATACGTACGATTTGAATTTAAGAAAATTTAAGTATATTTCTATGAATATTTTATTAAATAAGATTATTTTAGTGTTTAACAATAAGCACTTAGATTTAATATAAATTTAGTACAATGCATGCATATCTAATTATATATAAATTGTACATTATTTACAAAATATACATGTACAATATGTGGTATATACGTACGATTTGAATTTAAGAAAATTTAAGTATATTTCTATGAATATTTTATTAAATAAGATTATTTTAGTGTTTAACAATAAGCACTTAGATTTAATATAAATTTAGTACAATGCATGCATATCTAATTATATGCGCTTGATATTGACATTTAACGATATTCATATACGAGATTCATCCAATTTGCTATAAACGCTTTTAAATCAGTCAGTAAAGTAATTAACCTGTTCCAAATGTCACATCAAAATAATCATTAGTGTTTAGTATACGCTTGTCTTTCTGAAGTATAAAAAATGCATTCGGCGATTTTTACAATGAGTGAAATTATTCAACAAAGAAGTTCCATTAAATTTTGTGTACGGAATCAAATTTCTGATGCCGAAACGTTCAGAATGTTGCAAAAGGCCTTCGGTGATAATTGTTTGTCGCGAGCAAGTATTTTTGATTGGTACAAATGATTCAAAGAGGATCGAGAACGCGTTGATGGCGAACCACGTCCAGGACGGCATCAACATCAACCGATGATCAACACGTCAATAGAATCAAGGTATTGGTGCTTGAGAATCGACGATTAACAGTCAGAGACCTTACTGGCATCGCTGGAATGTCGAAAGGATCAGTGAAAACCATTTTGAAAGATCATTTGGGCCTAAGAAACGTGAAAGCACGATTTGTTCCAAAATCACTCAATTTTTTCGAAAAACAGCGTCGCGTTGACGTCTGTGAAACAATGCTTTCCGACTATCAAGACAAAATGAAGGGCATTATAACTGGAGATGAGACATGGATCTACGCTTATGACCCGGAAACAGACGATCAATCGGCCGAATATCGTATCAAAGGTGAGCCGAAGCCCAAAAAACCACGTCAAAGCAAGTCAAAAATCAAGGTTGTGTTGACAGTTTTCTTCGATTATCGAGGTGTGGTGCACTCCGAATTCCTTCCGACTGGCCAAACTGTCAACAAAGAATACTATTTGAGTGTTGTGCGTCGTTTGCGTAATACTATTCGTAAAAAGAGGCCAGAATTATGGGCCGACAACTCTCGGTTTTTGCGCCACGTTAATGCACCGTTGCATACTGCATTAATTCTTCGTGAGTTTTTCGCCAAATTTTCAACCAATATCGTGCCGCAAACACCGTATTCGCCTGATTTAGCTCCGTGTGACTTCTGACTATTAAGCAAACTCAAAAGACCGCTCCAGGGAAACTGTTTTGAGTCAATTGAAGACATTAAACGTGAATCGCTACGCGCATTGAAGGCTGTTTCGAGAATTGGAAGAAACGTTGGCACAAGTGTATTGGTTGCAGGGGGGATTACTTTGAGGGGGACGAAATAGATTTGGAAGAATAAATTAAGAATTTAAAAATTATGAACAAAGTCTTACTATTTTTAGCCCACAGTAGTATATAAAGCAGGTGGCGCAAAAGTTATGTTATAATTTGAATTGGCTGCCATTTTTGCAGATGGCGCCAAATATCACTGTGCTTTCACATTTATGATGTAGATATATAGAGAATTAGTTGTTAACAAGCCATGGAACGATACACACCTCAAGAACGTTGAATCATTGTTATCGCTTGTTTGACAAATTTTCAGTCTATTGTTTTAGCGCAGAGGGAATTTTCGTCGTGTTCCGTGTTCCGCGTGCTCGAACAATTAAGCGTTTGGTTCAGCGCCTCATCCAAATTGGATCCACTACAGATATCGCAAGAAGTGGTCGGCCTCGTACTGCTCGTTCGACGAGAACATCGCTGCTGTTGCCAATGACGTCAGAGAGAATCCACAAACATCAACGGGACGACGATGCACACAATTAGGCATCAGCAGAAGTTCGATGCAACGAATTTTGGTGAAAGATCTGAAAACGTTCCCCTATAAAGTGCAAGTTGTTCAGGAATTGCTACCTGTTGACCGTTGGACAAGGTTAACTTACTACCATATCTTGTTAAACTTGGTGTAAGAAAAGGATGATTTCGTATCAAAAATCATAATGAGTAACGAAGCCAATTTCCACTTAAATGGTTATCTTAACAAATAAAATTTGCGTTTCTGGGGCACAAAGAATCCATATCAAGTGCACGAAGAAGCATTGCATCCCCTCAAAGTGACTCTTACGTGTGGCATTTTCTGTGAAAAAGTGATTGACCTTATTTTTTTGAAGACGTTACAAGCAGATGCTAAACGACCTTTTTGCCGCAAGTTGCTGCATTGGGTCTCGATCATTGTTGGTTTCAACAAGACGTAGCAATTGCCCACACAGCTCGGACAACGATGGAGATTTTGAGACACCAATTTCCTGCTCGAATGATCTCCCGTTTTGGTGATTTGAACTGGTCGTCCATATCCCTAGATCTAACAGCGCCAGACTTCTTCCTTTGGGGCTTCTTAAAATGTCGCGTTTACCACAACAAACCAGGAACCTTGCAGGTCTTGAAAGCTAGCTAACATTGAAGAAGAAATCGCTAATTTTGAGCCAGATGTTTTGCGATCAACAATTCAAAATGCCATAAAACGCGCGCAATTATGCATCAACTCTGAAGGTGGTCATTTGAGCGATATAATTTTTTCATATATAACAAAATGGCAGCCAGTTCAAATTACGACATTACTTTGGCGCCACCCGTTATGTTATATATAGCGACAAACACAGAATTCTGTCAAAAATTAATATATGACCAGAGTTGCACACCCATTATATAGAGAGTACCATAGTACCATATGTTTATAGTGCCTGCTACAATTATTAAAAAGAATTAAAACAATTGAGCTTATGAAATTAATTTCCTGATCTAATCAGCCCACAAGTTTTTCAGACTAGAACAACGTAGCATACTAATTATTGAATTATATAGATTGTGTCGTATTCAAATAAGCATAATTTCGAAAAAGAACAATACTTATTTCCATCTGTCATTTTTGTAAAAATAACATTTGTTCGAATAAACTACTACTTACTAGTTAGACTAAATATTAGAGAAACATTCTTCATAAAATTTAAAAATATTTATCAATTGTTTGTTACTTCGGTTCCATCTAGTTTTGTTACAAAAATTCCGTTTCCATTTTATTTAAAAGAAAAAGAAATAAAACAAAAAAGCAAAATTACAATATACACGGCAAATTTAGAATGCCAATCTAGACAAAGAAAAAAATTTTTTTCTCCATCGGATCCGCCTGTGACAATTCGAAAGCTTTTTCCAACAATAAGTTGAATTTTCCGTCACTCAAAAAACAGCGGCGGCGATTTCGAGTCTGTAGCTGCAGGCGTTCGAAGATTATCGATTGTGCGAAGCACGTTTTTGCCAATAAAATAACGGAAACCCAACTTGTGTGAAGAAATATCTCATAGAATTTTGCATTGCAGGAAATTGGAGCACGCGGAATCGACATGTGATTGAATGAAAATTACTTGTTCGGGGAGAAAATTTATTCTAACAGCAGTATTACTAGTGCATTGCGATGTCGGTGAATGAAATCGTATTTATTGGTAATTGTGCTCTTGCGTTAACCGGAGTAAATATTCGCTATTATTTAAAAACGTATTGGGAAAGAGGAAATTGTTAAGTTAGTGGAACCTACGCTAAATTAACAAGTTAAAAGTGTTTGCGTACGCGTTTTGTAATTTCGTTTCATGCAATGCGGTTTTGTGACTACATTTCTCTTTGATTGCTTGATTGATACACCTTAATGTTTAGATATTTCACAAATTTGCGAGATAAAAGCTCACGTTCTTATAAACAATTGAATTTTGATTAATGTTAATTAATTTCCTGGAGGCAATAAATGCAGTTTTCATACGGATCCAAGACAATAGAAAAAACATAGGAATGCGATGAAACTAATATGAAAGCAGCATAGACAAAAAAACATTAAAAAAATGCGTCTTCAATGTATGTAAGAATTAAACTAAAAATAAGAAATATGACAGTTACAAAAATATAAAAAGGGACTTTCAACAGAGTAAAATTGGCCGAAGCGAAAACCTGTTATTAGATTAAAGATAAAGAAAGATTAAATGTGGATCATTTAAAGAAAGTATAGATTTAAAACAATGAATATAATGGGTGTCCCAAAATGAACGCAAGATTTGAATTTGTCGCCATTTGTGCAGTAAAGTGTTGGCAAATCTAAAAAAAAAACAATTCGACAGCTGACAGTTTAGGGTTAGTAAAAATGGAGCGTTACACAATAGAACAACGTGTCTTCATTATTGAACAATATATCAAAAACAATGAAAGCTTGGCGGCAGCAGTGTTCGAAAATTTCATACAAAATATGGTCGGAATAGTGTTTTAACTTCGTCAACTGTGAAGAGATTAATTGAAAAATTCAGGGAGACCGGATCCGTTAGAAACGCCAAACACACTGGTCGTCCAAAAACAAGCCGTTCAAATGTCAATATCGAAGCGGTGCGTGAGAGTGTCGGTGACAATCCAGGAACCTCAATTCGGCGTCGTGGTCAAGAATTGCAAATTTCAAGAAGCTCTCTACAGCGTATACTCACTAAAAATCTGTGTCTCCATGCTTACAAAATTCAATTAACACAAGAACTAAAACCTAATGACCATGCACAGCGAAGAGAGTTCTTTGAATGGATTATTGAACATCAACAAATGGATGCTGATTTTTCGAGCAAAATCATCCTAAGCGATGAAGCACATTTTCACCTTGATGGCTTTGTTAATCGCCAAAATTGTCGTTTTTGGGGTTCTGAGAAAACACATGTGATTGTCGAAAAACAAATGTATCCAGAACGTGTCACTGTTTAATGTGGATTTTGGGCTGGAGGCATAATTGGACCATACTTTTTTGTAAATGAGGCTGGTCAAGCAGTGACTGTTACTGGTGCTCAATATCATGACATGATAACACAGTTCTTTCTGCCAGAATTGGCTGATATTGATGTGGTCAATATGTGGTGTCAACAAGACGGTTCCACATGTCGTATACTCTCTCGTTTCAGTGATCAGAATTGGCCCCCTAGATCGTGTGATTTAACACCATTAGATTTCTTTTTATGGGGTTATTTGAAATCACTGGTCTATGTCAACAAGCCCACAACGAGATTCAACTCAGCATTAACGAAATTCAGCTACGTTTATGCATAGGTCATGGAAAATTTCGACAAACGAGTACGTATGTATGTGCATGCAAAGCCGTGGAGGTCATTTGCCCGATGTGTTATTCCATAAATAACCCTATCCTATGTATCAATCAAAAGACTAAAAACTGTGTTTTCTATTTAATTTGAACCTTGCGTTAATTTTGGAACACCTTATAAATATGAATGTTGTTTGTTGGTGCGATCAAAATGAAGTTCGATCTAATGCCACGAAAATTGTAATACTATATTTTAGTTTGAAAGAATCGAGCGAGCTATCGTTGGCAAACGAAACTTTACAGACCATTTGTCTTTAGTAATGATTAAGGTTTCCAGATCATTGGGGTGTAAAGAGGCCGTACGAATAAAGACATTTATTAGACACACACTTAAAATGGTAGAAACTTAACAATCGCTTAAAGAATATTAGTTTGCACATATTACTTCAGTTCGTACGACGTTACCGTTTGGTAGAAAATATGTATGTGTGAAAAATGCGTGATGACTAATGTTCGAAAGTTTTTTACAAAATATTGAGTCTTAAAATACGACAGATCGCGTATGGAGTGTTTGGTGTGTGAACAAAAATTTATTGATTTGGAAATGATCACAATGACAATAGTATAAATAATAAATGGAAAAACCCATGCTGAATTTGCATTGGATTTAATATTTATGATGCTTGTAGCATTCTCAGTAATAAAATCAAAAAAGAACAGTTTCGTAAGTTTCGCGACAATTTTAACCTCTACTGGAAATTGCCAAATGAATCAACATTGCGTAATTATTTACCACGTATGTTTGAAATAAGAGAGAATATAGTTTGATGTGAAGTAAGCACAGCAAGAAATTGTGACTGACCTAAGATGAGGGAACAGATTCATAGGAAAACTCGGTGTTGAATATTATAATTCAAATACTAAAACCAAGTGAATCGTCACCTCCATGTTTAATAGTCAGTAAAAAAACTTCATCCGTGAACTAATGAAACTATTAAGAACATAGTATTAGCCATTTTACAACACTGCAAAATTTCAGCAACTCAAGTATTTGCGACAGATCAGCTTCGTGCTAGCTGCTTGCTTAAATCTTACATACGAGGGAGCGTTTTTATATTCGCGGAATGAGCGGATTGTAGAGGGGTGAGTAGGCGCATTGGGGGCGTGGCCTGTGCAGCGATTCATGATTAGTGTAAATACGAAGTTTCATTGTTATTAGACAGTTAGTCTTTGAGCTATCGTCAACCAAGTAACATAATCAGGAGTGAAAAGTGAAATATGGAAAAAATCGAATATCGTGCCGTTATAAAGTTCCTTACCAGGCAAGGAAAATCAGTCGCGACCATAATGAATGAGATGTCATTGGTTTACGGCGACTCTTGTCCAGAAAAAACCATGGTGTACAAGTGGCGTAGTTTATTTAAACAAGGAAGGGAATCCCTTGAAGACGACCCGAGGCCGGGCAGGAGCATTGAGGTGACCACGCCAGCACTTATCCAAAAAGTTGAACAAATTGTACTCCAAGATGCTCGACTAAAGAAGAAACAACTCGCAGAAATGGTTCGAGTATCCGATACAACAATTTTTAAAATCCTACACGATCATCTCGGCATGTCTAAGGTCAGGGTGCCGAGAATGCTCACGCCGCCGCAAAAACAACAGCGCGTAGAGTGTTCGCGTGCATTTTTGGACCTCTGTAATGAAGACAAGGATGGTCTATTGAGTGGAATTGTTACTGGAGACGAAACTTGGGTTCATCATTATGAACCTGAGTCCAAACAAGACTCCATGCAGTGGCATAAAAAGGGCACAGCACCTCCCAAGAAATTTAAAGTGTCACAATCCGCTGGGAAACTCATGGCAACGGTATTTTGGGACTCGGAAGGAATATTGTTGATTGATTATAAAGATAAAGGTGTTTCTATAACCGGAGAATATTACGCTTCAATATTAGAGCGACTAAAAGAAGCCATTAAAGAGAAAAGACGGGGAAAATTGACAAAAGGTGTTCTGCTTTTGCACGACAACGCGCCCGTCCACAAGAGCCGCGTTGCGTTAGCTGCCCTGCATAAGGTGGGCTTTGAAATTGTGAATCACCCACCCTACAGCCCAGACCTGGCCCCGAGTGATTATTACCTGTTTCCAAAAATGAAAAAAGAGCTGCGGGGTAAAAAATTTACTGCCGATGATGAAGTCAAGGAGGCAGTTTCGGCGTATTTTGCAGATAAAGAGAAATCATTTTTTATGAGGATATAAATAAATTAATTGAAAGATGTGAAAAATGTATCCGTCTTGCAGGTGAATATATTGAAAAAGAAAAATAATTTGGTTTTTTTATTTCCATCCCTTGTCCCCCATTCAGCGAATATAAAAACGCTCCTTCGTATATAATGCATGCGTTATGTCTGGTAGCCGAAACCATTGACCACTACTATCTACATGAATGAACTTTTAACACAGATTGGAACGCTAGTTGTCAAATCTCCCAAACAAATTCGGCAATTTCATGAACAGTGTCCTAGTATCTCAGAACGCCCATAACCAGTTTTGATCTTATGGGAAACGCTTTCAATTATAGGGTGAAATGGTTGGAAGCTGTCTGCTGTTATTTACATTTCTTTTTATTGCGATCACTAGTATTACAACTTGGTACAGAAGAAGCTGTTACCATTAAAGCAAATCAATTGCAGTTGTAAAGACATCAAATTGAAATTGACTTACGTACTATTTTCGATCATTCTGGCATAAAAACGAATGTCATAAGAACATTATAAAAGTCTTCAATACCATTAATCGAATCCTTGCAAATAGTAGATATTGTAAAACGAGTTCTGGAAATCATAAGTGATAAGACGACATTGAAACAAATTTGTAATAATTGTGCTCCTACAGTGACAATACAAGATTGAGACACATTTATAACAACAGTACTCCTAAAGTGACCAGTCAAGATTAAGACAAATTTATAATAACGGTGTTCTTATAGATACATTGACTTATTTGAAAGACCATTACTATTATGCAAAAATTACGTCACCACATATGGAACAGTCGCTTTCGCCACACAAAAATATTTTTTACCATCGCTAACAAGGTTCAAGGAAACGACATTAGAAATGTATGCGATGATTCGGATATCTTGTAAACACATTTTAAATTATAGTATTTACTAGATAAGTGTTTGTAGATACGTATTATGTAAATTATAACATAATTTTTTTGATTAAAGTTACATATTTTCCAATCGGACGTTTATGATCGAGAACCCTGATTTGCGAATTTTAGTAATGGTATTAAATTTTGAAGTATTTGACTTCAACCTTCACTGTACATGAAAGCGAAGCGAGGATACTCGAATAGAAATGAAAAAAATTAATTTTTCATCCAGAAGAATACTTTTTTTTCAACGAAGTCGTTTTTTACGTTAATGCTTCTAGTCAAACATTCAAAATAGTTATTTTTGCATCGCTTCCCTCCTCATTAGAAAGAAATTTACTTATGTAGTGCCATTTTTCCAAGTTTGGAAACAGAAAGTAGTATTTGGAAATCTGAAGAATATGATGGTTGTATTTAGAAGCAATTTTAAGTCTAATTTATGGATTTTGACTTTTTTCATTGCTGAACAAGGTCATTTTTTTAAAAGCATTATTAAAACTGTCTAATAAATTGCAATAATATCACTCTTAATTGTTTTTTTCTATTCAAGGTAGCCAATGTGATTGCGTTTAGATTATTCGCTTGCTCCTGTACATAGTAATGAATCTATATTTAGTCCAGTTACGAAATGATGCAAAAATTTCTTTTCATCGTGCTTTAAATATTGGCAAGTCTGCCTGCGTTCGTGTAATATTATATATAGGCACGCCCCCGTTTAACACATGTATTTTGAGCACTTTCGCTCTGCTGTTTTAAATCTCGTCTTATCAATTCACCATGGAGATTGAATCTGAAAAATTCCTCCCTGTTTTTGACGTCTTGATGGCTCGTCATCTGAATGGTTCACTAGGGCATTCAGTTTACCGCAAATCCACACACACTAACCGGTATCTTAATGCCCTCTCCCATCATCACCCCGCCCAGAAACAGGGCGTTATCAATTCCTTAGTCCAAAGAGCGGTCAACATATCTGACCAGCATTCTCTATCCCAGGAATTAAGTCATGTTACCAAAGCTCTTATAAATAATAATTTCTCCAACCATAATATTCAACGAATCATAGATCGACATCTTAATCCCAAAATCCCACAATTTAATACACAGCATCATCTCTCCCCCTCTCTAAAACCCACCTACCCTATATACAAGGTGTTACTGACCGCATCAGTAGGGTTCTTCTCAAAAACAACATCAAAACCATCTTCAAACGCCATTCCAAATTATCTGACCCTTTTTCTGTAAAAGACCATGTTTCTTTAGAATCACCTGGTGTGTACTGGATTGATTGCTCATGCGGCAGTCTATATATTGGTGAAACAAAGCAGTCTGTCGGCACTCGTGTTTCTGAACATGAGCGTCGTACTAGGTTGCTGCGCATAGCCGGTTCTGCACTTGCTGCGTATAGGCTGGAAACCGGGCACCATATTCAATTTAATTCGACCAAGATCCTATCCCGCACTAACCATTATTATGGTAGCAAAATCCGTGAAACTATAGAGATCTCTAAGCACCCCAATAACCTTAACCGCGATGATGGCTACCCCCTACACAACCCCTGGCAATCCTGCATCTCCAAACTACCCAAGCGCAACCGTAACGCTCCATTGACCCATGACCCAGTACCCATATATAAACCCGTCCACCATCGACTTACACCAGTTTCAGTGCTGTAGTTGTGACCTGAAGATGTCCCATACGAATTGGTACGAAACGTCGGCAGATGTACAAGTGACGCGGTTCCAGCCCAGAAGCAGATAGCATGGACCACGACCGCGGAAGTCTACGTACCAGATTAACTCGTCGATCGTTCTTGGTGTGGTGGCTACATTTTGGCATTCTGAGAACTGATATTGCGATTCCCAGAACTTCTACGGAACTTCGAACATGCACCATATTCTACCGGTTAAAATTTTTTTCATCTGAAAATAAGATTTCGTAGTACTTCTTTTTTTGCTGTAAACACTTAACAACTTTTTGATCTTTCGGTTTTTATGGTCTTCAATACCAGCATTTAAAGATGGTGCGAGTAATTCTGTAAATTAATCACTTAAGGTTGATATATATTCCCGTTCCACATTAATTTTCGTGTTCTGTATACGATTTCGATAACTAAGTTGTCATCATCAGCAGATAATTAAACATTGTTGCATCTGGAAAACTACGGCAGAAGTCCACCCGAAACAAATTCCGTACACGATCTGTACCATCGAAAGCCAAAGCGCACATGTATGTTGGCTTTCGACGGTACATATCGTGTACGGAATTTTTTTGTGCAAATTTATGCCGTAGTTTTCCAGGTGCGTGTGTTTAATTTATGGCTAGATTGTACAGTATATAGCTAGATTGTACAGTACATTATTACAGAATGATATTAAATCACAATATTACTAGCTTATATATTTAAAAGAACTAGAATTTTTTAAAAGCATTTCAATTTTGTATTTCGTTTTAAAGTAACGATCGATATTACGAATATCAATCCTACTCACTTTAGAAAGTATGCGTCAAGTTCTTCCATATCAAAACATATCAATCCGATTTATACAACGGAGGAGGTTTTATAACAATTTATACTAACAACGTTTATTTACGCATCGCTTTATTGAATCGTAACGTCTAGATTGTTTATTTAACTGCCGTAGAAATGCGAGTAACTCTTGATGCTTCTTTTGTGTAATCCTTTTTCGCAAATTTTATGGATAAAGTGGGAGAGAAACGAATTAGATCGTTTACTTGTTACATTCAAATATTGACGAGATTCTTATAATTGCAAACAGTATTTGATCGCCATGGATTCTTTTCACGGTGACCGTTATGTACTAAAGTTAATCCTTAGAAGTTAAAACATCGAAGCGTGATAAGATATTTGTAAGAAGAAGGAATAGTAAAACAAAACAAAAACTTTTTTTCTAATCACTGAAAGTTGATATGCGACCCTTTTCCACATTAATTTTCGTAATTCTGTATACGTATTTTGTAAACTAAGTTGTCATCATTAGCAGATAATTAAACAGTGTCATACCTGAAAGCCAAAACGCACACTAAGTGTATGTACCAGTGTGCGTTTTGGTTTTCAACGGAACATATCGTTTGCGGAATTTGTTTCGTACGGGTATTTTGCCGTAGTTTTCCAGATGCGGCACTGTTTAATTATCTGCTAATGATGACAGCTTAGTAGTCGAAATACGTATACAGAATTATGATAATGTGGAAAGAGTTTATATATCAACCTTCAGTGATTAAGTTAATCAACCATAAGCTCCATCGAGATTACCTACAAAACGAAAATAAATGATAAATTAGAAAAATTATTGTTGTTATTACACATACATACACGAAGTTTATACATATTTTTAATATTTGGTTGAATACCTTTGCTTGCGTGGAGGGTGTCCACTCGTTGGAGCATGGTATCAGTTATGTTGTTTACCTCTTTCAGCACACTATCCCATTTTTTAACGGCCATCATCACTTTATTTTTATTATTAAGCTTTCGCGGTCTTTCGATCATCTCTTGTTGGACTACGTACCATATATTTTAAATAAGATTCATATCAGGTGACTGCCCTGGCAATGATGAAATCCTAAAATCCTGTTCCTCTTTTCATACGCACCATCTTTTATGAAAATTACATTTTCTTTTGCAAGAATCTTATTTTTAAAAAGGGGTAAGAGTCCCTCTCTCAAAATTTTGATGTCTTTAACCACATTAATATTTCCCTCACACATCGTTAAACTAACTGTAATACTAGTGCTGCCGTATTTCACTGTTTGGTGCAGAAATTTGTCGTCTTAGTACTGACATGAACGTCTCCATATCCAGGTACTACCACTATCACTGAACTGGCCATATCGACTTTCGTCGGAAAAAAATAACAAACCGCCAAAAGTTGTGCTCACATCTTTGTTGCCCAGTCTAATTTCTGCCTTTTTTGAAATATTGTAAGCAGTACGTTTTATTACTTACACGATAGAGCAAATTTAGATGATTCCATACGTGGGTGCATTGTAAACTATAGTGAAGGTCGTGCATCACTATTCCAAATAAACGAATTTTTAAAAATTCTGCTCACAGCCGTTATCGTTTTGACAGTTGATTTATTGCAGTGATAAAAAAACAGCAAACCCAGGGCCAGGTCTTTCAGGTCCACCTGAAAGAGCAAAAAGGGCTCTTATCTTTTAGCTCTTTCAGGTGGACCTACAATAGGGTTACTTGTTTGAAATTACAATTAGTTGTCAAATTTTGACGTTCTTTGTAATGATATTTGTTTGTTCAAATAATGCAACATATTGTGCCTTTCTTAATACTGTAGAATAGTTACACTTTTGGAAAATACGCCGATATGTACATATATAGCAAAAGAAGAATACCAAATACGGTATCCACAATGGCGACATTCATCTATCAGTAAATTTTGCTAACTGATAGGCGCCTTTGGAGAACTGGTACGATTATACCCAGTTTTTGTAACAGATCTAAAAAACATCAAACAGTTCAATGAGAAAGACATATATTGGATGCTATTTATGAAGATCCGATATCCAGCATGAGACAAATAGGCCGGGAACTAAATATTCCTAGTAAAACAAGTTCAGTGTTGTCTCAGAATTGTTGCGGCATTTTATGTAGATTTGTACATAAACGATAATATGCACAGAACGATGTTCTACAATACTATTTTAAACAGAATTTAAGAGGAGCAGAACTTGTCTAAGAAAGATGGAGTTTATAATAGTAACAATTTCCATTTCTGGATGGATGAAAATCCCAAGGCGTTTAAAGAAATTAGTCGTTAAACATTTCTACTAGTTTGTATACCACTTTATAATACATAATGAAGTGATTACTGCTGCAGTACATGCCATATTTAATATTGCTAAAAAAATGCTTCTTTCTCACAGGTCGTGCAATCTAACAATGTCTTCGAATTAGGAATATTTGCTCGTTCTATTTGGCATTTATTCGCATTTTTCTGGCCACAGTGTATAACTGACAATGAAATTAATACAAATTAGTGAAACTGTTACAAATTACTAAATCAAGTTCAACCACTTTAAACAAGAAGTGGGACATACAGATATGCCTTAACATATTTACGGATGTGTTAAAGCGATCGTCACAGGAGCATAAAAAAGCGCGCTTCAACTCGCTTCTCTATCATTAGTTCACCTCTGTGATTAGTAGTGAAGATTTGCAATTTTAAATATCGTTCGAAAAACAAACACGTCACGATCTGTCAGAGATAGAAGCTCAGACGGTCAAAGGCCAATTGGAAAGTGGAAAAGCAAAATAAGGTATTGCTAGAAACTGGAGGTGTTCGACGAAGTGAAAAGGAAGATTGGCCAATATCAACAACAACTCTTGCAATTGGCACGTTGAAATCGCACTCATCATGCATATCAAGTTTGAAGTGAGTTTTCTGCTACTGCTAAAAGGCTATTCTCGACCCAAGTAATAATACTCGTTTGCGCTCCTTCGGCTCATGTACAAGAAGACCGTTAATTTGCATCCCTCTTACCACAGAGCATAAAAGAGCTTCTAAATTTTGTGTAAATAAGTAAAAATATCAATTGGGGTCCCAATTATTATACAGGCTAGTCAGAAATTCACGAGTAATCGTCAGGTAGGGCGATTCTATGATTAATTCTGAGTCGACGATCCTAGTACAGAAATGTTGTATTGTCGTTAGTAAACCATATGAGGTGCTTAAAAGAAGTATAGATTTGACAACATGGTATAAAACCATCAGTAGGAATGATATGACAAAATACAAAGTTTATTTAAATCTAATGAAAATAACAATAATAATGATAATTAAAGTAAATGTTGAAACTGGCAGCTAGTGGTTTAAAAACAAAGGTTTAAACTATATGTAATGAAATTTAGGACGCGCTACAAAGTATCTGAGATAAGTAATGGTATTGTGGCGTTCATTCTATTTATTACCATGGTATTGGTCTATTTCGCCTGATTCACCTACCTGAAAATCATTCTTTCAACCATGCTCTTGTAATTCTAGCATTATGAACTGATTCACCATCGTGCATATAATACATGTCGGCTCTGACAGTCCTACAATTTGAAGGTCTAGGATGCCCAGCCAAATATTCACAGAAAACTGTTGTATTTTTGCAACATGAAACGATCCTAAAAGGCTTTCAGGAAGCACTGCAATAATTGTTGTCTTATTTGGATTGTTCGTTTCTTGGGCTATTTGTCTACTGCTGTAAGTAGAATTCTGATCAACAATATCCAAAATTCCTTCTTCAATTTAGATCGTACGACGATGTCTTGGTCTACCGGCCTCACGTTGACTGGGAATAAATGGATTCATCGATAATGCTTGTCCTCATCGAATGTTATCGTTCATATATGGTATGTATAAATAGACTGACGAAGTTGATATGGAGAGAGTATAGTATGACCGGCAACAACTCTGAACTTTATCTTCTGATCGTTAATAATAATCGTTAATAATTGCTTACTAAGATTACTGTATTATAACAGAGTTCGTATAAAGTAGATTATTATTTTATTATTAATATATTATAACTAAATAAAGGTTATTATTTTATGAAGATTGCAACAGTACATCCTTTATATGAACAACTATAAGAAAAAGAAGGGGCGTTAGATATATTTGCAGTATTCATCACATGTGACCATGTTGCTTTTATTAAAAATTATAGTTTTTATTGCTGGTTCCCTGAATGTACACCTTCTGTCACGAAAGTTCTCAAACTTTCGTGAAATGTATAGAAACCTAACACCATCTGTTGAACATTGTTTACAGGAAAATCTAGCTAATATTTTGGCCAAATTTTCATGACACTTGGATAAATTTAAGGATATTGCCCTGAAAGTGAAAATAATTCCTATCATTCAAAAAATTAATTCGAAAATTAAGCTTTAAATTACTTAAACTTTAATCGAAATGTATCGAAAATATTTATATATTTTTCATTGAAGCATTCAATCATGATATACGAATAGTATATGCAATTTAAAAGCGAAGAGCAAGCGGATTCATTAAATATGAGTTTAAATCGACAATTTATAAAATTACGGAAGTGCGTTTGAAATAATAAAAGATACAAAATCATAGTATTTTAACAGAAAAGTTAGACTTAATTAATATTGTAAAGCCCTTGCTGGATGTGGTAGAAACGATTGTAATTTAGTTAACATCGTAATTAGTGACCAAACATGGTGTCCCCGATTAGATCGCTGAAACAAAACGACAGAGAGTCGAATTGAGTCGTTTGAATAAATAGAGAGTGTTAATTATTTTCACGATTCTTTTTTTTACCATTTCAAAGAAATTTTGTACAAAGAATTTAGAATACTCAACCAAATTATCTAGATATTATACAAAGGGTACTAGGATAGTTTTGCAATATGACGCATCAGTGAATCGTAGGAAGCTGCTTGTTGCTGCATGTTGAGACATGTTCATACGTGCATAGTAGTCACCGCGCCATGTCGATGGGCTCAGTTATTCATTAGCAATGAGAGTGTAAAGTGCTTGCAATAGCATCGTGGTCACAAAATGAGATAAGGGCAGTTTTCGTGCGTGGTTTAAACATAAACCAGTAATTCGCAGAAATGACTCTTGCATTAGGTAATGTTTGTCTACATCGCACAACGATATTTAGGTGATATAGAGAATTCCAAAGGGGAAATTTAACTGTGGAGGATGCTGAGAGGCCGGGAAGACCACGAACGTGAGTTACGGAGGAAAACGTTACTACTGTGAGGAAAATGCTTGTCGAGGACAGGCGAGTGACCTGCCAACAGATAGAGAGTACTTCGGAACTAAATGCACCAACAATTCGTTCGATTCAGTATGATCGTTTGCACGTGAAGAAACTTTGTTCTCTCTGGGTGCCGCATCGACTGACTGAAGAGCAGATAACACGACGTGTGACTTGGTGCCGGGATATGCTAAAAAAGTTTAATAAAGGACAATCTAGGTATGTGAACAACATCGCGACAGTTGACGAGACTTGGCTGTACTATTACGATGCGCTGACCAAAGCTCAAAATAAAGTTTGAGTCTTTGATGATGTGGACACACCCGTAGTTGTCAGAAAATTCCGATCTGTAAAGAAGAAAACGGTAGGTGTATTTTTCAAATCGAGTGGAATTGTGGAACGCGTCGTTTTGGACACACAAAAGACCGTCACAGCTAAGTGGTATACTGAACAGTGCCTGCCTAAAGTTATTGGATCTATGAAGAACCTGGGTCCAAAGTCGAGAATGGACATCTGGTTCCTCCATCACGATAATGCTCCAGCTCACCGCGTCAAAGCCTGCACCGAATATTTGGCCACGACAGGATTGAAACTTCTCGAGCACCCTCCCTACAGTCCAGATCTTGCTCCCTGCGACTTTGCATTGGTCGCGCATGTGAAAGTGAAACTAAAAGGGAGGAACCATCTCTTGCGAATATATGTACATTAGTCACTCCATAAAGTACCATAAGTGATAAATTGTTTGTATCTTCTAGAAGTTAAGACTTTAATCCCTTTTCACACAGAAAGCAAATGCATTTATTATTCTATCCAATTATCTACCTGCCTGGTAGTTATAATCAATATAACATATTGATGAATGTCTAATTTTTAGTGTGCTTTTTCTGTATGGTTATTGGTTCATTTTAAATTCAGCAGTGCAATTGCCTTTCATCCTTTAGAAAGTCCCTCAGCCCTCTAACAACACTCGTTTCCAGCAAATCTCGCAATTGTAGAAGACGCGCATGTTTGTAAATGATTTATTTTACCGTAACCCTGTACATGTAGTGTTCAACGTACATATTTTGCGATCTCGAGAAAAGTTTAGTTATTAACTGATGGTCCTTGCTCAAAAGACGATTTTAGAGATTAGAAAGGAAATCTATTATGAAATGAGGGAGACAGAAATAGGTTGTGCTGTGCATAGTACCTCCAACTTCAGTTAACCTAAATCCAAAGTTCCAATGAGGTAAGTGTAGTATTGTAGCTCTAACGAACTATCAAAATTGACAGTTAGTTGAAAAATGGTATTAAATCAAAAACATATTCTCGGAATATTGTTTTATAATTTTCGAAGACAATTATCTCAACAAAAATGCGTCTCCGAATTGATTTTTGTTTTCGATAATGAAGCACCACATCAATCAATAATTTCTCGTTTAGTCTTAGCGACGATCCAAGAGCAGATTCACCAAAATCGGCAGTTACTCAGGAAAATGTCGATGCTGTGCGTTAGATCATCAACGACGATCGACATGTGACATATTGTCAGATTAAAGCATTATTGGGGATTTTAAAGGCCTCGATTCAAAAGATTTTGCATAAACAATTGTATGTAAAAAAATTAGTTGGCTACTGCATCTATTGACCGAAGAACAGAAAGCAGCTAGAGCGAATTGGTGTCAGAAGAACTCTAGATCGCTTCAACGCTAGAAATTCTAAAATCGTGTACAACATTGTCGGTGGCGATGAATTTTGGATTTATACATACGAACCAGAAAATAAACGCCAGTCGCCTGTTTAAGTGTTCCAATGTGAAGAAAAGTCGACAAAAGTCATCCGTTTTTGAAGTGTCTTCAAAAAGATGGTTGCGACATTTGTCTTGAAAGCAGGTCATATAGCAACAATTCTTCTACAAGATCATTTGATTGCCTCAAGTCTTCGCTAAGCAACCCCGAACGACGAATCATCTTTCACCAAGACAATGTAAGTTCGCACACAGTACGCAAAGCAAATGAATTTTTAACGCAACTAAACGTCGAAATGTTGAACCATCCTCCATACAGTTCGGACCTAAGTTTCAACAATTTCTTTACCTTTCCGAAATAAAAAACGACGTGGTCAAAAGTTTCAGTCGTCAGAAGGGGCACTCGAAGCCTTCAAAAACGCAATTTTGTCTGTACCGACAAACGAGTGGAACAACTGCTTTAAGAGTTGGGTCAAGCGCATGTAAAAGTGCATTAATCTTCGTGGAGAATACTTCGAAAAACAATGAAGTTTTTAAAAGGTATCTAGTGTTTTATTTCAATTTTATATGGAAAACTTAAAACACAACCCACGTACATACAAATTCTCTGTGTTATATGAATTAATGTTCTTATTTTTATTTACATCACATACTATCTTTAAACACTTTTCTTAATATGAATCCTAAACAACTAGAACATTGCTGATTTTCTAGAGGCTTTTAACATTAAAAAATATATTGTTTCATTTATATAACAGAAGTTCGTTCTGGATACTTCCAGTTAAACCGAAAACGAAAAATTTTGGATGGTATCATTTTACACAAGAAATAATATTATTGCAGAACCTTAAAAATGTATGTATAGTATATATAAAATATATAATATATAAAAGAATAATGAAGTTATTCTCAATTGTTACTGATTAATTGGTTATTACGCGTTACAAGGTTTACCCTATATATCTTCTCTTCTGTAAATTCCTTTTCGATAAGTGTATTAATTTAGTTGAATATTCTGAAATATTAAAATATATTATTTATTAGGAATTTTAATATCTCCTATTTGCTATCCCGTATTCTTTGATATTTTTCACTGTCAAAGTAGCTCCATAAAGAAAAGACGTATCAAGCGATTTTTTGCGATTGCCTTGTAGGCATCATTTATAATTTATTTTAAAATTTCAAGAAATTCTTTCAAGAACTCTTTAATTATTAATTTTGAGCCCGTGTATAAACAATAATTGTTACTTTATATATCTAAATTTATATTATATACATGACTTTGGATTAGACGTTAGTGATGTTATTTATACAAAAACAAGAAGCCCTTATTTTGGTGGCTCATTTTCGTAGCGAAGCACAAAATGCGGATGGAATATGGGTATATTCGCTGCAATCGTGTTTTGTTTACCGAATAATTTCTTGACGTAAATATGATTATCATGTGTTTGGTCAACACAAACAGCGAATTGTACAATGTTTTTAGAGGAAACATTGCCCTTGCAAAGCAAACTCAATAGGTCGACCCACTTTTCAAATAGAGGAAGTCGTCAATGATTTCCAGTTCGTGTAGAGCAACAAAGTAAAAAATCTTTAGGGAAATTGTCAACACAAGTATACACACACACACACATATATATATATATATATATATATTGTATATGCATTAAAATATTCTTAGATAACTAGTTCATTTCATAGTAATTGCAGTTTATGTATTATAATATTTCAGATGCAGAAATTACTGGTTATAAACCATAATGAAGTTGAATACTTCTAGTAAAAACCAAAACCAATGTACCATTTATAAAAGTATAATTGAAATAGAAAGGGAAATAATAGAATACGAATTTATTGAAGAAAATCAGACACGCGATTGAATTTATGTAGAAAGTTTTTTGAATATCGCAAACATTTAATAAAAAGTACGATGCTTATTGATATAAATACAATATCTAAACTCGCGAAAGAAGTGCACCATGGCTTCACAGAAAATAAGTAAATATCGAATCTTAACCAAGCACAAAGGGTACCAAGAAAGTTTTGCAATGCAGTTTTGTTTACTTAACTTTTTCAAAGTAATTTCCTCTACACTTAATACACCTCTTCATCCTCCGAAACCAATCTTTGAACCAGTTCTGCCAAGTTTCACTAGGGAGTTAAGAACACTCGTTATCCCAAGCCCGTAGAAGGTCCTCATCACTGGAAAACCGTCTCCCATTTAGCTTCATTTTCACATGCGGGAACAGTGCATAATAGGCAGGGAGCAAGATCTGGACTGTAGGGAGGGTGCTCGTGAAGTTTCAATCCTGTCGTGGTCAAATATTCGGTGCAGGCTTTGGCGCGGTGAGCTGGAGCATTATCGTGATGCAGGAACCATGTGTCCATTCTTAACTTTGGCTGCAGGTTCTTCATAGATCCAATTAGGCAAGCACTGTTCAGCATACCACTTAGCTGTGACTATCTTCTGTGTCTCCAAAACGACTCTTCAGACAATCGATGCGGCGCCCAGAGAGAACATTGTTCCTTCACGTGCAAATGGTCACGCAGAATCAAACGAATTGCTGGTGCATTTAGGACTGAAATACCCTCTATCTGTTGGTAGGTCACTCGCCTACCCTCGCCAAGCATTTTACTCATAGTAGTAGAGTTTTCCTCCGTAACTAACGTCCGTGGCCTTCCCGGCGTCTCAGCATCCTCCACAGTTAAATTTCCCCTTTGGAATTCTTTATACCACCTGAATATCGTTGTGCGATGTGGGCAAACATCACTTAGTGCAAGAGTAATTTCTTCGAAGCACTGGTTTATGTTTAAACCACCCACGGAATTATAACGTAAAACTGCCCTTATCTCATTTCGTTTCAAGAATTCGTTTTGTTACTGTAACCCAAATTATTACAAAATAAAAACGATCAGATTGCCAGGGAGTTAGAGAAATGTGTGAAATATTGTACAAATCAATAGTCGGCTTTATACGTTTCGAGAAATACTACGTTTTGGAAGAAAACTGAAGAAAGACGCGTTAATAATAGGAAACTTTAATAATACTATGAATTTTGTTGAAAAGAAGATACTCTCTTCTTTATCCAAAATCATAAGAAACTTGCATTTTATAATATTTTGGTTAAAAGTGTGATAATGCTGATAAATATTTATTTTTACCGACAGATTTTAATATAGAATTACAAAATAATTTCAATAAAGTTTTACTTTTAATAGGTGAAACCAGATTAGATAAAACACAACATGCATTACCACATTTTTAAAATTTTCTCCATATATTAGATAAAGAAGATTGGCGGCGCTACAGTGACAGCATTAATGATATAATACTTGATGATTTAGATTTTCCATTTTGGAACCCTTTAAGCTGTTTAGAACTATTGGACAACTGAAAACCCTCAATTAAAAATAAATTAAATTAAAAGTAGTGTGTGGGTTATAATATCAGGACCTGGGATCATAGATCCTATATTCTTCAATGAAACAATTACTACAGTCTTACCTCCTTCCCTTATTTTGGAAGAAGTTACTTGATGATGAACTAACAGCAAGACAATACATCAAGTTACATTGGCAGAATTAAAGGATTTTTATGGTGATCGTATAATAAGTCTAGGTCTATGATCTCCTCTATTACCTTAACGAAGGACTTAGCACTTCCTAATTATTATTTATTTGGTCGAATAAGAGATAATGTTTATATCAGGACTTCGTGAACTTATGATCCTAATCTATCCAGTAGCAGATTATATCAATTACAAAAAATAATAATGCTTTTGAAAATATGAAATAAAGAATTAGTTTATGTTTGGAACAGGACCGTGAACGTTTCTAGCATTTACCATGAATTTTAATAGTCTATGTTCTTCTTGATCTTATAAAGCTATTGCATACGGCATGAATTTAATCACTGAAGATTGATATATAACCCCTTTCGACAACTAAGTTGTCATCATTAGCAGATAATTAAACAGCGTAGCACCTGGAAAACTACGGAAAAATATCCGTACGAAAACAAATTCTGCACACGAACCGTACAGTTGAAAGCCAAAACGCACACTGCGTTATACGTATACGGAATACGAAAATTAATGTATAATTGCAATACTAACAACTTATTTGAAAAATAGATAAGAAGCTAATAGCCTTGTATCATTTTGGTAGATTCTGTATCTTCTACGGTTTGTGGTACACTGCATTTAATTTGTGAAAGGCCTATTTCCACTCGCTCCTACTCTTCGATATATCTATTGGTAAATTTCGAAGAATCAGACTTTAGAATTTTTTTCTTGCAACCATATTTAAAATACATGTATGATACGTGGCGAAAAGTCCCACGCTTAGGAGAAGGAAATGTGAAGGAATGGGAACCAGAATTGATAATTATACCTACCTATACACAGTCCACTTTGCGAATTATCAAGTAATATATGCAAACGACAAAGATGATCTGGAATACATGGGTTTTGCAAATGAACATTGAAAAACACAATGCCTATGTACAAATTAAGAAACATAGGATCTAAAGTTAGAAAGCAATGAAACCATCAAATACTTACATAGGTATAAATTTCGATAAGGAAGGAATAAACGACAGGAAAAATATATATAGGTAAAATATCATAAGAAGGATAATTAAATCTTTAATCGGAATACTGTAGAGCAAAGAGATAGGAAGACAAAGAAAGACAACAATATCTGACAGCTTAATAAAAAAAAAACACATTGGCATACGAAAAAAGAGCCACAGAAGTGGACGCATTAGGAGGATCAACGAAAATTTCAAAACGAAAATGAATCCTAAATGACGCAATAAATGAACAAATGGGTATAATGGAATCAATTATGGACTGTATTGAGGAAAAGTAGTTGATCTACCTAGTAAGATCACGTACAAAGGAAGGTGATAACAGTAGAGAATCGAAGGAGGGGGAAGATTTAAGGAAACATAGATTGAAAGTGCAAGAGGACTAAATGAAGGAGACTGCAACATATGAATGAATGTCAATTAGGCATTGAAAACGTTGCAAAATGTTTTAAAATCATTGAGTTCCTATCCCTACTCAACCTAAGTAATCTCAAATAAAGTTCCACTTTTAAGCATTTGATTTACTAATTCTCAAACAGTAATACTATATAAATTCTCCATTTCGTTATGAAAATATAATGAAAGTATTATTTTCTGAAATATTCGCCATAAAAGAAAAATACAAAAGCAACGATAAAAAATTCGTTTCCTTGCAATTCTTGTTCTTAAACAAGGGAATAAAACCTACATCAAATCTACATATAAAGTACGAAGTAAGCGATAATCATCACGTCATTGGGGAAATTACGTTCAAAATTGACGTCAAAACTTCACCGGCACACACCAATAAGTAAAATGGAAATTTAAATATCATTTCTACATTGCAAATGACAAGTGTGTCAGAATAAGAACCCCATATTTCTTCTTCTTTCAAACTTTCTCGTATTTGAAAGTTCTTGTATTATGAACAGTGACGGATACGTTTTAAATTTTAGGTAAATAAATATTCAAAATACATTTTTTATGGTAATATGTACAGTGAAATTGAGTTCGACTATAATTCGAGACATTCTAGCAAAGTTTTTATTAGGATTGCAATGATTTTGTTTTGATTATTGATATAAAGGTACAATGAATATTATGACGACTTCTAAAAAGCTTTCTTTGAGTATTAGGCAAAGTATTTGGTTGACAATGAGGGTAGGTCTCCATTTAAAAGTAAATCAAATAATTAGTTATGTTTCAAATAATTTTTATTGCATTGCATGATCATACAAATGTTGTGCGTTATGCTAAAAATTATTGGAAACTTGTAAATAGTTATTTACGAGGCCGGTTCAGTAATTAGTGAACCTAACAAAAGAGGACAGCATTAATAAAAAATCTTATGTTTTTCAACACGATATGGTAAAGGCGGAGCACCGATCAGTGATTAAGTTCTTATTTTTAAAGAACAAAACAAACAACTGAGGCGAAGTCTGCTTACGTAGACCAATCTCTCTCGATTGTAACTGTAAAACAATGGACATCTTGGGTTTAAAGATTACTGAACCACTATATTTAATGAACAACGCAGCAGGCGTCCAAAGATATAAATGTACTCCAGAAATTATTTAAAAATTTTCTTGATACAATGCCGTTGAACAAAATTGTTTAAGTTATGCATAATAAAAAAAAATATGTAAAACGAGTGTCGAGAACGAGAACGCATTTCAACCTTTAGTTTAGAAAAGTTTAGCACGATCAGAAAGACATAATCTGGAACACTTTTAGCGCCGAATATAATAAAGGGTGTGAGAACTGGATGCATCATTATAAACTCAACATGCGGCAACTCAAAACAATGCACTGGGACTGTAGACGTAGATAAAGATCATACACCAAAACTTATAGCTACCGTCTTTTGGAACTGCAGTAGACTTCTTCTTACCTACTATTTTCAAAACGTGAAATGATAACCGGAGCATACCTATGAATTCCAATAGAAAAACTACAAGAACTATGTCATATTTCGAATTTCTTCAGTACCCAGCTTATTCACCAGAGTTGGCCTCCTTGAACTTTGTCCTCTTCCCCTAAACTGAAAACTTGATAGGTGGCAAAAGATTTGGATTAAATTTCTTGTCTAAGCTTACTAATTACTGATCCCTTCCTTATACTAGGCAAAGTACTGACATAAAACCTTTTAGATCTCTCTGCTAGGGAATTCTATTATTAAGATAGATTTTAGGTGAATTTTTGGTGCAGTATCATTGACGTATGTCTCATTGATCTCTTTATAATCGAAGAACGTCTCACAACAGTTTGTGTGGGCTTAATACTCCTTTATTTTCATTTATAGAAAACAAGATACACATTCAGCTACCTGGAAAATAGTTTACAAATATAAAGATAGTAAGTAATCACTGAATCAGAACCAAATCTACAATATAATACGAAAATTTTTGGAAGAAGAACTGAAAATAGTTAACGAGAAAAATACAAAAAATTCCTTAAGGGCTCTCAGTTAATGCTTGAATATGGCAACTAGTGCTCCTAAAGAACCTAAGCTGAACCTAAGCTTCACCCAAACTTATGCGTAACGTGACATGCCAAGAGTTTCGTGGACGCAGGAGCAGTTAACGTTTCCTTTGTGGTGTCAATCGTATGTACCTTGATCTGGTTAAGCATAACCTCCTAACTTTGCTGCTCGTGTAAACGGTATGGGAAAAGTGTAGAGCCAAACCGAAATTAAATGGTAGAGAGTACGTGCGAAAGTTCTTAAATTTTAAGGCAAGAACCCTCTATGGGAAAAACAAATCAGGACGGCGAAAATGAACCAGGTTTGTCTACAGAGATGAAGATACACAAAACTGTAAAGTCAACACTGTTTACGAATTGGATCTGATGTCAGACGGAGGAAATCCAATCAACTAAATAATCTAGAATATCTAAGACTGAAGTGTAAGGGCTGCCGAAATAGGGCCAAGATTATATACAAGCTAAAAGCTGTAATTAACGTATATGCAAACTAGTCAAGAGATTCCAAAGAAATATGAGGACTAAAATATATTGGGAAAGGCCGTACTGGAATCGGTCTTATGACCACAGCAACTAATCTTCTCTTAACAGATACTCACAAACCTACTGGTTTGTAGTAGGACAGATCCGCAGCCAACAAGGACCGTAATGAATAAATTGGCATAACTATATTTTTAGCTGTTTAAAACCAGACATAGGAGTAAAACAAATTGAAGTTCATTTATTTTATTATTTGTTACTTATTATACATAACATTTGGTTCATTATGCAGATGTTCAAAGCGTTCAAAGCAAAATTCAATAAGTTTAATAAGATATTGAAGTAGTGAGAATATGATTCCACTGATAATTCAAAGAATTATCTGTTAATATTTGTAGATTATCCAAACATTAACTAAATGAATGTTAATGTAAGGATAAAGATAGTACGTACAAAAATACGTTTGCGAAACCTACAAAAATACGTTCATTAAATTTCGTGCTTAATGCCGTACAAAAAATCTGTTAAATCTGTAATCTCCACGTAAAATGCTTTTAACAACATCTCTAAGTAATCACATTTAGCCGACAATTCCAGAAACTATTTCAGGCACATTTCCATTATAAATTTTCATGATTTCATTGAATTTCCATTAACTTTCATCATTGTTCTTAAAGTAGCCGCAACAATTCAGTTTCCTACTCAGTTTCAGTGTTTGTGTTAATCAGGAGGGGGGGTTTTTATAGCAGATGTGTTTGTGATCGATAAACAGAGAGAGTATATCCTTTGACTGGGTTCGCAGCATGCTGTCTATATATCCTCCGAGTGTAAATATTTGGCCTGTTGCCAAAGGCTTTCCCTCGAAGTCACAATGGCAAATTCACCGCCCTAGTGGAATTGACAATCTATTATCAGAAATATATATACCTATCTACGTATACGTTACATAACATGTGAAACAGTTTAAAAAAATTAAAGAAAGAACATGAGGTATGCACAGATATCGAATTAAAAATATTTTAGTTTCCATTGTTTTTAAATTAAATGTTATTATAGTTAGCTATGTAAATTTATCTGCCCACGACAGTTTTTTTAACTATACGATTTTATTTTAAAACCTGTACTATCCCATATTATTAATAATAATAGTACTGTTGAGTATTTACGAATTTATTCAACCCTTTAATTAAATGAAACGTTAAATCCGCAAAGAATTAATATTATAGGTATACATTCAACGTACCACGTACGTATATATTGTTAGTATTAACTGTAATATTACTTTTCAATCCGATATTTAGATATAACTTTACTAACACATTAACAAACACATAATCCAGCTATAAACACTGTCGCTATTTAAATGGCGTACGAAAAAAGAGTAACTCATCGTACGCAACTAAAATATACATACATATTTAAAAAGCACATAAAATAAGCTTCTAAACGATGTATAATTTATTCGGAATGCTCGTTTCGCGCATCTATGGACTTATGCAATGTTTTTAGCGAAATTTTTACTGCAGTTTGAAGAATATTCCGTTTCAACAATTCTAAATTTGGAGGACATTTTCTTCAAACCATATATTCGAGCACATCTCTTAGCCGGTAACTGTGATGGTTCATGAGAGAGAAACCAAGCGGTTAATCAGAAGCCTTAATAAGTTCACAAATATTGTTGTCCAGTCATGTTTGTGTCGTATTCGTCTTCCACGAAATCCTATTTAAAACACATATTTCTTCCTCCTAAACAAGGAGGCTATTAGAGGCTTCACCACAGTTTTTTGCCACACTTGGTTCAGTGTTGTTATCCTAATTTCGTAAAAGTAATAAGAGAAATATTTCGACAACTAAGTTGTCATTATTGTAGTAGATAGCTTACTAAATAATTAGAGGCCGGGTAGTGACCGCTCTGAATCAAAGTCACGACCTTCTGGGCTACCACCATAAAACTTCGACCATTTACTAAACTTTTCTTCTCTTCGTCTTTTGGGTTCTTGTAGTCTTCAAAGCTTGTGTTAAAAAATAGTGTCAGCTCTTTGTTAAGCTTTCATGTTTAAATTATCCTCAATAATGCAAGGTATTGTTCTAGGTAGTGATGTTCATTTCAAAGGACAAAATTGCTTTCGCAGTAGATTTCGAGCACGAACAACGGACAGTGGACGGGGCAACTGCATCAAGGAAGCCCATCAGCACCACCAGTATCTCAACAGCTAAGATATGCGAAAAAAAAATATCCTTAATATTAAGAGGTGAAAGAAGAGCTAAAGTCGTTCGTGTTCTCTTCCCTACTTTGTACAATATAATAGCAGCGATGAAATTATGGTATATTCTGACAATTCCATATTATAAATAATGTTCACTTAGCGGCTATTAAACAAGCACTGTCGTATGATATATTTCCGGTAATACTCTTCTGCTTACAAGCATTTAAAGAAATTCGTCTACGCTCGAGGCAACCCTCTACCTTATTGCTTCGTTATCTGTACAGAATATTTAGGAAGAACTAAACTAGAAGTGCTTATAGATCCATTATACAATTCACATCTCACTCACGTTGGGTGAAAACAAACAGAAAAGGAGGAAGTGTGTGCCGATATGAATCATCTTAGCTTGGGATGCTTGTGCGCTCAGCTTTTAGAAGAAAGAAGAGATAGCTTGATAACTGGTTTCGGCGAATGGATACGTGCATAAACTGAAAATTAAAATTAAATTTTTATTCCAAATCTTTTGCAGTTGCAGAACTTTATAGATAACCAACACAAATATTTTACCAAGATAGCGATTGACCTATGGTTCTTTCTTTCGAAAACAAGACATGTCGAAGCAATTTTCCAAGACATTAGAAATGTGGATATTCTTAAGATCCAGCTAAATATTTTGCTTAGAAGATTAGCAAAAATGTAGATATTACATTTACTAGATAATAACAAAAGCGTATATTAATATTGTATTTTAAGTATTTTATACACTGCAGTACATTGTATCAACAATCAGAAATGTGAACTATGTAATAAATTTAAAATAAATATAATAAAACAACTTGATCAATAAGGTTGATATATAACCCCTTTCCACATTACCTTTGTAAATTCTGTATACGCATTTCGACAACCAAGTTGTCATCATCAGCAGATAATTTCAAAGTGTCGCACCTGACAAAACACGGCGAAAAACAACCGCACGAAAATCAAACTCCGTACGCGATCCACACCGTTCAAAACCAAGATGTACACTGTGTTTTTTTCACAAGATTTTTAAAATTATTCTTACTTAAACTAACATGCACTACATTGAAAAAAAGGGGGGGGGGGGAATTCCGGTCAAGACAGTCAAGTGCCTGCCTGTAATTTATTATATAGTTCGTCCTCTGACATTAAGTAGGGAAAAAAGGGTCGTTTGTATTGGGCCACTTTCATTATTGTTCACCACATGGTTTAAATTATTTAAGATGTGCATGCCTTCATACGTGTCCAGTTCTCGATAATTGTACACGTTTTTTATCAGATGTAAACAATCTATATTAACACTGTGGTTATTTTCTAATACATGTTTCGCTAAACCCGATTTTTCCGGTCGGTTGAATTTTATGTGCGAAAGGTGTTCTTTATACCTGGTTTCGATCGATCTTTTAGTTTGGCCGATGTATTGTCTATTGCACTCTAAACATTCAATTCGATAGATTCCCGATTTTTTATTTTCTTCGATTTTGTCTTTTGCATTTCCTAAAAGCATTTTAAGGGAATTATTGGGGCGGAAACAGACTTGAAGCCCGCGATCTTTAAAAATACTATTTAGATTTTTTGTCATGCGATGATAAGGTAAACAAACAAAATGCTTTTCCCGATTGCTCTGTGGTGATAGACATGTGGTGTCACGGATTGTTTTTCTTATGTTGGCCTTTCTAATTAATCCATTGATTATTTCCGAATCGAAACCGTTGTATATCGCGATATTCTTAATGAGGTTCAATTCTCTTTCATATCTTACTTTTGTTAGTGGGAAATTGATCAAACGATTAATCAGAAAATTGAATGGAGCCATCTTTTGTTGCATGATGTGGTTTGAATCCGCCGTGATGAATCTATTGACATTGGTTTCTTTTCGGAAAATATCAATTTCTATTTTGAAATCATTCCTAATAACTAAGGTGTCCAAAAAAGGCAACTTGTCATTGTTTTCTTTTTCTACTGTAAATTTAATTGTCGAGAATTTTGAATTTAACTGTTTAACGAAATCATTTAAGCTGCATTTTTGTGTATTGAAAATCGCGAAAATATCATCGACATATCTGACCCAAATTCTTGGAAAATATTTAGCTTTATTTTTTAATTCTATTTCAAAGTTACTCATAAATAGGTCCGCTATGAATGGAGAAAGACAATTGCCCATTGCAGTTCCCTGTTTTTGTTCATAGAACCTCCCTTCGAACTGAAAACAATTTTCGGACATGCAAAGGTTTGTTAATCTCACGTATTCCTTTATTTTCTCTGGTTCGATCTTATTTTTGTGAAGAAGTTCTTCTAAATATTTTAAAGTTTCTGGAATCGGTGCCGAAGGAAACAATGACGTTACGTCGAATGAAACTAAAATTTCTCCTTTTTCCAATTTACAATCTTTGATCCTTTGGATAAATTCTAATGAATTATTGACTGAGAGACTTTCAAGTTTTTCGGGCAAATTTTTGTATTCATTCACTAGCCATTTTGATATCAAGTAAGTAGGGGAGTTGATCCCTGAGACAATTGGTCTCATTGAGTTGCCTGGTTTGTGTATTTTAGGTAAACAATATAGTCTAGGGATCAACGGATTACTTACACTTAGCCTATAATTCAGATTCGGGGTTATTAAAGAATTTTAGACCAATCTTCATTCTACCCATGATGTCTAAAATCTTGGAAACCATTATCAAAAAGAGATTAATCCAGTTCTTTGAGACACACGGACTCATAAATGTGAGTCAGCATGGCTATCGGAGGGGTAAGTCCACGACTACCGCGATTGCGGAGGTCCTGGAATATATAGCGGATGCTTGCCTGGAATTTGTTCACAAGTCGCCGGATAGGTTCTGCAAAAATGGTGATTTTCACAAATATGAAACACGAAACCAGAACGGTTTGGTGATACCGTATCATCGCATTGGGAAAAGTCAGCTAGGTTCGAATTACGTGGCCGTGAAGATATACAATGCTTTGCCTTATAGGTTTAGGAACCTACCATGGATTAATCTCAAAATATTAATAAAAAAGGTGCTGATGGAGAATGTTTTTTATTCGGTAAATGACTACCTGAAGCATAAATTTTGACATTGCCTTTTTGTGTTTTTTATATTTTTATATTTTTTTTATATTTTAATTGGTACTCTGGTGTATTGTTTTGTATAGGTCTTGCGGTTTTTAACGTGTTGTGAGCGCATTAATAGTGTTTTTATTTATCCATGATTGTTCCATGACGTGTATATGTACATATATATCAATAAATTATTATTATTATTATTATTATTATTATTATTATTATTATTATTAACTTTGAACAACTTTTTTTAACGCGTTTTTTGTGACACAAAAAACGCGTTAAAAAGTTGTTCAAAGTTAATAACCCCGAATCTGAATTATTGGCTAAGTGTAAGTAATCCGTTGATCCCTAGACTATATTGTTTACCTAAAATACACAAACCAGGCAACTCAATGAGACCAATTGTCTCAGGGATCAACTCCCCTACTTACTTGATTTCAAAATGGCTAGTGAATGAATACAAAAATTTGCCCGAAAAACTTGAAAGTCCCTCAGTCACTAATTCATTAGAATTTATTCAAAGGATTAAAGATTGTAAATTAGAAAAAAGGGAAATTTTAGTATCATTCGACGTAAAGTCATTATTTCCTTCGGTACCGATTCCAGAAATTTTAAAATATTTAGAAGAACTTCTTCACAAAAATAAGATCGAACCAGAGAAAATAAAGGAATACGTGAGATTAACAAACCTTTGCATGTCCCAAAATTGTTTTCAATTCGAAGGGAGGTTCTATGAGCAAAAACAGGGAACTGCAATGGGCAATTGTCTTTCTCCATTCATAGCGGACCTATTTATGAGTAACTTTGAAATAGAATTAAAAAATAAAGCTAAATATTTTCCAAGAATTTGGGTCAGATATGTCGATGATATTTTCGCGATTTTCAATACACAAAAATGCAGCTTAAATGATTTCGTTAAACAGTTAAATTCAAAATTCCCGACAATTAAATTTACAGTAGAAAAAGAAAACAATGACAAGTTGCCTTTTTTGGACACCTTAGTTATTAGGAATGATTTCAAAATAGAAATTGATATTTTCCGAAAAGAAACCAATGTCAATAGATTCATCACGGCGGACTCAAACCACAGCATGCAACAAAAGATGGCTTCATTCAATTTTCTGATTAATCGTTTGATCAATTTCCCACTAACAAAAGTAAGATATGAAAGAGAATTGAACCTCATTAAGAATATCGGGATATACAACGGTTTCGATTCGGAAATAATCAATGGATTAATTAGAAAGGCCAACATAAGAAAAACAATCCGTGACACCATATGTCCATCACCACAGAGCAATCGGGAAAAGCATTTTGTTTGTTTACCTTATCATCGCATGACAAAAAATCTAAATAGTATTTTTGAAGATCGCGGGCTTCAAGTCTGTTTCCGCCCCAATAATTCCCTTAAAATGCTTTTAGGAAATGCAAAAGACAAAATCGAAGAAAATAAAAAATCAGGAATCTGTCGAATTGAATGTTTAGAGTGCAATAGACAATACATCGGCCAAACTAAAAGATCGATCGAAACCAGGTATAAAGAACACCTTTCGCACATAAAATTCAACCGACCGGAAAAATCGGGTTTAGCGAAACATGTATTAGAAAATAACCACAGTGTTAATATAGATTGTTTACATCTGATAAAAAACGTGTACAATTATCGAGAACTGGACACGTATGAAAGCATGCACATCTTAAAGAATTTAAACCATGTGGTGAACAATAATGAAAGTGGCCCAATACAAACGACCCTTTTTTCCCTACTTAATGTCAGAGGACGAACTATATAATAAATTACAGGCAGGCACTTGACTGTCTTGACCGGAATTCCCCCCCCCCCCCTTTTTTTCAATGTAGTGCATGTTAGTTTAAGTAAGAATAATTTTAAAAATCTTGTGAAAAAAACACAGTGTACATCTTGGTTTTGAACGGTGTGGATCGCGTACGGAGTTTGATTTTCGTGCGGTTGTTTTTCGCCGTGTTTTGCCAGGTGCGACACTTTGAAATTATCTGCTGATGATGACAACTTGGTTGTCGAAATGCGTATACAGAATTTACAAAGTTAATGTGGAAAGGGGTTATATATCAACCTTATTGATCAAGTCAATCAACCACAAGCTCCATCAAATTCAACTATAATAAAACAATGTCGAATATCGATGCAAAAATTTCAGGCTTGTAGCATCCAGCGCATCCTAAAAGTCTCAATGGTAGCCGATATTATAGACAATATGCAATTCTACCTTTTCAGTATAACCGACATGCTTAAAAATTACGACTTTAACAAGTTTTTGATACAAAAATATCAACTTTTTGTAATAATGTAGTTTTAGGTTATAGGGATTTTGAATAGTTCTGGTGAAAGAAGAAAAGAGCTTGTTTGAAGTAGTTGGAACGAAAATTGTGATGACGAAATTGTAATAACTTTTTAGAAAGTTGTTCAACAAATAAATTGGCATCTGTAAAATTATCAGTAGTCAGCTAAGAGCAAATTACAAGACTTCTAAAAACCGGTTCTAAAATTGAACCTTATTATTTATTATAAAAAATTGATGGAGGTCCAACATCGTACGACATATTAAATTAAGAATATAGTATACGGAAGTTATTTTATTTTTCAACGTATGCTCTTTGTAACTCACTACATTTAATTCACTGATATTCAAGTGCTTTCATTCCTTGAGAAAAGTAAGCTTTATCGTCAAAAAATGCGTTCATTTCAGTAATTACCTTCTTATTCAACTCAAATCCTTTATCACCGAACCAAATTTTCAGGTTAGGCAAAAAGAAAACTGAGAGGCTAATTCTGGCAAATAAGTTGGATGTAGAAGCAGTTCTAAATGTAATGAATTTTGGCCATTAAAACAATCGAAGTGTGAACACACGCATTATCCCGAAGCAAAAGCACTCATTTCTTTTGTGGGCTCTTTGCGATTATATTGTATCGTGCAGTTGATCTAAAAGGGATACATGCTACTCGTCTGTTTTACTTTTTTTAAAAAGAATCAATAAAAAGAATCTAAAATCCCAAAAGACAAAAGTGTACAGAGTGTACAGTCAACATCTTTCAGAGTACTTTATCTTCCTCAGTCCGTTATTTCGATTGTTGCTTCATTTCAGTTGTATATTGATGTACAGGTTTCATCAACCGTTATTATTCAGCGCCAAAAGTTGCAATTAATAAATGTTGTACCGATCTTGCATATAATTTTTTCATACTCAGTTTATTATGCAAAATCGAAACCACTGATTCATATGAAATATGATGGAGCCCGACCACGTTTAAATTCATTTTATTATTGCAATCGATAGAAATTGGTCCCAGTAAACGGACTACAGTTCAGCTTTGATTTCTTCGTTTGAATTGTTCTTTAGAAATAAAAACCTAATCTATTATCGGTATTCTAATTTTTCAAAACAAAACAGTATTAAAACAAGCTAAAAACAGTTCAAACGATAGGAATTGACAGTAATGTTTTGTATATTGAAAAATAAATAAATTTTTTTATTATTGTCGCCTTCTTTCGCCCTGCTCACTAATTAGCGATCCGCCCTCGTATATTAAATAATAACAAAATGATATATTTTTATTTGTAGCTTCATTTACAATAATATTTGTATGCAATCTTGAAATCTATTACAAACATTTACTACAAAAAAAATGTCCAAATGACCGGTAAGGAGATGTTTAAAGAATTGCGTTCATGCGAGGAAAGACTAAAGATTGACTGTCAGTTTTTTCAGTCTTCTTGCAATGTTTTCGGAATTTTTAATGAAGGATTCACTGTTATCATTGTAAGGAGAGCAGAAGTTATCAAGGTATTTAGATAGTATATATGTAGTACTGTTTCAAGTACTAACTATGGAATGTAAAGGAATGTTAGGTTTATGGATTTTGGGTAGACCGTACAATTTGGAGATATTAGTACCCCTGGATAAAAGACAAGAGCTTCTTGATAGCCTATAGGGATGGAAGAGCATTTTGTGAAGGTAATAGAGCGTTCGATGCATGTGGTAGGATTTCGTATTAGAAGTCCGCAGGAGGCGTATTTGAGAAGCAAATTACAGCCGTAAAAATCCATGAATCAAATAAAATCCATAACGTGAACATTCTGACAATCTTAGCCGTAATAACGACTAACTCTTATACAACACCTAACAAACCTTATTTTCAAAAATACTTCACAGCAAACACAACGTTGCAGTAACCCGAAATAACTCTTATATAATCCCTTCCCGAAATAATGAATCTTCAGTTTCAATTCAGTAGTGTAAAGATCAACAGCTGCCCTGAGTATGTCCCATACAAGAGCGGGCCCAAAGCACAGAAGCTTAGAAAAAACTATGAAGAACAGCCACAGAAGTCTATAAGCCAGATTAATTCATATATATTTATCTTCAATTTCCCATGATGTTCCCAAAATTTTTAGTTGAATTCATTGCGGTAACTCTAAAATCATAGATGCATAAATTTAAATTTCTATTTTAAAAATTAAAACATGTTTTTATGGAAACTCAATAAAAATATATTAGATATTTACTCAACTACGATTACACACACATCCAGTATTATGTATATTGTTCATCATTTTGACGCTTTATACAGCCATTAATATTGCAATCTAATAGCTCTTTCTCAAATAATGGCCCCGTATACTCGGCAGTAAATTTCGAATCGATTATGATCGGGCGGGATATTAATTGCCTCGAATTTCCAACTTAAGAAGCCATACAACCACCCGATTAGTAAAAACAAAATTGGTTCGATCCACGTCATAAAAGACAAAAAGAATATTTACCACGTTTAGAATATATGGACATGAAAAATGATAAAACCGCAAATTTATTTCATTATTACTGTTAATACAATATAATCTTTCTGAAATGTTAAATCTCCTATCGAATTGAATTTTATCTAAATTATTTATTTAATGTATAAACAGCGAGGTTATTGAATGTTTAATAATTCAACGTTATAAATATTTTAATGTACATTGTTGTTACTTTACGTTTGGAACTGTAGCTACCTTATCTGCTAACTCTTTCATGCCTTACTCCTGTGCT
The DNA here is from genome assembly GCA_031893035.1 of Dermolepida albohirtum. Lineage (NCBI taxonomy): Eukaryota > Metazoa > Arthropoda > Insecta > Coleoptera > Scarabaeidae > Dermolepida > Dermolepida albohirtum. The sequence continues at coordinate 5,197 of JAVIWB010003169.1, read as the reverse complement.
TTATGGTTTGCTTCTTTTCCTGTCTGTGATAATAAATTCTTTTACCTTAATATAATTAATTTTCCTCCGTTATGGTGGTTCATTTGTTTCAAGTTTCCTTTGTTAAATTAACTCTATCATTAAGTGTTTCCTGTATCTTTATTCTTGTACATCTATTATTTGAATTCCAATCACTGTTATGTAGTATGGTTTTTCCGTTTTTCCATGTCAGTGCAGTCCTTACCAATTATCTCACTATATCCTCGACTTATTTTAGAATACAAAGGGTACTAGGAAAGTTTTGCAATACAGTTTTGTTTATTTAATTTTTTCAAAGTAATTTCCTCTGCACTCAATACACCTCTCCATCCTCCGAAACCAATCTTTAGACCAATTCTGCCAAGTTTTACTAGGGAGTAAAGTATACTCGTTGTAACAAGCCCGCAGAAGGTTCTCATCACTGGATAACCGCCTCCCTTTTATCTTCATTTTCACATGCGGGAACAGTGCAAAGTCGCAGGGAGCAAGATCTGGACTGTAGGGAGGGTGCTCGAGAAGTTTAAATCCTGTCGTGGTCAAATATTCGGTGCAGTCTTTGGCCCGGTGAGCTGGAGTATTATCGTGATGGAGGAAGCAGGTGTCCATTCTTGACTTTGGCCGCAGGTTCTTCGTAGATCCAATGACTTTAGGCAGGCACAGTTCAGTATACCACTTAGCTGTGACGGTCTTCTGTGTGTCCAAAACGACGCGTTCCACAATTCCACTCGATTTGAAAAATACAGCTATCATGTTTTTCTTTACAGATCGGGATTGTCTGACAACTACGGATGTGTCCTCACCATCAAAAACCCAAACTTTGTTTTGAGCTTTGGTCGGCATATCGTAATAGTACAGATAAGTCTCGTCACCTGTCACAATGTTGTTCACATACCGAGATTGCCCCTTATTAAACTTTTTAGCATCTCTCGGTACCAAGTCACACGTCGTGTCATCTGCTCTTCAGTCAGTCGATGCGGCACCCAGAGAGAACAAAGTTTCTTCACGTGCAAATGATCATGCAGAATCGAACGAATTGCTGGTGCATTTAGGCCTGAAGTACCCTCTGCCTGTGGGTAAGTCACTCGCCTGTGCTTGCCAAGCATTTTCCTCACAGTAGTAACGTTTTCCTCTGTAACTGACGTTAGTGGCCTTCCCGGCCTCTCAGCATCCTCGACAGTTAAATTTCCCCTTTAGAATTCTCTATACCACCTAAATATCGTTGTGCGATGTGGACAAACATAACCTAGTTCAAGAGTAATTTCTTCGAAGCACTGGTCAATGTTTAAACCACGCACGAAATTATAACGCAAAACTGACCTTATCTCATTTCGTGACCACGATGCCATCGTAAGCATTTTACACTCTCACTGCTAATGAATTACTGAGCCCATCGAAATGGCGCGGTGGCTACTATGCACGTATAAGCATGTCTCAACATACAGCAACAAACAGCTTTCTACGATTCATCGTTGCGTCATATTGCGAAACTTTCCTCGTACCCTTTGTAGTATACTGCATTGGTTATTTATTTTATATCTTATATCCTGTATTATTAATTATTCTTTCATTTTACTTACGAGGTTATGTTTATTTCAATAGTGTTTTTCTCCAATTTCCATATTTCGTTTGTATCTTGGATCGCTTTTTCTCTTTCCTTGCGTAGATAATCAAATTCGCTTTCATTTTCGTAACTTTATGTTTATTTGGAATCATGTGTCCTTGTCAACAAGTTAGTGACCTTTATCCATTATTTTATTACTAATATTTATCGCGCTTTCTTGAGTTTTTATTGCCCACGTTTCTTCCATTTGAAGGAACGTACTCTTTCCTGTACTATCCATGTAGAAATCGATACTAATTGATCATAACTTGTTTAACTTACGTTTCTAGGCGAAACACTTTTTAAAAGAACTACACAGGCCAACCAATAAATATTTTTTAAAAACTTTTTTCAAAGAGCAACCTGTTTCTTATGTATTTTGGTGTGCTGAATTCAAATTTTCAATCAGTCACTTACAGCTCCGAGATTGTCAGGGAAAAAATTTAAATGCGAGTGTAAAAAATGCATCTTCACACTCATGTTACATCCAAGTTCTCGAAATGTTTTCAACATGTTTTGAACTATATTTTCGTAATTAGGGTCTTTCTGATTGCCTAAAAACTTTAAACAGGTATTATTATACGCTTACGATGCATAAATAACGTAAGTAAACATGGGAGGAAACTTTACGTCTTGTGGTATTTTAAAGTTTATTTTCGGATTCAGCACGTCAAAAAAACATAAAGGGGAGCCGAATTTATAAAAAAGTTTTTTCATGGTTGGTCTGTGTTATTAGTAAATGTAAACAAGTAGATTTTTCATTTGTCTATATGAAAATTCTAATCTTTTTCGTGAATAACTTACTGGAGGATCCCGGGTTCAACTGAAGACGTTAACTGTCTACGTCTGGCAAAACTAAATGAACTACTTACTGATCAATGTCTTTTTACGAGACTTGAGGATTCATCAGATCCACAATAAAACCAACAATCAAGTTAGAATATCTTGTCATTTCTCGTCTTTTTACTGACAAAACTTTTTAGGTTGAACGTTTTCACTGCATTTTTTTTATATTTACTTCAGTTTAATTATTTTCGATATTATTCTTCTTATTTGTTTAGACTTTCGTATTTCTTTATACCTACACCAAATTCAATGTGATGATTACAAAAACTAATTATCCTTGTTAACAATATTTTTAAATTCTAGAATATATTTTACATTTAATTTACTTCACAATTTAAATTCCTTTTTTTATAACAATTTTGTTAGATTTATTTTTAAAGAATTTTATTCAATTCTCAGTTAAATATTCTGTAAAATATTTTCGTAGAAATTATTCTGTATTATCGTTATTTTATCAAAATCCAATTTAAATTTTCTATTATTAACATCATTTTATTTCAAAGTTATTACCTGTGATACCACTCTTTTTAAGTTCAAAAGGTCTTCCAGGGGCTGTTTGAATAACCAGGATTGCCCTTTGAGGGTGCAATTGCCAGACTTTCTAGACGAAGACGGTCATGCCAGTTGTTCAGTACGAGGGAAAATATTTAAAAACGCCTGCCAGCTTGTCTAATTACAGAAGCAACTCCGTGTACAGAAGTATGATGGGGCGAGAAATAGTAATTTCGTGTCACCACTACACGAAAGTTTGAGAAAAAGTAAGAAGCACAGAGAATAAAAAAGTCAATAAACGTGTTCGCTTTTAATTAAATAAATAAAGCAGTAAAAAACCACTATTACGATATCATTAATTAATGTACATATATGGTTCGAAGGTCATATAAGTTGAATTAATATTGCAAGTACAAAGGAAACAGATTTAGCAGATCGTAGTTTTAAATCGGAACTGGGCCTAGTTTCGTTTACACTTCAAATGTCAGTAAATATTAAAAAAAAGAATTTATTACTAAATTAGACTATTTTGCTTTTCCGTAAAAAAGTATTTTTTTCATTCAAACTGCTTTTCATATTCTCTAAGCAATGCACGCACACATAAGCGTCAGTATCTATAGGCAGAAACTTATATATAACGTTGAAGACATTTCATGCGAACTTCTGTCAATGTTTTATTCAAAATGAGTGATGAAGTGGAATTTGTTTATATTGCGCGATCACGCGGACAAAGTATAGATGTCAATTAGCAGCAAGTTTAGTCAATGGTACAGAACGTGAAGGAGCTGAAGATGAAATCAATTCATTCGTTGATGATGTCGACAATCATGATATGGATTTTGTGCCTGATGACGAAGCGTCTGATATTGAAGTAGAAATGATAATCGAAGCAAACGATATCTTTGCTAGTGATGAAGGAAAAAAGAGGAAGAAATACATGTTAAAAATCAACAACGAAGAGACAGAAAAAAGAAAGGAGTCCCACTCGTCCTGTTCCTTTGCCTCGTTTTGTTTCAGTTTGCAGCTACATGCCAAAAAAGAATAAAACCGTAAAGTTTCTTTCCATCATATTCTATACAAAACATTGTGATGGTGAAGCAATTATATTTACAATGCGAATAAAGTCTGCATTGATTGCATGGACCAAATAGTCATTTCACATCGAAACGCTCAACAAAGCAATAGACTTCCTTTTTGCTGTAATATAATATTTAGATGTGATGGTATTGACTGCATTTTGCATTTACAAAGAACTTGATGTATTTGACAAATCTCATGCAAGACGGAATTTCCTTTCCCCGTTATCCAAATAATTAGTTCTCCCAAACATTAAAAATCGAATTAACAACTTTCACATTATCAAGCAATTTACTACTAGTCCAACGATTAAATCATTTCATGGGTTTTCATGAAAACATAATGCACTTTATCTAATTTCATTAGTTTTCGTTTCATTGTTCCATTTCTATTTCTAACATAAGTATTCGAAAAGGAAAACGGGCCTAATACACTCGATAAGAAGTTGTAAACTCTGTTATTGATAAGACGCGCCGTAAAACTTGTTTGTTCTGTTCAAAATATTCAGACCCAGTATGCCAATAACACTCCAAAGTTCATTATACTTATTTTAGTTGTATAAATGAAAATCAATAACAGAATTCGTATCGCATTCCATCGTAAAATTTCTTCTTATAGTAATGATTTACTTTGAAATAAAACTACTTTATACCTTCGAAGACTTGTTTTTAATATTTTCGCCGAAGCAGATGGTTCAACATATGCAGAAGCCATTGTAAACCAGAAAGAAACTGAAAATATATGCCATGGAATATAAATACGATGCATCACCAATAACACAATATTTCCATACAAATGCATGAAAATATATGTGTGACACTATGAGGCCTGAATGTGACAAACCGAACATGTGTTAAACGGAGGGTTAAACAATCGTTATAAAGGAACTAATAAACGTATAAAATTTAGCAGTTATCGTTACTAGGAAGACAACTTACCACTGCACCACAAAAACAACTTAAAACTGCGCCATTCTACAAACTTTCAACCCGTTTCCGTATAAAATATAGTGTGTAAAGGTAATATTTGTATGACATGAAATGTTACGTATGTACATATATCATCTAAAATCGCCCATAAAGAAAAAATTAAATTGAATTTTAGAGCTAATTAATTTATTTGCAAAATAATATATTAAAGAAATGTAAACAATAACAATAATTG